>JASVER010000084.1:2525546-2832181 GCA_030449065.1 Oceanodroma leucorhoa | reverse complement strand
AAGGAAAAGGAAAAGGAAAAGGAAAAGGAAAAGGAAAAGGAAAAGGAAAAGGAAAAGGAAAAGGAAAAGGGAGTGACAGAGAGAGACCAAGAAGAAATGACAGCAGATTTGGGGTAGAAGAGGGAGATAAGTCCTATTTGCAAATGTTGATCACATTTGGTGATTAGTCTCAGCCAAGAAAAATGAAGGAGGGTTTTTTTTGGTAAGATTTCAAAACAAATCTGGATTTCTGTTCTGAAAGAGGATTTTTCTTTGGAAAAATAGAGCTAAATAAAAAGACAATGAGAAAGGTCTAGCCTCAAATAGCAAATGGGAACACTTGGTGTCAGGCTGAATGCAATGCTTCAGTTCAACATCTCCTCCCCACCTTCTCTCCCCCACCCTTTACTTTAAATGTCATAGATACCATGTTTTGTTTTATTTTAAAACATATTTCTGCTGTTCAATTGTATAAATAAATAAATAAATAAATGAGCAGTTATTCACAAATCTCCTCTTAGGGGAGCTAGAGCCAGTTCTGACAGAATTGTTTCAAATATACACCAAAGATCATGGCTGAGCACACTTTCGGGTAATCCAGGGGTGAATTTACCTGGGCAATAGGAAGGAAGAATACACGAAGAGGAAGGGGGAAAAGACGTTGCACTTCCTGGCCTTGCCTTGCATGGGTGGTTGACACTGCCCCGTGGTAGAGCGTGTTCACAGAGACGACTTCRTGAACTCCCATGTGACGCACCTGTAAGATACCAATAACGTTGGCTGTCTGGTGGAAGCAGCTTTCACACTGCTAKTTTACGGTTTTCCCTCTAAGCAGTAACTTTGAATTTATCAGGACAGGCTGTTCTACATATATGGCTGACATTGCAATTTATTGTATCCCACACATTATACCCAAGCATATGTCCCTATGTGAAATGCTGTTTTACTCATTCAGCATTCATGTGTGGATGATTTCTTGTGCCTAAAGTATTTAATCTAATGGGCACTCTTAGTATACACAACTACAGGCACTAAGATTAAGGATTTAAAATACTAGACCAATATATTATATAAATGAAAATCTCTTTGGCACCTACAGATATAATATAGTATTTGGGCTTTCTGACCTTGAGTACAATTTCCATATACTCATAAAAAATTGATAGCGCTTCTCATTATCCATTCCCCTCTCCTCAGCCTGCCCGCCCTCCTCTCTCACATCGCAGCCGCCACCTCCCRTTCCCCAGTCCTTCACATCAGCCTTATGGTCACCTCCGCAGGTCTCTGGGGGCAACTCTTTCAGGCTCTGCAAGGAGGCTGCTGTGCTCTGTAATCCTCAGGAGCCTACCAGGGAGCGCACCTCTTCACTCTCAGTCAGGAGATCGACACGCACTTATTCCCAAACATGAGAGGCAAAGAAAGCTTTCCACAGCTACACGTGTCTTTGAGTCGTCTGCAGCACAGCACTAGGTTTCTCAGAAACCTGCTTCTCTGAGACATCCGTCAAGCAACAGCTCAGGTTCTCGCCATCCYGTTGTTCAGGCATCAGCACAATAGTTCATTCCCAGTATTTTGGGGGGTTTATTATTCCTGTTTTAAAAAGGCTTATCCATTCTATGATTGAATTACTGAGAGAAAAAGCTTTAATGGGGAATAATGTGTATCTAATTATTAATGTACTATAGAACTTAGCTTTTATATTGCAATTTATATTGCAATTACCTTCTTTGTGATATAAAGCAGAACAATACAGAGGAAGAACTTCTTTATTAATGCCTAATAGCATGGTAATTTAAAATATTCGAGTTTCTTTAATAAGGTGCTGTATGAAATGTTACCTAATTTGACAAGATTAATTATACAATTAATTTGAGACTGCTCTCAATTAAATTAGTAAAAATTCTTAAGAATACAGGAACCTAACATGAAGTGAGATACCTATTAAACAGGATATTAATTAGACAGAGATGAAATAATGCATGCTTTGTTAATATAATGGGCATTGAGGAGTTGGTAAAGATGTATTATTTCATTACTTTAATAAAATAAAGGTAGTCCAGGCACAAAACAATTTCAGAGAATCCTTCAGAAGACTGTGTAATAGAAGTCAGTGTTAGTTCTGCTGCAAGGAATGAGGGGCCTGATTCTCACCTCAGGCCAGATTTATTCCAAGTCRTTTGATCCTGTATAACTACTCCAGTGTTATTGCAGGGTAAATTCACGTACAGTCTCAATGGGGCAGTGGGAGCAGGAGGCGGAGATCGGTATTGGATTAAAAAATACGCTTCAGCATGGCAGGGCAGGATGAAGCATTCTAGATCTTGAAGGAGGTTATACTTGAAAATCAGTCAGCCCTCCTGGACCCCTCTTCTCTCAAGGAATATATCCTATGGGATGCTTCCAAGTAGTTCCCTGAAMAAAGTCCTCTCTTCTGAAGTCCATGGTTGTGATCCTGTCATTTGCCTTATTCCCCCCACCAGCATCCTGAACGCTACCCTATCTTATTTTATGAACTTATGATGTTGTGRTGCACTATTTTTTTTCCATCTTTTTATACAAATTTAGCTGAAGCATATTTTCTAATCCAAGACCGACCTCCACCTCCTGCCCTGCCAAGCAAAGGTGGTAGGAGGCCTTGCAAGGATGAACATGGAGCTCCTGACAAAACTCCAACATAAAAAGGAAGTGTACAAGAGATGGAAAGTGAGGGTCAGGCAACCCAAGAGGAATATAGACACTGTCCGAGTGTGCAGGGCTGAGGTTAGGAAAGCCAAAGCCCACTGGGCGCTGAATCTGGCAAAGGACATGAAGGGCAAAAAGAAGAGCTGCTACAGGTACAACAGCTGCAAAAGGAAGACTAAGGAAAATGTGGGCCTGTTGCCAAATGGGAATGGGGATCTTTACAAAAAGCCATGGAGAAGACCAAGGTCACCATGACTTCTGCACCTCTATTTTTACTGGTAAGACCAGCCTTCAGAATCCCAGGCACCGGAGACCATGAGGAAGGTCTGGAGCAAGGAGAACTTACTCTTTGTGAAGGAGGTAGGGCATACAGAAGTCGCTGGGACCTGATGGGAAGCACCCACAAGTGCTGAGGAAGCTGGCCAGTGATCGGGGGAGTCTCCATCTTAAATTAAAGGCAACAGTGGGTGTTAATTTTTCCAAAGGATGGACCATTTTTCTTCCCTCCGTTCTGAGATGGCACATATGGTATATCTTAGACATGTGGTTTCAAGAATTCTTGCTGAATTGGAGATCCTGTGTGGTCATTTGTTTCCATGGCACACATGTGTCAGCCTGGTTTATTATGTGATCTAGAAAGCAAAAATCTTACACCAGCTGCGGCTTTTTCCCAATTCCTCATATCAATTTTGACACACAGTTCTTCTTGTCACATGAATAGTTGGGGTAGAAAACTCTCCTCATATGGATTGGTCTTTTTAACTCAGACAGTGAAAAGTTCCCCACAAGATGGACTAGCTCATTTTTCCTTGTGAAGCAAATCTTTTTAACTCCATAAGCATCTGTGAATTTCAAAAAAGAATCTGTTCTGAGTCATCTAAATAGAAAGTTAGGTAAATAGGTTCCCTCACAGCCTCCATTGTATTAATTGCAACAAAGCTCCTGTGAGACAGAGAAGCTCTGTTAAACACTTCTTCCTTTTAGGGAAACTGACTTCATGACCTGCCTGAGGTCAGAGAAGAAATCTACAACTTTACTTGAACTCCACCCTGCTGAGTGCTAGGCTGTCACCCATCACTATAGAGTTGTTCCTCTACTATCCGCCAGTTCACATTTCCATCATGTTCAGCTTTTAAGAACAATAAAGTTCCTGGCAAAGTAATTTTAGAGCACTTCAGAGTATGAATATAATCAAAATTTGTACCCATCAAGAGTGGGATTCCTCTCAGCTAGCTTCAGACTTCCACAATATGGACATCAACATCCAAGCTAGCCAACCTGTGATCCTTTTGTAGCTAAAGGAGAAAAGCAGACTCTGCTAGATGTGAATAACCTGATGTAGTTTAGATATCTGTTTTAGGAAGTCATGTTTCATATTCTGGAAGTGTCTATATCTGTGTAGAAAGGGAGCCTAACATGACTAGCTCAGATGAATTTCATCCCAGGGATCTCAGATAAAATTTGTTAGTTTGTTTCATCTGGGAAATAGAATACAGGATATCACCGATATGACCAATGAGAACAAAACCTCCAATTGCAAATGTCAAATATTTGGAAGTTATCCACAGAGTGAGCTTTAGTGAGATATTCTTCAAATAAACTGCAAGAGCAAATAAAATCAAAACAGGCATTCCAAGAACAGGAAGARTCTTAATTATTAGGTAGCTTCTTCCTATGAACTCCTACCTTCTCTCTGTTTCGGACCCAGTCAGACAACGTGAGTTTAGGTATTGGAATCCAACCAAAACAGTATTAATTTGTACTAATACTATTATTAGTACTTTATGTATATTTGTACGCATTATTGTCATAGACTCTCTTCTGCTATCACAAGCTAGTCATCATTGTTTTGATGATATTTTAAGAAATTGCTGTATATGTGCTGAGCTGCTTGACTACACGAGTTAGACTTAGACTGCATGACACAATTAGACAAATTTAAGAAGATCTGAAATTCTCAGGGTTCCAAGTTTACCTCAAAATTCTCATTTGTAGCAATGTGAGTTTAAAGTGCCTTCTCTGAAGCATACTTTTAATTAGCAGAAACATGCAAAGTTTTGTGATCTTAGAATGAAACATAACCAGCCTCTCTGCTCACTTGTCCAGACTGAACCCTTGTGACACATAAGATGCATTTAAACTGTTGCATTCTAGTCTTAAAAGCAATGAGAATTTATTTTTGAAAATGAGAATTGTTCTGTTTCTTAGCAAAGCAGTTTTGCTGCTACATGATTTGCTGTAGTGGTTTGATAGATAGTCCATCATCACAGCTTCAGCCTTTCTAATATGACACCTAGCAAATACTGTGAAAATACGGGGAAGACAGCCATTTCTTTGCATGGCGTGCCAGCAATTCCCATTCCTATTAGTGTCTGCCGAGTGCCCAGATATAAATGTCAGCTGAGCACGGTGCTCCTAAGAAGTGTCTTCAAAACCATAAAAGGTATTCTGCAAAGCTCCATCTCTTTGATCTGACTGCAAGAAACCTTGAGTAGATGATTGAAGAGAGCATGGCTAGAGGCAAGCATTCAAACCAATTGTTCTGCTGTGTCAGAACAAGGGCAGAAGGGATGACACATTCGAAGGGTCCATTTTGAAACTGAATATCTCAACATTTCAACAACAGAGGGTAAGAATCCAAGTTTTTTCTAGCTTCCTAAAGCAGTAATACTTATCCATGCCACCCCAAAAGAAAGCCGCAAAAGCATAGGCAAAGAAAGGCTGCATTTATTACACTYCACAACTTTTCCAACTCCTTCATCATCTTTATCCTGTTGTGTAGGCCAAAGACTTTGCATGAAAACATACCGTTTTGTTGTATTTTGACTTGAAATGCCAAATCTGTGGCTGTCACAAATTTGTTACGTGCCAATGACAGCCACAGGCTCTGCTTACTCTGCTCTTGTGTGAAATGCTTAACTAGACCTTTCTGCACATATGAAGGTGCGGGGTGAAGCAGAAAGCAGAAAGTTGGTGTGCCCAGTCCCACACCAGCAGAACAAGAGAACAACCAGAAATTTGTTTCAATGATGTCATCAGTAAGAGACAGGGGTAGTTCTAAACTAAATGAGAACTTGCCAGCCATACCTGAGCCACGGGAATGGGGAATGTGCTTCAAAAGAGCCCATTTAAATGGCAGAACTCTGGCACATCAGTGTCTTTCAGTTGTCGTGCAGTGCTTTTCCCTCTCCATGCAAGCCTCACTTATTCACCTTCCTCCAGTTCAGTAAAGATCAAGTGGCCACAGGTCCACCCCAGAAGCTCATTCCTACATTTCTACAACTTATTGCTAACCTTAAATTTGGCTCAAACAGCTGTCACTTCAGAGAAATGTGTGAAAAGAACCAGACTGTATCTCTGACTACAGTCTACGGAGCACAGCAAATACCACTGTAGAACTCATCTTCCTACTCTGACATGTGTAGTCAATGAAGTGCAGGCCAAAATCTTGCAGTAAGTTGCTTTATAAATATGTACTTCTTCAGTTCAAAACAGACACTTTGCTTGCAGGGAAAACTTTCACTTGGGAACGTGTTGCCAGTCAGCCTAGCAACATGACCCTCAATCTGAAGCATGTGCTGGTCTCCAAAGGCAGTACTTTGGGACTGTCTGTCAAAACAGTAGCATCCCATTCAAGAGACAAAGTGTTAAAGTCATCTCATGGCTTTTACAGAGTTACGTTCAATCTAGGACTTTTCTTTTAATGAAGCTTGCTGATCAAGGTTATCAAGTCAGGTAGTCAATTGCACTGAACCTTTTTATCAGCTCTTCTTGATAATTATAAATTATTCRCCATTAGACAGTATGCTAATTCTTAGACTCCTACAAAGAGCTTAATCAATTGAGTGCCTTTTATTATTTTCTAGCCTAAACATCATGGACTCATCTAAAGTATCCAATAACACTAAATTATTCTGGATAGTTAAACTGATGTTAAACCAATCAGAAATTTTATTTGAATTTATTAGTCTTCCTGCATTATTTAGCCAGCACAATGAGAACAACAGAAACAAAATACACCCAAGAGGTGAAATGCGAACTGAGTAAGAAATGGAGTTCTGAAGTTATTGTATAGAAAAATGAAACAAAATGTGTGATTAACTTTCAGGAAGGAGAGGGCAGGAAAGGTGCAACAGGCAGATCTGTGCTGTGCATTCTTCTTTGGGTCACATTATTGCTTATTTGGACCTGCAGAGGCATGTTCACCCTGAGAAACACTTCTGTATCTGAGGTTGGCTTCCCCACATCAAGACCTTTCTAGTTATTTTTTTGCAGTTTCAGGAACAGATCCAACAAAGCTACCTAATACCTGACCAAAGGCAGGCATTTGAATTCAGACCTCTGATCCTGAAAATGCTGTCCAACTTTCATCTAACTCTTGCCCTCTCCTCTCCTCTCCTCTCCTCTCCTCTCCTCTCCTCTCCTCTCCTCTCCTCTCCTCTCCTCTCCTCTCCTTTCCTTCTATACCCTGCAAATGATCTAACAAACCCTTTCCCCTTGGAATATCTGTTAGAAAAATAATCATTAGTCCAGGTGGCTGCCTCCTACCTAAGTATTTTCTTACAGATGTAGTAACCCCCCCTTTAAGTTACCTCTGCTTTGTATGGCTGGCACAAAGCACTCACGTAGCTCCTCACTGGAGCCCCGCATGCAAGCAGATGATAGGTGTTATTGTGAACTACAACGGAAAGCATTTTCCACAACCCTGGCTTTCCCATGAAACCCTGGTACCACGATAAAAAAGCATCATGTTGATTTCCTTCTGGAGTCCTTATTAACCTCCTGCCAAAAGCCTGCTCAGTCTTTAAAAAGAAAAAAAGAAAGAGCAAACCTCCATAGGTCCAAAAAAAGGATATTTGTTTAAATCGTGTGTAATAGCAGTGTGTAATACTTCACCTTTCCCTTTTCGCCTGCACTAGCACAGCCTCTGAAGCAGGAAGCATTTTGGCATAAGTAGATACAGCCTTAAAAAAAGAATCTCCCACACAGGAAAAGACTCATTCTGGGCAACCAGAGCCGGCTGTCCCTCTGGGAAAGTGTGCCCTTTAATTTAAGCTGAGGCTACTTTTAGCTGCTGTATGTGTAATTTAAGACTGCATTTGCTTTTAAGTGAGTTGCAACATGTTCTTTTAACTGGGTAATGGATCAGGCTACGGACTCTTCCACTGCTGAGATGTGGCTCTAAATAAAACTGAAAGAACTGCCCTATAGGGTCAGACCAGAGGTTCGTTTAACTTAATATCCTGTCTCCAACACCTGCCAGTAACTGTTGCCTGGTGAAAGAATATAAAAGCCACAGCAGAAAGGACTGAGTGATTCTCTCCGCTGCGGATTGTCCCAGCTCCTGGCCATCAGCAGCTTAAAAACACTGCTGAAATTAACTAACAAAGTTGACTCTGACACATAGATTTCAGATCCAGAGACCTTTTCCAAAGTTGTTCCCACCTATAACATTTGTCAAGCAGCAAACTAACTCCTCCGTCCTCATTGCCACTTAAGAGAAGGTGGAGTGAAATAAAATGGTGCTGATAATCCTATCATCCAACATTCAGCAGAGGCTGCCCTGTATAGAAGGAGATGCAAAGTGGTAAAAGCAGGCCAGCTAAATCTAAATGTTTAGGTAATAAAGGAAAATACCCATAATTCACTAGAAATACCTATAAAATATACAGCAAGTGCCTCTATTACTGCCTGTTATTTGAATCTCTATATTCTGTAGTTTTGTAGCAAAGAATCTTTTTCCAATCAATGCATTTGACCATCTTATTTCTTGCTATTTTGAATGCATGCATGCATGCTTATACCTTAAGAACTTTATATTTATTCTATTTGAATATGGACTGAAGTTATTGAAGAACACTTTTTGCAATACTGGCAAAGCAATAAACACAGATGGTCCCAGATTTGCTCAGAAATTCCTGTCTAAAACTGTTTTGGTTTGCTTTCTCTGCTAGCAAAGTTTAAACAGCACTGTAAGAATCAATCCTGCACACCCCTGTCACACCCTGGCTGAACAATCCTTTTTGGCCACAGCTCCTTAAGAGGAGTTTGCACACTCTGTGCACTGACACACATAATGCAGCCAGCCAAAGGCTCCCTACGCAGACACTAATGCACCGTAGCATTGTCATTATTTTTATTTACTTACAGAATGCCAAGCTTGATACAATACTAAACAAAACGGACATGGTCCTGCCCCAAGGAGTTGCTATGCTTTCAGATCTACCAACTCTGGTGCCACAAAACAACTTAAGCCTCTATAGCTCCCTTGAACTTTCTGTTTCTACTTCAGAAGGTGACAAGTTCGTGCAGAAATGTCTGTGCCAATATGAGACAGTATTACCCTACAGCTGTCTGTCATTGTCCTTTTGCTGGTGCAGGCTGGTTGAATGTTTCTCATCAAGTTCAGTGCAAAAGTCAGCTGTAAAACCCACCCTGGGAAGCTGGCCAGGCACAGGTAGTGACGGTAAGAGATAGGCCTTAAACGAGATTTTATATGTTATTTAGCTCAAGTGGTTTCCACACAATGTGTGAAAAAACGTTGACATTAACCTGGGAGAAGATGTGCACTACGTTTTCCAAAATCAACTTATTTTGAGTCTTAAACCCCTGTAATTTTCAGCAAATGGATTCCACACAGGCTACAAAAAAGAAACACTTCAAAAGTTAGTTGACTTTTAGGAGAGAACTGGGGACTGTTTCTGGCTGCTAAGGAGTAATATAAATTAGAAGGAGGGCCTAAAGCTGGAGCAGATGTCTCCCAGATGTCAGCCGGAAGAGAGACATGTCCCTATGCCCCCTCCACGTGGTGGGTGTGCACAAAAGAGCAGAGGAGACAAGACGCAAACTCTCTGAGAGGCCCCAACTTCTCCCCCTCTGTCTGCCTTTGAAATAGAGCACAGGGACTCAGAAATAATCTGCAGCATTGCTCTGGGAAAACGTGTGCTGTGGATGCCATGAAAGGGAAGTGTGAGTCAAGGGCTGAGGGTGAGGAAGATGAAGTTCTTTTTCTATCCCCCATAAATCTGCACCTGCTGGAGGGGAATCGACCTGCAGACAGGGCGCAGGTGAAGGAGCAGGCAGGTTGCAAAACATATATCTCAAAATGAATGCGTTGCATAGCACATAAGCTTCACCACTTAGCGCATGAACACTTCCACTTTCAAAGCAAGTAGTTCAACACATAAAGAATGATAGCTCTTCTTTGGCTATATTTTGGCTATAGAAAATCAAAAGTAATACCAGGTTTTGGTGTTTAGAAAGCAAAAGTTAAGAGACAGACATCAGCTAAATATTAAAGTCTACATTTTGTGAATAAAAGGCTGCTATGCAGCTGCTCATAACTACTTTCCTAACGATAAGTTTTATTTCTTAGGTGCACGTTCAGTTGCCATGAATAAGAGTCAGACTGGGGAGCAGTTCTTTGGATGATGTTAGTGAAGACAGAGGATTGAGTGCATCATAACTGGTCAGCAAGATTTCATAAAAATGTTGCAGAAAACCCTTGAGGATGAGAGCCCCTAGCTTTGACATCCATCTTTACAGGCTGCTGATGAGTTTTCTGAAGCTGCAGGACATTATTTATGCAGGGCTATGCTGGATAGACGTAGAGATGCAATCAAGTTTTGGTTAACGCAGTAGGACGGGCAAAGCATAGTTTTTCCTCTCACAAGTCAATTTCTTGATGGATATCAAATACCAGGTGAAATATTATGGAGAATAATGACATTCCTACTAGTGATAACTCTGGAGATTTTTTTTTTCTAAATAATAAAGATAAAATCCTATGGATTTGAAGGAAGGTATGATTTTTGCCTTTATTTTTTTCTCAGAAGTCATTTTAATAGCAGTGATACCTTGGACACTGGCTCCTCCCTTACTCACCCAGAATAATGTGAACACCACTCTCTTATGGCTGTGGCAATCTAACCTGCTGTGCATTTGAGAAGGGAGTCTCATTGCTGAAATTAAGAAAGCAGAGCTTATCCTCTAGCACTGAGAAAAAAACCTGCCACCCTATGACACAACACCACCTTGTCCTTTGTACAATTACAGACACTTGTTCAGTCTGGTTTTAGCCCCCCTATAGTGGTTTGCATTACCAATAAAATATGCACTCATCTGTTATGCTCACCATCTCCTCACACCGCTGGGAGCTGGATAGTCATTMATGTCCCTATCTTAGAGAGAAAAAACAATGAATGCAGAACATCAAATTGCATAACTCTTGGCTCTTCGTCCCATGTTTATGCTAGTAAGCCATGACACTACTTTTTACATACAATTGCAATTCTTCTTTTTTCTGGTTATTCATGATTTGGAGAATGTTGCTTTAGGCAGTCAATAGCAATTATACTTGGTGAAAAGAACATACAATACAAATTAGAGCAATATAGATTTCCCCCCCTGTTACTTTAATGTTTAGTTACCCTGTTAGATTTAAACTGAGTACATAATGTTTAATAAATTGCTTTCACTAAAACCCATTAACTGACACTTAGAAATAGCATTTTAATCCAAAGGAGTGCAGCAAAACATTACTGCAATTAATAGGGACATTGGAGCAGTGAAAAATCCACTCTAAAACAAAGTGTATCCATGGTGGCAGGTTGTTTATATCAAATACTTAAAAGCATCTTGAAAACTGAGGGCAAGATCCTTAGGCAGCTCCAGTGAACGCCATGGAGTTACTCCTATTTGCATTCAATGAGGGCTTGACCGTGTGATTTAAACCCATATTTCATTGCCTTGCTAGTGGCTGGGCACAAGATGAGGAAGAGGTTTAGGGCAAAGGCTTTATGGAGCCATATGCCAGCCAACTGAAGGGCAGGAGAAGCTGGGCCATGGCTTGTGCTGACGATTACTCCTGCCCTTCCTCCTCCCCTTCACTTCCACACCTCTTCCCAGCAAAAGCAGCATCTTCTTCCTGCGGCTTTTTTCTTCCCTCTCTCTCAGTTTGGGCAGCAGCAGGAATGACAGTACCACATGTCCTCTGCAGAAGCTGGACACTTGAACCAGGACCTTCTGATGCAGATGAGTCCTAGCAAGCAAGCTCCTCTGAGAAGAACCTTGTATCTGTTTGACTTGTTTCTTCATGGCAACTTCTCTCTGCCTGGTCACTGAAACTTTTTTTCTCTTTTTTAAAGATGCAGTAAATCAAAATTCCTTTCATTGTATGACTGCCACAAATCAACATTTCTTTAGTTTCACACAGAGCACAAGTATTCCTTTCGCCAATAGCTGCACATGGCGCTTTGTTTGCAGGGAGAGGGGATAAAGGTTTCCAGCAAGCATAGCTAAAGCTCATGTGCTTGACCAGTAGTGTAGGTTTTTGTGGTGTGTGCAGGGCTGAATGTGCTTCTCTCCCTCAGCCCTGTCCTGAATGTGTCCTCAGGTGTCAGCCCTACTGTTTATGTTGCCCAACAGGACAAGCTTCTGTCCCACCACACTTACCTCCCCCACCACAGTTACCTCCCCCATCACACTTACCTCCCAGCACCCTTGTCCTGCTTTGGCACCCCCATTTCCCTTTGCTACCCAAAACAGTCTCTTAAACCAGAAGTGGGCAACTCAGTAGCTGTTCAATACATTTGTCCTTCCCAGTTCCTGAGCTTTTGCCCTGTTTATGCAAAACACAATGCTTATTGGGCAAACCTCTTCAGATGTAGTGGTTTTACTCTTATCTTGCAGTAACCCTGAAATGCTAACAGGAGCGTAGCTTTTCTTGATCCATTTTTCCTTCTTCTTAGTTGTTTTGCTTTCTCTTACTTTGGTTTAGTTCAATATACTCACTCCAGCATATATTATTCAAATTTATTACGAAGCAACTCTTCAACCTTCCATAAACCCTTCTTTGGCTACCACTGAGGAAACGCCTTTGTTTAAACAGCAACACCAAGAGATTTTTGTAATCTGTCATTTCCATACTGAAAGTACATGTGGTGCCAGTGCCTGGAATTTGAGAAAACTTTTCTGCTGAGAGGATCTGATAAATAATGTCTGAATATTTCTTGCCAAGAAATGTGGATAAGGATATTTTACATTTTTAAATAAAAACACAATAATCAGGTTTTATACCAGAAATTCTCATCTATAATGCAAACTCGGTAGTTTAGCAGAAGCACATTCTATAGAATTTTTTATGGCATCAGTAAAGACACTATTTTTCAATTTAAAGATTCATCCACCATTCCATTTCTTTTGAGGAATTTTTGTTATGAATGTGCTAGAAGTACTAACAAAATATGAGACTGTCTGATTGCAATCAGGTGGAGGAAGAAAGATAATACAGTATATGTTTTATTAATGCACAAAAAGTTCTTGAATCCATATCCTGTAAGCAGGGGACAGCCGTGGCATATTCATTCCTGGAATACTTTGTGAATCCCCAGAACGATGTGGGAAGCTCTACTGGTACTTATAACCTTACTGATGACTGATTGCTATTCTGTTTGCACATGTGCTTGGATCACTAATGAAAAAGCCATCAAGTCAGTAGGGATTTCTCCAATAGCTGGGATGACCAACTTCATGATTTTCTGATGGAGAACAAACCTCTGTCTGTTCAGACTGAAAAGCTCAACAGTTAGGAACAGATCAGTATCTAGGTATAGTTGGCCACCATGATGTTGGCTGAAGGATTTTAGATTAGCTATGTTTGGACAGTTTTTATGAACTGCTTTTAAAGGATGATGAAGATAACTTGCCCAGAACAATGGTTCTTATACCCCCAGGAGGCAGTCCACTTGGACTAAAAGTTTATCCTTCCTCTAAAAATCAAGTCTCATCTCCTGAGTAATTTCATGTTTGTACTGTTAGCCATATAATTTGAAGCACGGAACTTTATATAGCAACTAATCTCTGTGTGGCCTGGCAGAGTTGGTTGATTGTCACAGATAATTGGTTGATTTGGACAGTATTCAAGCTAGCAGCCTTCTGTATCCAAGATAATCTCTCTTCAGAATACACTGTGCACTCTTTTAAAGGTAGCATGGAAAGACCATCATCATTAGCAATTTTGCTGAGGAGCAATATTTAGTAACTGACTAACAGGCCATTACTTGAATTGCCTACCTCTGTCATTTCAGCATAGCTAAAATATGAATTCCCTCTCAGTCTTCCAGAACATAAGAGGTTTGTAATCAACTATTTGTGTAAATCTGGGGCCATGTAGGTAGTCATGAAGTGTCTGCTCTCCAAATAAATAAAATGTTTAATTAGTGTCAGTAGGCTTCTTGTACAAACAAAAGGTTCTCCCTGGCTATATCTGCACTTGACAGAACCCCTTTCAATCCAGACAGACCTGTGCTGACAGAGAATGGCATACACTTGTCCAGCCTGCAGCATGCAAGGCATACACAGTAGTTGTGGGCAAATAGTATATTTGATGACTTGCCTTTATTTACGCTCACACGTTTCTCCAGAACAGATAATGTAAAACTTGGTCTCTGTCCAAAAGAGTGTTCAAGTCATCTTTTTGTTCTGGTATTGAATGGCAGCTAACACAGCAGGGCCCAGTCCATAATTATGGTTCCTGGTCACAGTAACAACAGCAGCAGCAACCCCATTATTATTGCACTTACTCATTTGTAAATACCTGGAAATACCTTCTGATCTTTATATGTTTTGCCAGCACTTCGTGTAAAGTTGCAACTTTATCCAGTGTACCAACTACAAGGACTTACTTGTAAACTAAGGGGATAAAAGCTACTGTGGCAGCTTTTGGTGTGAAGAATGCAGTTTTATAGCATTGGAACACATCTTCAGCCACTATAAATCTCCAATGAACTAATTCATATTGCACCAGATGAAGGTCCAGCCTAGAGCCATTTAGGTAAATTTTATAGGTCTGCAAGAAAATTTTACTGAGGACTCTAATTTTTATTGATATCAGCTGGATAATTTTATAGAGATCTGTTAAAAGGGATGGTGAATCAGCACCAGTTCTGCCAGGCCCTTCATGCTGTCTCCGCAGCTGCAAAGTGTGGGGGTGCATGACACACAACAGCTAAGGGACCCACAGAGTGGTTCAAATCATGTGTTCCTTCAAAAATGCAGAAGATCCCACATATGCTGGAGTTTGGGAATAACAAGGCAAAATCTGCCTCCAGACTGCAAGCCATCACTGAGGCCAGCAAACAGAGACAAGGAGGGAAAGCCTGCCAGCCCAAAGATCAGCAATTACTGTTTGCATTCCCTCCAAGGCTCTAACTGTTTAATATTTTGAGGGTTTTTACTAGCAAAGGATCATCAGTCCTCAACTCCTAATCAGTGCAGACATTAACATGCAGTAAGTACAATTTACTTGGTTTGGTGAGTGTGGTTGTCTGTGTGCCATTTTGGAATCGTTCTCATCAATTACGGAAATAAGTATTTTGCATGCCCCACCTTTGTTAGACATGTCATGGATCTAGGAGTCAATAGTCCATCATTTAATGTTTTCCATGTATACAGGTCATTGATTTCAAAGAACAACACTGTCTCCATCTTGTGCCCTGTACTCATACTCTATACCAAAGTGTCATTAAAAACACAGATTCAAAATGCTCAGCAAAACAGGTTCCTTAAGAAGGTGGTTTAATCACTGCAAATTTCTACAGACCCAAAGTCACTACCTGACATTCAGCCAAATTGCAGTTAACTATTAGGCCATTCTTCAGTTTTACTGAGCTCATTTCAAACTGAGTTGAACAAGGAGTGACTGACAACAATACTAACTCCCACAGCATCAGTACTACAGCTCTCGTGCTGCATTAGGAAGGGACTGGCACAGCTCCTGCTACCATCGGTGCATCCACCCACAGTTTCTGCTACACAGAACGGCTGACACAAAACTTCTCAAAAACATAGGCAAAGCCAATGGGACCAAAACCAGGCTGCTCCCAAAATGAGAGGTACAGGAGGGAGTAGAAGTGCTGAGACTTGGAGAAAGACTTTGAAAAGCCAGATTGACTGTTCCTGAGATGGGGGGTACCAGGGGTACCATGGGGTACAGCATGAAGGGCTCCTGGGGTACCAGCCCTGGTCACAGCCAGCCACCACCAGCCCTGTATCCTTGGGGACAGCAGGGGCCTGCCTGGCCCTCCCAGGTTCTGCTGTAGGAAATGCAGGTCATTTCGCTGCCTGCAGCAGCTGCCTGTGGTGGGTAATGCCACACTGCAGAGCTCTAAGTCTGTCAGGAGTGTGGGATGGCTGGGGAGGGGACCATCCACACYCCACTCATATCCCCATGGGATGGGCTTTGAGGGGCAGCTGGGTGCCCCATTCATAAGGCTGGACACTGTCTCTCCCACCACCATCCGTATTTCGTCCCCTACCTGCTGCTTCTTGAATCAGGGTGGTAAAGGCTGGAGCAGAGAAGGAGGCAGCATTCTCCCACGGGCTGCTCCTTGGTGGGAAGCAAGCTTGTGCCATCAGGGACAGAGCACAAGGACTTGCTTTTGGACACAAGGTATCCATCTTTCCCATGCTCTCCCCACCCTATTTAGAGTGGATGCCTACTCAGGTCTGAACTTTTCTAATGCTGGAAGCTGAAAAAGAAGCCACCCCCTGGCCCTCAGTCTAGCTTTCTGTAATTGCCTGACAGACATCATGGCAGGGATGAGTCTTGAGGCGGGGTAGGAAGCAGAAAAGAGAAGTGGCATTACAGCTAGGCTCAAGCAGGTTTTTGATAACATTGAACTGAGCCTGTGCTATTTCCATTTGCTGCATGGGGTTTTGATGATGTAATACAGCCAATGTCAATATGATCCAAAATGGAATAATAATTCCAAATATCTCATTCTGATTTCCTTTTCAGTGTTTTGGGTTGACCTGAGAAAGCAGGTACTGCAGACCATCTTGACCACCTGGCAGACTGTGAAAGGCTGACCCATTTGATTTTGCAAAAGGGGAAAAAAGTGAAAAACCTGGAAGAATGTAATGCTTGGCCAAATAAAATAGAAGAGGGACAGTTTTGTCATACAGTGTATATTTTAAAGGTTTTTTTCAGTCGTCTTTGCTTATAAGGTTTTGTCTGTCAATAATATATCAGGAATAGAAACCATAGAACAGGTGAAAAAGTAAGCAAAAGCTGTTGGCAGAGTTGGATTTTTATCTTTTTTAAGAAAAAAAGCCATAGAAAAGACACGGTTTTGTGGAAAGACACTGCAGTAAGTTGTTCATACCTACCCGCTGATGGCTTGGAGATTCCACACTGGCAGAGGCAAAGCACCTCTGCAGCAACATTCAAATTAAACCAACTGCTCAATAGAGAGTACAGAACATGAAAAGCTTTCTTCATACACAAACCCCAGAGTCTTCCTTGTGTCCAAACAAATAAGTTTCTCTCCAAATAAGCACCTTCTTTTCCTGTGGTAGACAAATTCATGTGCCTTCATCTCGCCATCTCAACCACACTGAAGACTCCAAGGAAATGTCTGAGAACAGGAAAAGAAGCGAGAGAAATTTTCTGAAGATGACAGGTCTCTGTGCTTTACAGCTGTATTATCTCTTCCCCTGAGCCAAGCATGAGCTCCTGCTGAGGGCATTTGTGGCCCCTGGGAGTCCTGAGAAGTGCAGCTGCTATAACAGCATATTTCTAGGAAACTTCATAGGGAGAGATTGTGGGACCAAAATGATGCAGAGACATATGGTTTCCCACAACACGGGCACTGGACTCACTTGGAAAAGTCTTGGGAAGCTCAGACCCTCTCATGCCACTCTTTCACAGTGCCTTATCACCAGACCTCTGCTACTTAGAAGAGATTTTCATCTACTTTACAGGTAACTAAATGCTAAGCAGGGCAGTGGGGCTTTAGTCTGGTTCTCCTGTAACTCACATGACTGCATTAACCATGGGACTATAAAGCTAGGTTCTTGAAATGCTTGAGTGTTTAACAATTTGAGTGTTTCAACAGCTAAAATCGAAGATAGTYTCAGCTCAGACCCCTAACAGTACCATCCTTCTCATATTCACTTGAAATGTGAAAAACTCAGATTCAGGTGTCTGTTCAGAAGGCTGGGAGCAAACAGGCACTCCATCTGCAAATGGATGGAAAGAGGAGAAACAGACCTGTGTAGCCTGGGGAAAGTGTCAGCTGAAAGAGAAATAGCCTAGACATGAGGAGATGTATGCAGTAGATGAGCATTATCGGAGAGTGGTTCTCAAACAAGTTTCCTGCTGGCATAGCAGGGACAAGACTTAAGAAGGAGTCTTGATCAATTTATGAAAGGCTATGAATGGCAGCACTAGCAGGAGACTGGATTGATGATAAAGGCAGGTCTTTTATGATCTATCTCCAGCAAGTCAAGCAAAAATCTATATGAATTCAGCTGGTGTGATTATGAAGGTCAGTCCTCAGAGGGTACACAGTGCTAACTAATTATAAGAAATAACACACGTAATGAAGAGATGTCCTGACTTCTGTGAGTTGTCTATGCATCAAGAAGAACATCAGGACATGCCAAATATACCCTCCCTGTGCCCACATGTCCTAAAAAGCACGTAGTTGTTGTAGAAAGCAGCTCTTCCTCACCACTTCCTTAGAACATGAACTCTGCACCTTATCCTTGGCTCAATGCTGCTTCCTCAATGGTTACCTTTTTTTTTAATGTCCTGTTTATTGCTACAGGCTACATTTGTTAGTGTTTAGTCGAAGAGCTTATCCCTCAACCATAAATGTAGTGCACCAACAGGCAAGGCTCTTAAACTGCCCCATTCATGTTCAAATTAGCAGACGTTGAAAGGATTTCTATAATGTCTTAAATAGATGGCACGAAGTAAGCAGCCTGAAAGCTTACTAAAAATGACAGTTCTCATTCACTTCCAAAATCAAGACCACATCCTGAAACAGAATCTTCGCGGAAGCAAAGAGGATTTAACCAGGAGAGTGCTAAAATCCACCCAGATGTATAACAGTTAAGGTATCCTGCAGGGCACGATGGCAATGGCAGCTGGATGGGAGCCTGGCACTAAGCCATGAGCTGGCAGTGCAAGCAATCTGTTTTTTGGTGTGAACCTTCTAACTCCTTTTTATGCCACCTCCCAGAAATTTCTCACAGGCTTAAAATGTACACATAATTACAGAGTCTGGACTTCTTTTTATCTTTCCAGCCACTGAATTCCTATCTACTTTCTTCTCCTTTTGCCTCTTGTGGTCTCTCTTTCTGAGTTCTTCTCTCATCAGTGTGTACACAAAAACCTTTATACCAATCCACTTCTTCAGAACAAATGTGCTTCTGCTGTAGCCAGGACGCACAGAAAAGGGTGCCAGTAGTCGCTTTTCCAGGATGGTGAGAGGACTGACAGCAGAGGAGCACATGGGGAAGGAGCGTGGCTGTGAAGTTGAAAGTTCACCAGCCACCACATGCCACAGACATCAGAACACATCTCCCTCTACCTTCTCTGCTCTGCCAAAAAGAAAGGCTAGGGGCAGAATGCTGGTCTCCGATCCACTTGATAGCCCTCTACTGTGACTCAGGGACAACTGTTTGTCTTCTAAGCAGCAGGGAAAAGTCAACAAAGGGAGAAAGTTCATCTTCCTGTAAAATGACTTTAGCACAAACAGGCAGATAAAGCTGGTCAGCACTTGGAGGTTTCAAACTATCTGAAATTGCCGCAACCTGGGGTTTGTTTTCATTCCAAATTCCAAATGGAAAAATAAGGTTTTTCTGACATAACATTACAAGAAAAAGAAGAATCATGTTTTCAGGTAAATCATAACAATTCAATTTTATTAAGATAAAAATATTGTGTCCTGATTTTGATCCTTTCAATTTCACATTACAGAAACAGAAGAGAAAGCTGTAATGATAAAGGTGACTTGCTCTGTTATAAATGATACATAGAATTAAATCGGATAAATTTCACAAACGAATAAAGTGGTTTGTGCCAGTAAGATCACTATCTGGTGCTTAGACCTTAGATACTCTTTCATGAAAAAAATCATAATTGACATTTTTCACATAAAAAATTTAGATTTTGGTGAAACACGGTTTCCAACTTAAAAATAAGTTATTGGAAAAATTTTGCCAATTTTGAACACTCTCAAGGGTGTTTTAATCTTGGGGTTAAAATCTGCAGGCATGACTCAAAGCCCCGGTAAATCAACVGGCAGAGTGGGTGCTGATCACCTGGTGACTGCATTGTTACCAACGGTGCACAACCCTTCTGGAAACCAGGTCATTCCAGTGATTAAACTCATTTACAATACTTCAAACAGGAGAGTTGTTCTGAAAGGATCACAGCAATATTGACTAAAAAGTCAATGAGATGCTGGGGAAATTAACGTTGCAGACTTGATACACTTAGAAATGCCATTAGCTGGAAACTCAGCTAATCCTGCAGAATGGGGGCATGGAGACAGTGTGAATTAGGAGCAAAGAAGGCATTCAACAAGGTGGGTGAGTAACTCCAGCTGCCATGGATTTTGCATGATGCACAGACACTGAGGCAGTCTGGCCATGAGCCCCAGTTTTGCAATATGATTTCTGTGAGTGGAATAAACTGCACAACTGGAGCTCTCACTGTTTAAAAAGAAATTATTAGAAGGATCATTGATTGCTCTCAGGTTTACTTGGCAATGCTGTTCTTTTCTCCGATCTCCTGATACATTTCATAGCATATATTTCATAGCATACCTAGACAACAACCCCTTACAAAAACAAGCTTAGGAATAAATAAGCTGTCCCCACTTCTATTTCTCTTTTTTCTTTCTTCTTTCTTCCTTTTTCTTTTTCCTTCTTTCTTTTTTCTTTTTTTTTTTTTTTTTTTTCTTTTTTAACTGGAAGTCCTTGGAAAAAGCTATTTCATAGCTGTCTACTGTCTTTCAGGGGAGTTTATAATTGATCTCAGGAGACGTGTGGGATCTAATTTATCAATGGATCAGAAAAAAATGTAACTAAACAATACAATAGTAATCCATTCTCCATCAGAAGAAACACTTTCAAGATAAAGAAAAATCCTTTCACCCATTTTAAATAAGGCTCAGTGATGGAGGAAAAACTAAAGATATAGGGCTTACAGTGAATACCTCAGATCTAATTGCTGATGTGTGAAGAAGGATACTGCCTTTATGCAGTGACTGCATGCACACGGGATGATTTTTCTGGAGTAGTTTTATGTAGGGAGTTTGGGCCAAGGTGGATCCCTCTCAGTTTATTTGTAGGTCAGCTGTCAATATTTTGTCTTTGGAGCAGCTCCTCTCACCTTGTGCTTTTCCAGCCTTCTCTCTTTCCTCTGCAGCACAATTACTCGTGTGTCAGAGCAGTCAACAGGCTGAGCCACTGTGATTTTTTTTCTGAGCCTCCCTCGTTTCTGACATTCCTAGCATGAATAGGTGCACTAAGATAATTACGCTAATCCATCTAGCAAAACACCCAACTTATACATTTGAAGTTAATTAGATAAACTTCAAAATGGGTCATTTTTCAGCCCCTCAGCCTCCCCCTGCTTATGAGCATTACCCCTGAGGGGACTCTTTCTCAATCAGGTAGACATTTCTGGGAATGAGATCTAATGAATCCCTTTACCTCCTGAACTGAAAACCTCTTTTCATTGAGACTTAAGCAACTGAGGACAAATTCAGGCATGGTAGAAGTAGGAACTCTCCCAAGGCAACAGTACGACTTCTTTCTGCCTAAATTAGGTTTGACCCAATCTACTGACAGAAGGGCAAAAGATTTCTGTGAGCTAAAGTGTTGCGGGATCCTTTCTTCTCTGGTAAAGAAAGGCAAGGTAAGACTATAGCAATCAGTTCCCCTTACTGACATTAGTGCTACATGCAGATAAGAGCTTTCAAATGAATAGTAAAGCCTTTCCAGAAATGGGTATATTCTCTGGATCCTGGACCTGGATTGAATTTCACTAGTAGCAGGGCCTTTTTTCCCCCCAGATTTTTCAAAACATTTCAACGTGATGCTGTCAAACTAATGCTTTGTGCTCTTTCAATGTGAAATGGTATTTTGTGTTTTTAAAAATTTTGAAAAATTATTTTAAAATATATATTATTTTTCTTCTTTCATTACTGGGGGTTGACC
Organism: Oceanodroma leucorhoa; assembly: GCA_030449065.1. Classification (NCBI taxonomy): domain Eukaryota; kingdom Metazoa; phylum Chordata; class Aves; order Procellariiformes; genus Oceanodroma; species Oceanodroma leucorhoa. The sequence goes on along the minus strand of JASVER010000084.1, from coordinate 2,810,503 downwards.
ACAGTATTTTTATCGATTTCCAGTTGGAGTCACATTCCCATAAGCCCTTGCCAAGTGCCCGGTAGGAAACAATCCTGACCACCGCAGAACATGCTGCTTAACTGAGAGAGACCAACAAAAGGCAGCAGGGGAAACAGAAGCACTGAGTTGCAGCAGGTTGAACAAAATCAAACAGCAACTCAGTGACAAATCTAGGATTCAGTCAAAACATTTAAATGATTCAGAGTCATGCTTCTCCTTTTACATCAGCAACATTACAACAGAGACGAATATTGCAGCAGACTTTCAGGCTTTTGACAAAGAAAGGAGTGCCTGAGTATGCAGCATTTTTGGGCATCAGTGGGAAAAAAAGACAGACTTTGGGGGGGGAACAGAGAAAAGGACAAAACAGGCACAAATGTGAAGCATTACTCGTAGCAAATGTAACTGGTGAAGTACACCGTCACAAACCTGGGCTACTCTGTGTTTCCTAGCTTTTGTGGCCTCTGCCAACTTAAAAGACAGTGAGACCACCCTTTAAACATGTTTTTTTACACCAACGTGGTGCTAAGTGCATTTCCAAAGCATTAAACGTGAGTCTTATCAGGAAGAGTCTTACTTTATTAGTTAAGATGGGAGGTGTGATATATCTGGGCTCAACAACCCTCAGCTAGAGCAGACTTACTTTTTTCTTCCAGACCTTCCCACACCTCTGAAGCAGAAGAGAGGAGATGCTGCCCCTGAACCGCACCGTGCTGAGCCTGGACATGCAGCCCTACAACATGGAGCTGTAAGGCTGCTGGCTGGGCTGCAGAGGAGCCAGCCTTGCTGCTGCGACTGGGACTGCATGGGAACGGATTTGCCATAAAGTTGGGTGTGTGAGGCAAAAAAATCATTGAACCAGTAAAACTGACACAGGCCTTTTGTCTTCTCTCACTCCAGAAGAAAAGGGTAACACACGCCGGCTGTGTGTGACCCACTGAGGCTCAATTGTTCCCTGAGACAAGAACAGAGACAAGCTTCCCATGCTTCCCCCTGTTTCTTTCCCTGTTCTGCCGCTGTAATTTTAGAGGTGGAAGCAGATGAAAAAGGTTTCTCCATTGTAATACAAGGTCTTTTCTTCTAATGCTTGCTGCAGGTGTAATGCCTTGTTATTTTCTGTTCTTTTTGCTTCCAGAATGAGCTCTGATGGAGCTCCTTAATGATAACAAACCATCACTGCAGTAATATTGATACCTGTTGTAATCACTGGCATTCTGGCTTTTCAATTTTCACTATTTGCCTTGGATCAAGTAGCTCTGTGCTAATGCAACAGAAGGTCACCAGATGAAGGGGCTGATAACAGAGAGGGACTGTTCTACTTAACATGCATGGAGGATTATGCTTTTTAGTCGTCCTCGAGCTAATCTTTCAAGTTGTCCTTTTTTGACTTTCTCASTTTAATCAGTTTAATCTCATCTTCCCTCTTTTCTGATTACAAGGATTTTCTGTAGAAACCTTGCCTCCACAATAAGGACCACGTGGCAATTTATTCTTATATTGATTTCAACATCTCTTTTCCGCTACCAGGGCTCTGATGCAAGGAGGGAGGGTGGAAGCCAGAGGGGAAGCAGAGGGTCCCTCTAGTGCCTCCTGCCTAGCAAATCCTCACACTTTTGTTATCTGGGAATCTGAATACTCCTTTAATACACTTGAAGTCAGAAATGGCAGCCAGATTGGAAATACTCAACTGTGATTAAAAGTTAGTGGAGACAATAAGAGCGATAAAGCATAATCACAAGACGAGCTAAATCTGGGGCACCAGTAATCAAACTGTTCAGGCCACATTTTCCAAGGGCCTCTTTCATGGTTGCCATCACAACTGCTTACCCAGCAGAACATAGCATTTCTTGCCCCACAGGTGGGGAAACCACATGCAAGGTCCAGGGAATTAGACAGAGTGGCCAGTCTGCACAGACAGGTTTGTGCATGCATTTGCACATGCATTCGTGCATGCAGATTTGACTGCACAGGCAAACTTCTCCTGTGCTTTTGTATATCTCTCCAGGACAGGAGGAATTCCCACACCTATTGATTTTTCCAAGTAGGAGAGATGAGGACTGCTTAGCACTGGATTGGCATTTTACCTATTTATGTCTGCAACATAAGGTAAGAAAAGAGAAAGGAAAGCAACGGGCAATATGCTTTTCTACTGTACACACTACCTAACCCTTCAGTCAGGATGCTCAGGCAGCTATAGGGAATAGCCAGGCAGAAAACAGGCAGCCCCACTCCAAGAATAAGCTGACCCTGTCCAAAAAGCAAGAGGTCCAAGAGATGATTGCCACCTTGCTGTTGCACCAAATAAGTAAGGGAGGAGTTGTCCCAACCTCCCACCCATTTGGTTGCTTCTGCTTTAGACACGACCTCTTCATCACATCTTCATAGTCTCTCATTCCACAGACATCTGAAATGTTTATCTGTAGTCTCACTCTCCCCCAGACACACACACTTCTTGACCTGTGAGTAACACAACAGCAGCGAGATGGGATCTGATGCAATGGGCTGGTGTATCTGTTTAGCCCTGTAAGCCTGCTCTATTTTTCTTACAAGTAATGAAGGATTTTGCTTTCTCTTCAGGGTTCCTGGAGATAATGATATACCATAGCCAGCGGAGGTGAACATCTGTTTTAAGAACTGTGAACTTACAGAGACCATTTGTCTATCTGATCTTCCTTTCTTGTTTTTCAGTGTGCCCTATCTATTTCTCTGTTAATTAAATAGATGTGAAATCACTAAACCATTGGGTCGAAGAAACAATTAAACAACAACTGAAATAAAAAAGTGGGAAGGAGGAGACTCTCTCTTCTTTTTTTCCTCTCAGCTGATTCTGCTTGGTAGAAATCACCCTACTTTCTGAGCACGCACTTTCTTTTCCTTTCACAGAAAGAAGACCTGGAGTCATGAGGGCGTATCCACCTAATGACAATATGGTGGAGTTAACCCAAGAGAACAATACATCCCATTAATCTGCTCATGCTTAATTAGTAAGTACAGTATGGGGCTGGCATTTCAAAGGCAGACTGTAGATGTACTTGAATTGGTTGCTATTTAATTGATGCAACTGGCACACACATGCACGTACCCTAAAAAAGAGAGCGAGAGAAAGCAACAAGTTATTATGAGTCATTTTTTCCTTTTTAGTATTACCTTTAGCAGCTATAGGCAAAAAATAATAACCATGAAGCTACTGTCATCAGCCTCTGCACATGCTGTCTGAGGAGGAAAGATCGTCCCTCACCTGCATTGCCCAGCACCCTGCAGCAGCCAGGAGCTGGGGAGCCTGGGAGCTGTGGGATGTGGCAGAGCAGGGAATCACCACTGCAGTCCCCCCAGCTTACATTGCTGCCTCCTTTGCATGTAAGCATGTGGGCAATCGTGTGCTTCCCTGGGAAAGGGGGAAACCTCTGACCCAGCCTGTGCCCCCACTGTACCCCTGCCTCTGCTCTCTGCTGCACAGGAGGAAGAAGCGCAGGCCCAGCAGGGCAGCCCCGGGACCCAAGGGTTTCCCAGGAATGGCAGCAGGGAGTGAGCAGCATGTGGAAAGCACGAAGACTGATGAGAGGCGATGGGCTACTGCACTGCAGAGATGGACGGAAGCAGAATCACAAGGACACTCTGGTCACTATAGGCAGGAGCATGGACCAGGGTTGCTTTCCAGAACAGCAGAGGGCAAGCAACATATTTTTGTTTCACTAGCTGTATTCACATTTAAACAGTACTGGAGGATGTGGGATGGCTTTGCAGGAAGCTGAAAATCACCCTTTCATAACGCAGAGCTCACCTTCCCCCACAGGCATGAGAAAAGGGAACATTGTTAGAATACAAGTTCTTTGGCAACCCAATAGAGACTCATATGACAAGAATATCAGACATGTGAAATCTCTTCCCACAAAACCATAAACTTCTTTGCTAAAAAGTGAAGAGTCCGACATTGTTAACAAGACTATCACAAAAGCAAAGTGAAAAAAAGCTAAACTTCTTTCTCTTGTGTCCTACCTACCCTACTGCCACCACCACTCCRTAACACCTGCACATAAAAATATTAACTTTACCCTTCCAGAAACCTCTTTACTAAGTTGTTCCCTGTAAATATGGTTAGTTCTTGAGCTTCTGACCAAATAATTTTTCCCACCCCAACGCTATCCATTGTGTGGATGCTGCAGTCATAATCTGTGAAATGAATAGTACTTGTTACAGTTCTTATAAATAATCTTATCACATGAATATAGCAGAAATTTGTCCAGTCGAGAAATACAGCTCATGAGAGTAAATTCTTGCAAAATAGTATTCCCCTGAAAAAAGGTTTCAGCAGTGCGAAAAAAATATAAATAAGCAAAGGGAAAATCACAGTTAACCCTACAATAGCACTTCCCTGTTGTATATGACAAGGGCGTAGCAATCTTCACTTTTCTACATCCACAGCACAGCTGGTCTATCCCTTATCTGGAAAAGACCAGAATATCTCCGGATGTGCCTTACAATCTGTAAAAGCAGTGTTTTGCACCTGGAGCCTGGAAGGGAGGGTGGAGGTGGCAGGAACACAGGGATACACCTTGTGTGCATCTACGTGGTAGATGTATAGATGATAGTTTGGAAGGGAGACAGGAGGAGAGAACAAAGTGGAGCAATCATAGCACAAATGACACGTTTCTGTTGTTTCCAGACCTTTACTATCACATCCTGAATTGCCTGCCAGATGTCCTCTGTATCTGAATGCTAAGAGTTGGACCTACATGTTTTTCTGGTCAGGTCTTTGTCTTTTCAAGTGAGATCTCCCCCTCTGAAAGGGTCAGGAGAAGGTATCCATAAGCCTACAGCAGCTGGAACCCAGAAGACCCCAACAGGAGAAGGCAGTGCCCACAGCACCAGGAGAGGCAAGAGCAGAAGGCTGTGTGCAGAAAGCGGCACAGCAGTTTTGGAAGGGAAAGAAGCAGGAAACTTTTAAATTGCTGAGCATGAACTAGTTCTTCTCAGAAAACTGGATTACAATTAATCCTGTCTGTAAAATTACTAGGAAAAAAAAAAATAAAACAGCTGACCTCAGTTCATCTCTCCCTTTTCAGGAGAAAAAGAGCTTGGAACAGTTCTAAGACATGCATTTCTGTTCACAAAAGGTCCTGACGCAACATCTGCACCAGTGTCCAATCTGGATTTTCAAGTGAAATCAGCTTTGTGGGTACATTTGTGCACTCACAGTATTGGCAAATCAAGGCAATATCATGTAACACAAAGCCATACGCTTTTCCCTAGTTGCCCTAATTGTATTCTGCTATTAAATGATCATCATGCAAATGTTGAAAGGGGAAGAACTTGCATGGTAATGGAAATCCTCTCTGTTCCAGTAATCTATTTATTGAGGCTTTTCCAATTATTTTTATATTAAAAAAAAAAAGGAGTAAGAAATATGAGTACAAAGAAACTACAGAGAAAAGGCATTTGTGATTGGATTAGTGAATCCAGAACAAAATCATCAATAGATGTCTTTATTATTAAAATAGAGTAGCAATTTTGGCTGAATGATTAGCCAAAGCTTCAAAGCCTTGCAGAGTTGTTTCTATTAGCATAAGAAATCAGCAGTGTAAGTCAATTGTACTCTTGGCATAATCTTAAAATAATCTTGTTTACTTACCCCCCCCCAAAAAGGGAGGAAAAATTTCACCCAAAGCCCATTTTCCAGAATGCAATAACAGCAAAAGCATCAGCAAAGACTGTTATTCTCGTTCAGGAATTCCCAGCTCTGCCACCCTAGAGAGCTTAACATCCAAGCCCTGCTGGCTGGCTGCTCCCTCTCCACAGCACATGGCCAACTCTTCTTGCAAGACTTCTGCTCTCTTACTAGCAGGCTTCAGCCAAAAACCCCTGTGTTTGCTGCAATGAGTTGCTCACACCATCGCCTTAGCTCTGATACTCCATAGTTCTTCATGGCACTGGCCTTCCACCAGGAAGGACCCAATTATTCCCAAGGAAGTCTGAAGGACATCACAGGCTTACCCACATCTGCAGTTTGGGAAAGTGGGGAGGACCAGAGACCACGCAGCAAGCCATCTTCGGCATTTTTTAGCTTGAGAAGGATACATAAGCTGCCAACAGCAGAGCTAATTCACTGCAGGCTTTGCCTGGGTACTATCAAGTCCTTCCCTCCTGGACAGAAAGGTTCCAAGGTTTGCTTGTCCCATACCACGTCAGCCATGGCACCGGGCCAAGCATTTCACCTAGGAGCTGGGGATTTCTCTGTGTCCATAGTGGATCTGCTACTTTTTACATTAAAATCTCCTGGTGCTGGTGCTGCCCCTCTATTCTTTCAAGGATCCTCTTCCTCATGGCTTGCATTGCTTCAGTGACATCTCCCAGTGGATGTTTGCTAATCTTTTATTTCTAATAACACGGATAAGGTATAAGATTTATACAAGCTCTGTCTCCTAACTTGCCTCCTTCCCATTTATTTATTTTTTCTTTCTCCTTCCTGAAGTGAGATCAACACATAAAATTTCTTCTGCCACAGCACAGGAATTGGGTGTAACCTTTCATTCTGATTTGTCATTTCATTCCCATATTAACGATGTTGTGAAGATCTGTCAATTCCACTTATTGAACAACTTTAAAATCTGTGCTTGGTTAATGACTGAGGCAACTAAAACTCTGGTACATGCTTTGGTTCTTTCTCAGCTTGAATATTTAAATGGATTTCTTTCTGGCCTCAGTGCATTTATTCTATCTAAATTGCAATCTGTGCAGTCATTTGCCTGGCCTGATTTTTTTTATTTTTTTTTCCTTTTTGTTTTTTTGCATGCTTCACATTCCCCTCATGAAACTCTGTTACTTGAGTCACTCCTGTTTTATTATTCTTATTTTGCATATTCCATTTAAGATTTTGACACAGGCCTTGTTTTATTTAAACCATTTTCTTATAGGGTCTGGGGAGGAGGCTGCTGTATAAGGACAGGGTTGGGGTCTAACACCATGAGACCCTTGTCTCCTGAACCRATCTAAGGTTTGTCTGTCACTTCTCATACTGTCCTGACAGTTACCCAAAGGTTTCATCTAAGAACAGAATTTGGAGGGCTAAGCCATTGCGCATGATTTGTTCCTTGCAACAAGATGTAACCTGACATAATCCATGGAAGTGTAGCTTCACATTTCAAACATGCCCAGAGACAACAGTCATTTTGCAGCAGGTGCTATCAAGTGTCTGATGAAAGCTGCAGAATACATACTGGGAAATCCTGTTGCTGGTACAAATCTGGTGCATCTTTATTTCCAGCTCCACTCTTCTTACAAAGGCATTCTTTGTGATAGATATATTAAACCATATCTCCCCGTTACAATGGCAGTACTTTTCCATCACCTTTAATTATGTCAGATGCAGCATGCGGCTCAAGCTCACCTCCATTTACCTGATGCATTACTGTCATTTTGAAGGGCAGATGTTCTTACATCCCAGGCCTCAACAAGTTCAGTTCTTTTCTATTGCTTTACAGAGTCGTGGCTCCAACGAGATGTACCGCTTGCGTGTGACACACCGACTGGATCTGTACTCCACACCGCCAYGGGCACAGATGCCTCCCTTAAACTACTGCAGTTTGTCACCATTCTGCTCCAACACATCCACTGTACATTGGTTTTACGGCTCTACTCGGGATTACTATTGCAATATTCTGGAGTATTTATCTGGTTTTTTGCAAAGGAAATGCTCATCATGTACTGCTATCTGGAGATCAGCAATTCCAGTTCATAAGCTTTCAAACTTGTTTTCATTCTGTAATGGAGTGAAAAGCCCATCTTTTGAGAGCCTTCACAGGCTCATATTTTGCAAAATTCTTGACTTGCAGAATACAGAAACCCCCAGACTTTGGCTTAGAAAACTGGAGATTTTTACACCCTTGAGACCCAAGGAGCCTTGGCCCTCAAAAGTGCTCTTCTTCACACCTTCCTTCAAATGGGCACCCCTCGGCGAAGCATTTCTGGAAGAAGAAAAAAGCACTTTTGCTCACGCTCTTTACACTGAATGTCCCGACCCCAGCCCTTCACAGTGCCCTTCAAAATATGTTTACCACACGGTGTGCTGTTCAGCCTCCTTGTTTGCTCTCCACCACCGAGCAACTGGTCAAGTGGGCAACAGTAGAAGGCACAGAAGTGTCATAAATTTTTAAGAAACCTGATAAAACTTTTAAGGCAGCTCCTACCTCCCCAGCCCGGCAGAAGGTGTGATGCGGAACGTGTGATTGCTCTGGTAATGTCACACCGTCCCTCTGGTGACTGTAGTGCCAAGGTGTTAGCACAGCAGGCCTCGGTGGCTTCACCATCCTCAGATGCAGAGAGGGAGACGGCAATACTATCTCCAGTAATTCTCACCTCTCCTGGCGCAAGGGCTCTCTCAGGGTACGCGTGGCTCAAAGGCTGGCCTTTCACTTCTTCCTACAAGAGCAAAGGAAATAATTTTTTTCTCAGACCTCTAAAGAAAGTTTACACCTTTATTTCTGAAACACCAAGGAAGGAAGGCTTTAAATAATACATTTCAAGAGTGCTTATGTGCAAGTATCAGGGATAGATGAACTCATTTGAACCACAGAGCAGTTGGAAAACTGGTATTCAAACAGCACACCTGAAGTCAGCTGTGAAAACACTCTGCGGCTACAAAAAAGCCACCAAAAAGCATGAAAGGGGCCTCAGGAAGGGAATCGCCACCACCAGCAGCTCCTGATCACAATGCCAAAGCTCCAGTACCCAGTGAGAGACACAGCTGCTGGCAGAGGGATAAGGGGCAACAGCTACCTTCTCTTCGCCTCTTCTTGAAAACGAAGAAATAGCAGTTTGTTTAAAAGAAACAAGACCACAGCAGTCCTTTGACCAGTCATCGGCAAGCAATTCATGAGTTATAGGTAATGTATTTTGATGAATTTGAAGAGAAAGTGATTAGGACAACACACTGAGAAGAGTCGYCAGTTTTGCAACAGAATTGTTATATTTATGTTTGCAGTAAAGACCTGAAGAAGACTAGCCACAGTATTTTTCCTTTTTACCTCTTGCAAACAAAAGATACAGTGTTTGTGAGTCTAGGCACAGACTGAGAAGAAAGATGAGAGATTAATGAAGCTAGTGTTACACCTTGCTTATAGATGGGAAACTAAAAGACCTTCCCACATGACCACATGGAAGGAAACAAGGTCCCTCACAACACATGCTCCCAGGCTAGAACCCGAAGCTTATGTTTTCATAAGTCCTTGGGACTTCATAGTCTGTTCAGGCATCAGAGAAGACAATTAAATGAGCAAACATCCTTTCTCATTGTTCTCGGTGGGAGTTCTTGGTGCTAACCATTCTGAAATGATACCCTTAATATGCTGATTTCAGAGTACTTACACGCTGTGGGAGTTTTGTCCTCTGACTGTGTCAACTCTAAGTATAGTGGATGGAAAACTGAGTGAGCTGTAATTGGTTTTATCAACTGGACAGCAGAAACAGACAGATGAAAAAAATCACAGATGATCTTCATCAGAAAATGTCATGCTCTACAGCATTCTGGGACTATGTGGACTTCTCTGAGACCATATGTATCTTTTCCAGACCCACAGGGCAATACAAGTATAATGTGCTCAAATGTTTGAGGCTGATCCTATATATTAAAAAAACTGAATAGAAAAATTCAATTCCCTTTCAGAATCTTACTGAATATACCAGAGCATCTGCAGCTTGAGCATGACAATGACAACAAAACCAACCAGATCTGCTTCCTCCTCCCTGAAAGTTAATCTGTTGCTACACTGAATGTTATCACCACAGAGGGAAAAATTCAGCATCTGACATTACTCTGGAGTGAGGTTTCTCTATGATTTTCAGAAGAAATCCCACTCTACATGATCAAGTGCCTTTCTGTCAAGGTTGAGGTTATTAATACTCTGTATTTTGCTTTTATTAAAGCAATTAAATTAACTTCCTTACATCGGAAGATATAAAATACCTTCCCAGCTTCAAAATCCACCTCACCTTTGTAGTATTGCATATGATATTTATTCAGATATTCTGGCAAAAAAAAAGTGACATCTTGGTCTTGGGGATCTTTAAATACATAAGTAATCTGAGACATATGAAACACTAACACAGTCCAGTTTCACATTGTTTGTAGTTGGCTTCTGCTTCTGGCCATTGTACACTTTTCTTAGATGAATACCACATTTTGTTTATGTATGAAATGTCTTTAAAAGAGCAATGTTTAAGAAAGTTATTAGGAATAACAGAACTAATTGTTAGTGATGTGAAGGCAGAAAAATTGTTCTTAGTGTCTGAAGAGCACTCAGAAGATGTTTACTGGCAATTCTGGAGGTAAAATAATGGGACTTTTTGAGTTTTGCTTTCTGTTTTATACTCTCTCTACTTTAAATGCTATTTAGAATTTAAAATTTGGTATCTTTCATGTTTTCTGAAAAGCCAAACAAGATACAGTCCTTAGATGAGGCTGTTATGACTATTGCTACCATTTGGGAAGCAGYAGTTTCCCACTTCTATGTTTTGAGATTTTCTGGGAGATTTTGAGATTTTGAGATTTTCTGAGAACTGTTTTCTCTTAATTCTGTTACAATTACTTTCCACTAACTTTGTCTCAGCTAATAATAACCAAGAACTTAGCTTAGCTTTGCAGCTTAAAAATTTGGACTGTCTTCTTCTCATAATATTCTTTTTAAATCAGTCCCCACTTTCAGTCTTACTACCTGAAAATGATCTTTTCAAGATCAAGAGAATGATTAGAAACCTGGGAATTTCACAATTCTTACCACAGATTTCTCAACACAATTTTAACATGGAAAAAGTCATTTTTCACTATTGTTTCATGGCARCTTTTCATAAGGAGTACAAGGAATAATCCGAACTGCAAACCTGTGCATTATAACAGATCAGTGGATTTAAATTCCAATGAGTATTGGACAGAGTCCATCCCAAGAAGATTTTTCCTGCATTTAAAATTATATTTAGAAAGAGTGAAAAATATTCCAATAATCGAAAGGGGGCAATAAAAAGAGCCCAAACATCTTATACAATAGCTACAAGCACAAGATAAATATGGGTTTAGCAGAGATTTGGGTAATGCCAAACTCCAGTTAAGTGACCACAAAGCAAAAGCAGGTCTCAGAAGATCTCTTCTGTATCTAAAGCAAAGGTTTATCTGTAACTGAAATATATTCTAGAGTGGAAGGGCTAGACATTACCATGAGTTTTTACTTCCTTTTAATGGGAAAGAGGACTAAAATATGCATGTGTGTGCATGTGGAAGGTGCACAGTTTCTTGTTTTTTCTACCTGAGAAAAAGCTGGAAAGGCAGGTCATCTTGGTCCTCTCCTCTTCTCTTGAGGGAAATCACTGGCAGCCATGAGAACCAGGTGGAAGCCACTCTTGCTTAATGTGGTGGAGATCAGGACTGATTGACTGGCTTTGTCCCTGTGAGAAGAGAATCGGCAATGAGCATTTGAAAGCTGTCAATACTGGGGAAGGCCTACGGAAACATTTCACAGGTGCATTTTCAGGGCCAAGGAATGAAATTGGTTTTAATAAAGCCAAGCAAAAAAGGCTTAAATAGGACTTTAGCGACGCATAAGACTTCAGCAGTCCTCTGCCCAAGGGTGTCTTTCTTTCTGTATGTAGTACCCTGATACCAGGCTAGGTTTTAATTACACAAACCATGGGCAAAACTAAGTCTGCTTACTAATATCATTTTGATGTGGTATTTCCTGTATCTCTAGGAAATTAAGGTCCATGCTATGCTCATCCTCCCTCAAGCATTAAAYGGCCAATGTCATTGTCAAAGGCAAAAGGTATGCTCTATACTAGTAGTGGGAAAAAAGCTGACTTCCCCCCATTTCAGCAAAGGATTTAAATCCCCTACACACCTCCAGTAACTCTCAGAGATAAAACTTACCACTTGTGCCATGACAATTAAAAGGCATTAACCCCAGGACATAGCAGACACCAGTTGCCAAAATGCCTTCCTATTAATTAGTGCAGCACTTAGTTCAGATTTCCAGTTCTTTTCTGGAGTGTAAGACCTGCAGTACCACAGTATGGGACAAATTTGCTGCTGCAGCTGCAGCACTCGAGTCTGTCACGAACTCTCTGCCTCCTAGTTCAGAGTCACACCACCACAGCTCTCTGAAATGACCAGATATAATTGGGTTCAGTGGAGTTAAAAGCTATGCTCCAGCTTCCTCATACCAAAGTCCATTGATTCAGTGGCAGCCGAAGCACATCGCTGAAATGCTGGGAGAGTGGGAGGGAAGTTATGAGCAGAGGACATTCAGGTCCATCCTGTTAGATGCCAGGATGCAATACACAACCGGCTTTTGCTTGAGCTTTCAAGAACTCAGGTGTGGTCCCCTGGAGAAGACTTTATCTCCTCCTTTAATTGCTGCAAAATCTCACTTTTGCTAATGTACTTCGCCTATTTCATGGCTTGATACTTCTGAGACTCATTTACATTTTTTTTTTTTAAATGTCAGGACTTCCTCCTGAGATTGTTCATTCATTATATTTATTTTCTTGGACATGATTTAACAAACCATCCCTGAAGAATTTGCAGCTATTAACTTTGTCGAACAGTAGCTCAAGTGAGAGTTAAAGGCAAATGGTCTAAAAGAAAGTAATGGGCCAAAGCACCTCCAGGGTCTTCATCTGCCCCAAAACTCATTTCAATAATTCTTTCCCACAAAGACCAAAAAAAAAAAAAAAAAAAAGGAAAGAAAAAGGAAGTTCTGTTGTTGTTGGTATGAGACTATACAGCGCAAATAGAGATAAGCATAGCAGGATTAGAGTTCTTTTGTCTAGATAGTCAAGATACCCAAATCTTCACCCTTGTTCCTTTCCTGGTTGATCCTTATGCTTTGTCCATTTCTACCTCACATTCACTCCCGTAAGCTCCAGACCAGCAGCAACAACTGCCCAGCTACACTGTCACGGGACGGCCATTTGGCTCACATTGCTCTCAATGGCAGCTATCAGCTTGTGGAGACCTGGGCTGATGTTCACTAGCAACCTTATTCTGGGAAGAAGGCCTACTTGCAGCCACTACTAAAATTAAGGAAGCTGTAAGTGGCAGTGTAGCTATCTCACCTTGTATGGTCTTCAGAGAAGGATATGAAGAGTATACTATATAATGTAACACACTCGTATAATCGTGGTCATCCTGCGGGCTGTAATTGCAAATTAATTTGTGATGAACAGAACGTGATGAAGGGTCTGAGTGCCGAGAGGTCCATCTGGTTTTCTCCAAGTATACCAGCTGTACACAACTGAGAATGCATGTCCATTAGTTCTGAGCACATAATTCCAAACAGTACAATTTCATACAAAATATTGCTGCTTTCCACAAACCTTGCCTCACCAGCAAATGCCCTTTCTGAAAAATACTGGTTAGACACAGTTATACACAGATAAAGAATGTAACTTAGTCATCGTCATTCTGCATATAACTGACTCTTTTTCTGCAGACATTTATGTGCCTGTTCCTGACACAAGCAGACCCAGTCACTTGGTCATTTTTTTGGTTTTGAATATTTCAGCATCAAAAAAAAAGGAAAAGAAGAAGTAGCCCGTCAAGTCAAAATAACCTCCCAGTACACTGCAAGTTAAAGCAAAGTCAATTTGATATTTTTTTAATGTCACGTTTATGTTATTTTCTATTCTGCAAAGTCACCATGGAGAGCCAAAAGCACTGGGCAGTAGTATTCACCTAGTACCTGGAGCCTTTATAAAAGCTATAGACCCACATGTGCAAAACATTTTATCCAATCTTTTATAATATTACTTCTGGTCCTTGAGTTAGTCTGGATGTCTTAGTCCAGGGTTCACTGCTGTATGTTACATTGTTGGGTATGGACCTATATTCTTTTTTCTTTCAGAAATGTTTGGTTTTTTAAATATTTTTTTCAATATTTCAATTCACTTTCAGCTGAACTTGAGAGAGTTTCATGTGGGTTTATGTAAGTCAAAAGTATCTTTTTTAGTTATATGTCTCTCTTGGGATGCTTATAAGTCTCCCTAAAGAAATCTTTTTGTATCTGGCATGCAACAAGGAACACAGAGCTAAAACCCACTGAAACTGGATGAAGCATCTTCAATAATACCTATTAGTTTTGAATCAGGTCACCTACCAAGTGCTATTAGGATTTCCCCATGCCAGTACAGATGGGCTGTTTTTATATTTTTTTTCTGCAGTAATTTTTGGGTTTTTTTAAATTTGTTCTCAGTCAGCCTGAAACAATTTGTGAGCAGTATAGCTGGAAAGAAATTGGAGGTCTGACCAACAGGAGTGCTGGGTGACTGGCATTGCCATCTTAGCAAAGGTCCAAATTCATGTTCAAACCCCTCCCTCTCACATCCAGTGTCAAGAAGGTTATTCACTGCAGGTGTCCTGGGAGAATGCTCTAACCAGCCGAAAATGCAATGAAGTTATTTGTGTAGCTACTGGGTAAAAAAGGAGTGAAAACATTGTATGTGAAAGGAAATGTTTCCTCTGAGACAAAATTATTTTTTCTTTTTTTTTTTTTATTTTGCTGAAGAAAAAGACTGCGTCAAGTTGAACTGAAAAATTTTTATATTCTCTGCTCAGTAGCCTGACCAAAAAAAAATCTATTATTTCCACTGTGCTACTTCTAACCTTTCTATTTCATTCAAACTAGGTTTACACAATTTGCTTTCTAAAGAGTCATGGCATCAGGATCTGTAGAACAGCCAGGGTCAAAATTTCACTATTTTTGAATATACCTACAATACACACAGATTTGCATAATAGGCCCTAATGCCTCCTTCAGAATCATTATGGTCTATTGAGTAAATAATGTGTCTATTGAAAATGGTTGAAATACCCATTTAGTTGATAGACTCTATTGACTCCTAATAAGAAGCTATTAGATTYGAATAAATATTATGCATTTTAAAACTTGCCTAAATATATTCCATTTCCACATATTTTCATATTTACACAATGTAAAGAACATGTTGTATCTGCTCACAGACAGCTCCCAGAGAAATCTTCCCTTTTTGTAGGGTTTTTTCTTAACTTTGCAGTTGCTAAGTTAGGTTGTATTTGGGTGGTTGTTTTGTTTTTTATAAGACTGACATGAGGGAACAAAATCAAAACAAGAAAGAAAATTAAACTACATGAGTTGGTACTTAAATAAAATTAAGCTTTATGTTTTCAAAGAGTTAGCACAGGATTTAGCCATGCTTTCTTGGGCTTATATGTGGGATAGCACAACACATTCTTTACAATCAATTGTTTAAATATGCAAATACAAAAAAAGAATAAGCATAGTTAGGCAATGTGTAAAATGCATTTTTGTATTTATTCAGCCTTAAATGTTTTCTTGAGAGCTGAAAGAACCTCTCAATTTAAAGTATACTTTGATAATTATCCATATATACATTTTTTGCTAATCCATAGCAATTCTGAAGCAACTGTAAGTAGCTGTGCCTGTTCAGCATAAAGATTTCAGACTCCAGATGTGCCTTACACTGTCTTGTGTCTCATCTCAGAGTTTCAGATCTTGGATCCTGTATCACACGTCCTGGCAYTCCATTTGCTGTCACGTAGACATAAAAAATAGCCGGGACTCAAAGCTGGTACAGGAGTGTCTCCTGGATGCGCTTAGTTCACGGGAAAGCAAGCCAGGGACGTGGCTGCTGCTGTTCTGCTCAAGCAGACGGTTCCGCTGCTTGTAAAGAGCAAGTGCCTCCTTCCTTTCCCTCCTTGGGGCCTGAACAGGTACAGGCGGTGACAGAAGTGATCACTTTACAAATTTTCACACCTGCTAATTCCATGCTCCCCAGCAATCACAGACTCTATTTTTCCTGTTCTCTTGTTGCTTTCAAATGGTTCACATATTTACGTACATTCCTGGATCTCGTCAGCCTCTAGAAGACCACCAGGAAGACTTACCAGCAGTTTGCAGTGGAGGTCAAAGAGATAGGCTGTTCTTCATGGCCCATATGAGCCCCGCACGAGTCTGACACAACTGTAGGTGAAGGCTGTGCATAGACCTGCAGAGCTTGTTTCCAGGGGTCGAGCTCAATCACTAGCAGGTCTGACCATGTACTCATTGACTGTGTCTACTCTACTCTACCTCTTCACAAGCTCAGTTTTCCAAAAGGTTGCCTTGACTGTGTATCACTGTGACAGTGTTATGCAAATTGTTTTCTCAGTTTATTTAATTTGATGTTGGCAAGAATGGAGGCTTAATGGCCTTGGCACAGACATATCTTACTGCTATTTTCCAGTCAGTTCCTTGAATATCTGAACACTAGAAAGTCTTCTTCAGTCTCACAATGGCAAAGAAACACAGAAAGGTCTAATTTAGGCATGAGCTCTACCCCATTGTGGACTAAAGGTATTGAAATCTCCAAACTGTAACTGATTTGTCCTGCGCTAGACACATCTCATTTGGTTGAGTACATCTCTTTCCTCCGCAGTCTACCACTGTCTTTCACATTTTATTCCCCCTGTGCATGTTGCAGAAAGTGTGGTCGACAGGCCGCCCCCTTCTCCTCTCTCTCCTTCCTCCAGCCTCCTCATCATGCTAGGTCCTTACCCAAAGAGCACCAACCCATCTGTGGGGGATGGAGGTCTTCCAAAGCACTGGCCTGTGAAGAAAGCATGATGCAGAGATGATTTCTATATCCTCACATCCCATACGTATTAAATAATTCTCCTCTTTGTGCCTAAGGGGTACTGAACTGCCAGTGAGAATTACTCCTAAGGAACTGGAAAAGTTGTCACTGATGGCCTCCAGCATGGGAGGTGCAGCATGGTCCCATTTCTCAGCCCCACCTCCAAACCACTTTTCTTCCCACAGCCACTGTTCCCTGGCTGTCAGGAAGGCAGAGACAAGAAGTGCACCCTGTGTCCTGCTAGGGGTAGGTTATGTTCTCGTGTTTCACAGCCAGGACACRGAAGTCTGTCCTTTCTGATATTTCTGACTGGTAAGGACCAGAAGTTAGAGAACTGATGAAAAGTAGCAAGCTAAGAGAAATAATAGATAATTAGTTTATCATCTTATTTTTTTTTAAGTTGTAGCAAATTGATATATATGTTCTCAATGGTTTGCTTAATTCACTTTATTTCTGTCTTCCATTGTCCCTGAATAAACTTGAAGGCACCATCTGATCACTATGGTTTGACTAAAAGATGATGATATTTTCAGTTTAAGCTTCCGTTCCTCTCCTCCCTTTCCTCCCTACCCCACAAAAAAAGTTTAAGTACTCTGCACTTTCTATACCTCTGGCTCCCAGGCAGCATTTGCAACAGTAGAAGCCAAATAATGCTAATAGGGCAAATAGAATATAATTGCTTATGTGTGCTGGTTATATCCTGAAACAAATTGTTTCTTAATGCTGAGGTCAGACAGGGTTTAATTAGGAGAAATACAATTGGTGCAAAATTTTGCAGCAGGCTGCTTGTTTGGTGTCATGCCAAGTCAACATCAAGCCTTTCCAAATGGAAATTTTCATTAGAGGCCATTGGCAGCCTGGTTAGGCTGAGTTTCAACTTTTCCAAGTCTCCTGGTAATGTGAACCTGAAACTCTGCATATCTGCTTCCTAATAACAGGCTGTCCCTATTGCAACTGTTCTCACACACGCACACAGCTTCTACATATGTAGTAACACGTGTGCTCAAGATCTACAATGGCTACTTTCTTCTGGCCTGAAGCTGTCAAGATCTGCATGCAGATAACTTCAGCTTTAAGATTGTGGATAAATGACATTTTATTTTCCTATTGTTTTCATATCAAAGATAGAGAAAGAAGCCTCTGAACCTCAGCAGAGGAAAGGAAATTTCTAAGCCCTTTTTGTTGAGTTGTGACCCTTTTTTTGTTCTGTTTGTACCACTCTATGCAAGGTTCTCAAGGATTCTTATTGATGCTCAAAGCACTGATAGTGCTCTTTCGTTGATTGTCACAGCCCTAGTGCTTGTGCTGCCAAGGTTAAGGTTGTATCAGCATTTCCTTTGTAGACTCTGCTGTTCAACAGAAAAAGATTTAACTTGACTGAGAAAATTTGCTTCAGGGTGGAATTTTTTTTCCCTTTCCCTAATTTTGTGGGTTAAGCTAAGGGATGGGCGTTTGTGGCTTATAGCAAGCAGACATTGAAGGCTTCTTCCACTCCTTAGCATACCTCGGTCTCAGTTTGTGTCTTTTCTTCTTATTCCCATCCTGACATGGGGAACACTGGGGAGTGGTTGGCCTACAAAGGGAGTGTGACCTGGTGCGTGGCACAGCCCGTGGGCTTTAAAGTTGAGCTACCAGACATACTTACTCCAGAAACTGCTGGAGCAATCGAGGATTTGTGGCTACTGCAAAAGCTGGCTGGGGTAGCAGGTGAGCTGGCAGAGAAGGAGGGAGGGCTTGTGAGCCAAACTGACAGTGCAAATAAGACAAGCCAGGTTATAGGAGGGAGAAACTGCTGGAAAGAAAGTGGCAGAGACCCAAGTAGATAGTCATTGTGCAGCAATTTGTTAAAGTAAACAGGAGCCTTTTCATTTCAATATCTCCCTGCCCTGGTTCAGACTATACCTGAATCAGCATTTACACAACCACCTCCTCCCTGAAGGTGACATTTTCTCTTCTTTGTGGTTTTCTAGCCAACTGCTTGTGCTCAGTCCCCTATTTTCTCTCTCCCTTCCGCTCTCACTATCTTTTGTGGGAGCAGCACACTGTGCACCCTTTTCTCTCTGCTGTCTGTGGGCCAGCTGAGGTGCACTGCCACCTCTGTCCTCCTTCACCCCTGCACCAATCCTGCTGCATTTGTCTGATAGGTGAATGCTTATCCCTGGCCTGCCCTATCTGCCTGGCTGCTGTTCAGGTCCACAGCTCATAACATAGTTACCTGTATTCTCTGTGGGTAGGTATGTGTGGGGGGGAGAAGGAAATAGAAAACCAGATGTGTTGCTGTTCTTCATCTCTGCCCACATGCCCCAGTTAGGGTCCAGTCTTTATAGCAGAGGAAAAAAAGGGCCATTCAAGTTTGGCAAGATAATAACATAAATATGGGAATATCCACTGCACATGCATTATCTTCCACACAACAGTGCCTTGAAATATTTGTGTTGTGAAAGTAATCAGAAATATCTGGATAGAGGTTTGGAGATTTAACCACATTTTGTGGGGTTTAGGGAGGAAAATAATCTTTTATTTTGAATGATAAGGTCCTTTTTTAATTTATTTTTTTCCAAGAACATGCCCATAGATAGTTCTTAATAGCTGTTAGCAGCAGCTCTTTGGTGACTGTCCTCCCTTTATAGTTTCTCATTCAGGGTTGGCTTGAAAGGAGAGGAAAATCCCTTGCTTCATATGAAAAGGACTCTCGGCTTTATTCAATGGCACCAGCTAGCTATATTTCCTAAGCTGGTGGGTGATGCTCGCTTGTGCACCTGAACCTGAAGCAGTCTGTACAGGAAGCAACAAAGCAAAATGATGGTTTGCTTGTGGCTTTTCTCCCCATTAGTGCAGATGAGGGACTGTGTCGGCCTTCCCTATCAAATTCTGCCAGAGGCCAGACATTTACATCACACTTTATAATCTCCTCCTATTCCCAGTCTGGAGTCAGTTTTAAAAGAAAGATGTGTAAATGTATGTTGGGCAATCAGCAAAGGATTTTGGCATGACTAAATGAAGACTTCACATGTATTCTGCATATTTCTGTTTCTGTCTTTTCTTTGCTTCTAGGGTGAAAATCTAGGCCTTGTTTCATGGTGCCAACTGGCTATGAGTTTTTTTCCCAAGCTATGGTGCTGATACCTCATACTGGCACAGATTTTACAGCTTCGGATCCCTAGTTGGGGGGACACAGCCAGGTCAAAAATGAGTTGTGGATGGTGGCYCGTGCCTTGGCAGCCCAGAGCTGCTGCGTGGCCCTGGGAAAACCACTACACATGTCAACTCAAAGATCACTTTCGCAACCGTCGTGATAACCCACCTGCTCCCCCACTCCCATAGAGTCCACCCCCCTTTAACTCTTCTGAGGTTGACTGGCGAACTGGTTTTCCCTTGGCAGAGGGAAGGCAGCATCACTTTTTCCTTCATCAAAGAAATAAACAAACAGCAAGGCAGAAGAGGGCAGCATCTTGATTGCCTTTGCTTGAAGTTTTGTTAATTCAGGATTTAGAGTTTCTCGCTTTGTTAAACACATTTTCATGCATGTGTGACTACAAATGTATGTATCTGGCTCTGGTTCTGGCACCACAGCAGAGGATCAGGTGGTGAGGTGGGGGTTGGAGGAGTAAAGATAGTTTCTGCCGTGTGATCATCTCTCCTCTGTTTTTAAAACCTCCAGCCTTTTCCTGAATTACCCCGTGGGTAGCTTAGTAACAGATATGATGGCCCATTCTTTAGCGCATTTAAAAAACTAGAAAACATACTGCCATTCTAGAAAGAAACAAACAAAACTAATGAGCTGAAGGTGTTGTCATGGAAGTGTTACTTACAAGCATGGAAGGGGCAGCTGCCCTTCACAGAGCTCTGCTGAACAGCCAGAGCATAAAGCAGTGCTCCCCGTCACGTACAGCCGGGAGGCTGCGGGCTCTGTAAATGCTGTTTGTACAGATGACGAGTCCCCTGCTGAAGCGGGTGATCAGTGGACCAGGGTCAGAGGCATTAACACACTCAAAGACACATTGCTGGATGATCACTTGTACTGGCCATTGCCATGCAGAAGGCACGTTAGAGGGAAGCTTGGCAGAGCCGGGTAGCGCTGAGCCTCTCTATTTGCATGCAGTACAGGAAAGCAAGAAGTGCTCGTCTCCTGTTTAAAGGCAGCTACTGCTGCTTCACTGGGAGCTTTGGCCTTTTCAGTGGGGAACCCAGGAGACAGGTTGTCAAAACAGAAGTCTCTTGTTCAAACTACCAAGCTTAGGAAGTGGGGATAGTGAAAAAAAATTGAATAAAAAAAATAATTAAAAAGGCTCAGATCAGTCAAACCGAAGAGAGTCGTTGTTTCTTGGTTGGCTTTTTTTCCTCCTTTCTGAGGTTATTTAGTTATTTTTAGTTGGCTGGATGCAGAAGCAAGAAGTGTGGAGTTCACTCAAGGCCTTGAAGATAAATTCATAATTCAGTTTTGCAAACAGACAAAGAAATAAAAGTTGACTTACGTCGTGGAGGTTTTATATTTCCTCATTGTATTTCCCCTGCTTTGTACAAATCTTCCTGGAAATCTCTGTAGTAATTCTCACTAACTGCTGTGATGCCTACTGTGCAGGGCAGAACTGATCAACTGCAGGGAATCTTTCCATTTTCATCTCTTTTTCTTTCAATCGTGTCAAATTCCTTCTCCTTAGTAATTCCCCTTATTCCCTCAGGAGCTGAGAGAAGATTTAATTGTTCAATTTGCATAGTAACTCAGCAAACAAACTCTCCACTCTCATGTAGACCTTTAGCCATTGCAGGCTTCATTTTAGTTATAAATAACTTCTCTATGCTCAGCCATGATGGCATTTCATACTCAGGAGGCTGGTGCAGAGAAATGATTGAGAGACAGTCCTTGTGGGGGCTTTTGCTTTTAGGCCTGCTCTTTTATAGTGTATCTTATTGCAAGATTATTTTGAGAACCCACCTTTGCAGGTGGATTGTGTTTGCCCGTTCTCCACAACTCTCCATGTGATAAAATAATTCTGCCATAAGTGGCTTCTGTCTGGTAGATCTCTTGTAGATGTAGTAATTCTGAATATGAGGAATAACTTAAATCCTACTTAGTGCAATGAAACACTGTAAATACAAAAGCACTTTCACTATTGCTGGATCACAATGAAATGGTTTCATTTTAAYGATGATGTGCAAGTATGGGGCTTTACAGGGTTTCTGCAGGACATGGGAAAGATGGGACATTGTTGGAGTGAACAGAAAACTCTGTAGTTCTTCCAAGTTTCTAAATGCAGTCCACGATACCTCACGCTAACATCTGGAGTCTTTTAAAATCATGACACAGACTGGACAGTGATAGAATAGACAACATTAAAATCATGACACAGACTAGACAGTAATAGAATAGACAACATCATATTACTCTTGCAGTTGGATTACTAGGCTTGGCTGTCCAGAGGTGTGGTGACACAGTCCAGTGGTACAGTTTTGGCATTTAAGATTTTGATGCTAAAACTGTCCACAGTTTCCTCTGCATCTCTACCCTGCTCTGCTGAATCTCTATTTCCTGTGACAAACCGGCCTGACAACCTACAATCTCACTAATGAAGAGGAAACTCCACAGTCAGCAGCGAGAAGTTGTACCAGAGAGGCAGTAGCCTGGCTGAAGGTGTGTGGAGCTTCTACCTTTGATGGTGACAAACTAAACTATTGCAAGTGTCATTTCTCCGTGAAATGAAGAGGTTGTCCAGCCTCCATCCTTTGAAGTTTTCAAGACCCAACCAGATGAAGCCCTCAGCAGCCTGGTCCGAGCTCATTGCAAACTTAACTTGGCCACTGGGGGCTAATATACAAACTTTTCTTTAAACAGTTCTTTGAGTGATAGTCTGTTTCAGCAGGGCATTTTAAAGCATGTATTTCACTTCAGGAAGAACCTCCCAATGCTTCAGATCCAGATAACATTCTTGAGTTTTGCAAGATGTCAGCCAAGCAGAGAAGTCTCCTGACAAAATCCACAGATCTGCTTAATCAGAAATCAGCACAGAAATTCAGAAAAGTAACAAAGCCACCTCTATTAACTCTGCTTAGTGCTGCAAGCACAGCCAAGCTGACCACGATAGGAGCTGTCTGGCTGCACTGCTCCCCCTCCCACCCACCAAGGCTGCATCTGCCTCTAAGCACCGACCACATCTATCCCCTCCTTTAGTTCAGACAAAGCCTGAATTAAACAGCAGGCAAATGCCTTTATCAGGGATCTGTGCTGATCTCTGCTGAAGAGAGTTATAATAAAGTATATCCCACAGAAGACACTTGCTGACTTCTCTTTTGGAAAGAGTAACATCTGTGTAAATTGCTTGCGGCAAATAATGTATCACAGGGATGGAGTCTCTGCTTGCTCCTAGTAATAAATACCATCAAATATCTGAATGAATTAATTATTATTTCTGAATGAGATACAAACCCCATGTGTCACTTCCAAAATGTACTTTGTGAGTGTTAAATCCAGCTCACACAGAAGTTATGATAGGTATGACTGACTCAGACGGTACTGTTCATTTTCAGTTCCAAGGCTACTCAGCCATTTTTCCCAGGAACAGTTGGACATACCAATTTCAGGCTGTTTCAGACAAATGTGTGCTTGTGATTCTGAAACTTATGCTCCACAAACATCAGTGCCTTTAACTGATAAAGGAAATGTTGCAGAAGTATGTTTGCAGAATGGAAAACTGCAGCTTAAGATCTATAAAATGTTCTAGGGAAGTCCTCCTGCAGGGAAAACAGCTCAAATGTTCCTTCACTCCCCCCCTCAAAATCTATGATGTGATGTTGCTGCTTGTGATGTGGTCTTTTGTGTAGGGTGCATGCTCTATCTCATTCTCCTCAAATTAGCATCTTAAGGCATCCCTGTTATACTGAAGTGATGTTGGATAGTGATCTACTTGGTATCTCCCCTACAGCTGGCTATGTTTTCATAGGGCTTACAGAAAGTCAACTGCTCTCAGTAACTTAAAAGTAATCCATGATACACACGCCTTGAGGTAATTGGGGGAATCTTGTTTTGGACTGTGACAACTGCCCCAGCTTTACCTTTCCTCCAGCCTTACGCCCTTACAATTTTTTTGTTGTCAGGGTGGAGGAGGAGTAGGGTTCTGTATAGACCTTCTTCTAAACCCCCCCACTGGATATCTTTTACTCCCACTGGCAAAGCAAGCAACAATTTAGCTACTTTCTCAACATAACTGTCTGCAATGAGTTTATCATACTGAACTGTATTGTAAATGTAACTACATTTATGCATTAAAGAGCAGTCAGGAGAGATGTGAGGCCCCACTTAGCCTTGGAAAATGTTGATATTATCTGTAAGGCAAGCCATTCCACAGGAGTTATGAAATCAAATAGGGAATTTAATTGTTGAATGATTAGTTGTCTCAGATTCTTGTTCCCAAGGAAAAGAAAAAAATGGGTGGTTTTCCTTAGGATATGAGTCTACATGAGCCTAACAAGGCAGCTGTGAATGAGAGCAATCTACCAGCATTTCCTCCCACTAGGGCAGTGTTCTTGGGACTATGAAGAAACAACTTCTTTGGATGTCTGAGCAAGTATTTGATGCACTGTGACTTAAGAATAG
Source organism: Oceanodroma leucorhoa (assembly GCA_030449065.1). NCBI lineage: Eukaryota > Metazoa > Chordata > Aves > Procellariiformes > Oceanodroma > Oceanodroma leucorhoa. The sequence goes on along the minus strand of JASVER010000084.1, from coordinate 2,786,241 downwards.
GTGGGATCTTGCAAGTGATATAAGACAAGAATTCCACGTCTTTTTCTCATAAAAGCCATATTAAATTATTAGCCTAGTGCTTTCCCAGCATATTGTCTCACCGATCTTGAAAGGACCAGCCTGGTGTTGGGGGAACAGTCATCTGGGTGATAAACAGTGCTGAGACCCCAGAGCAGCACAAAGAAATCTGAGAGCTATATGAACACTCAGCTGAAATTCCTTTATGCAAACAGTTTTCCCTCCACTAGTCTTTTGAACTGCAAGAGAAGCATAAGCCCTGACTCAGGCAACGCGGAGTGTTTGCTCTGGCACCCAAGCCAGCAGATGTGACTACTTGGCATCCTTTCCCGAGACTTGAACCTCATGGTATGTCTATGCCAAATGTATCCACATTATGCAAGAGTAATGGAAATTTGCCAGGCAGAGCAATGCTATGTTTTCCCGGATAAATGTTGCTCAGTTTAATTTTGAGGAACTGACTGATAAAAACCTGATAAAAACCTCAGTGATTACCTTGTTTGCCTAACTGTCTTCATTCTGTGAGATCCAGTACTTTTGCTGGCACAGAGAATGCATGAAAACCATGAGGGAACAAGTGCATCGGAGGAGTATAAGAGGCCAAACAAACCTCCTGGTGAAAGGCAAAGCACCCACCTGAGAAAAAGGGTTTCTTTATTCTTTGGAAGATAAGTTGGCTGCACAGGAGGACCACTAAGAATATAGTTTACCAYGTGACATGGTTCAAGTGACTCAAGCTGCATGGTCACACTGAGCTGCCCGTTTCAGTCTTTTCTCCAATTACAGGCACAGCCCACCATGGGAAAATGCTGGTGATGAAGGTCATTTGCCTTTGGCAGCACCTGGAAGGTGAGACGGAAATGTAGCAATTCATGCTACACAATATCTACAGAATATAAGGAAGTAGAAAATGAAACATACTTTGGACAAAAAACAGGCATAGGATTAGCCAACTGGAAGACATGTGTTAAAATGAAAAATTATCTTGATTATCGCCACCCTGCCCTTCATTTGAACCGACTACTAGTTGCCTCCAGCCATCGTACCAGGACAAGACTTTTTATTTCATATTTGCGTAGTTCACGCAACAATACAGTCCCGTTTCTGGCCATGGTCTCTGATTACTAACACAACTCCTAAAAATAGTAAACGTGATTTGTTACCTTCAACAGCCAAAGGCACTTGCCACAACCTGACTCAGCTGTATTCAACGTGCTCGTGACGTGCACACACAGGGCAGCCCAAATCATGCAGAGTCAGGGATATGCGCAGGGAGCTAGGATTCAGCTCTGAAGTTGAGGAAAGTTGTAAATGAGCCACGGAGCCTGTCTGAGGCGTAACAAAGCTACTATCGCCCAACCACAACCCGATAAAATGGCTGGAGCATGCCATGCCTTTTGTTGCCAGATCCTTCATTCTATGGGGAGAAATGCTATTGAAATAGGAGGAAAACCTCAAGTAGTAGCAGGGGATTGCTGCTACACTATATATGCAATTGATTACTTCAGCAAATAGCCAGAAGTAGCCATTACCTCCCAAGTTACTTCCACTGCAGTAATCAAGTTCTTGTTAACAAATTTCAGCCATGAAGGAAATCCAAAAGAAACTGGCTTCTAACCCTGGACTCAACCTTCAGAGGAAGAGACATAGTGAAGTGCAGGACTCCTGCTATTTATTATCCAGGGGCAAAAGGGGAATGGAACCATTTTCACAGCATTTTGAAAGGCTATTCACGAACTGTGGGCCTAGAAGGAAAATCTTGGAAACCATTCACTGTAGATGTCTTACCTAACCACCAGTCTCACATGCAACAAGCCACATGTATCCTGCAGGGCTGCTGTGTAGAAGGAGCATGGAAAACAAGTGAGGTGCTAATGTTCTCCAAGGCCCCATATGAACAAGATTCACTGCATAGCTATGGCTGAGTGGATAGTTCACAGTGAATAACTTATTAAATTAAAATGTTCTTTTTTTATCTGTAGACATTGTTGTGAGTTTCTCAGTTATTCATTTGAAATTATTGTCTGAGTTATTTGTTGTCCACAGCAATTCATTGCAAGATTAGTGAAAATAATGCTGAAACTCAGAATACCAGACAGAGATCAGATATTTCTTTTCATTGATTAGCTAAATGAGACATTTTGAATCAAGTTTCTGCTTCAATACTTAGGCTTTTGAAACAGAAAATGGCCTTGTGAAAATACTGTGTAATATTTACTTAAATGCTACTGTTTCAATAGCTAGCAGTAAATTCATTCAATAGACTATTTGTGAAAGTCAGCAGAAAAAAAATGAATAATCAAACAAACTATTTAAATCACTTAAACATAGCATTATCTGAGGGTTAAGTAATGTTTGCCTACTTGCTAACACAGTTGCCAGTTGCCTGCAGCAGACTGTACAGGACATACCTTCAAATCCAAGCTGAGAGTGGTTTACAGATACAAGCTAAAACTAATTCTACTACTTCTTTCATACAAATTAACAAAACTGGAATTTTGAACACAGAACAACTTCAGTTACCTAATTCATTTTGGTTTGTGAAACACAGAGGACCAGCTACACATATAAATCAGAAATGGTGAAATACAGGATGCCATATACCTTGACCACACTCATCAGGAACAAAAGATTGGTGCTCCCAGCTCCCCTGATGGACTGAGTTGCTTGTTTACCCCYCTATGAATGTTCCCCAGAAAAAATTATTTTGTGCCAAGCTATTAAGCACACCGTCAGCATGTAACAACAAAATCTTATGCGTAATAAATGAATATTGAAAATACATGTATAGTCTTAGGCTGTTCTATATTGTTCAATGGTTCACTTCGTGTATTAAAATGTATTTTAAGATATTATTTYGGTTACGTCCATTACCTACTTGACACTTATAAACAATTTCAGAGAATTAAGGTATTTCATATACTACTTGTTATTCTTCCTGCCAAAGGGAAGAACACATTCCACAGAAGGGAAATTGTAGAGATGCAAGTTACCCTGGGTGACAGGGATATGGAGTTAGGCAACATTCATGTTTCACTTCACTAACGGATTACAAACCTTCTCTTTAGTTAGAAGCGTATGGATAAAGTAGATGCACACAGTCTTTGCTTTTTTAGTATAGTCCAACAGGATGCATTGTAAGTTATTCTTACTAAGTGTCAAAATGAGTCTAAGTGACAGATCATGTATTTGCTTACCTACATTTAACACTGGCATCTCTCCATTCACTCACACTAGGGTAAATAAACTGAGGCTCTGGCTCCATATTCCCCCTTGTTTGATCTCACTGTAGATCAGTGATGCCAAACCACCAGCACTGGCAAACGGAGAATGGGGCTGGCACCAATGACAATGAGCAAACAACGCTTTCAAAACATGTCTGACGCCAGATAGCAAAGAGCACCCTCCCTACTTCAGGAGCTCATTGCTAGAAAGGCTTTCTGCTCTGAATTCCACAACTACCTCCCGCATGTGGCTGGAAGGGCCAACATGACACTTCTTTTCTGCAGCCCCCCAAAAAAGAAATCCACTGTATTTATCCCAAATGACAACATAAAGGTGGTTTCTGCTGACCCAGTTAATCCAAACCTGTGTTTAAGCGTGAACCAGCCCAGCTCAGTAATACACAAGAAGTGGACCTGAACCAGCTAAAATTTTGAAGTCAACAACCCACATTTCAAACCTTGCAGCTTTTACTGAGCTTCTTCAGTAGGACACAAAAGCAGGACACGCCAAAACAAAAGCACACCAAACCTAGGCAGTGCATGTGTGAGAGGACAGAGAAAATGAAGGTATCTCCTCTCACTGGAATGATCGGTGAGTTTTAATTATTAAATTATCTGCTAACGGGGGTTCCTGCATATTGGTGGCACTTATCCTGCTCTCACACGACATTGCACTCCAGCCTGGAAGCATGGGAAGCACTGGGCAGGCGCTCCCGAGGCGGCGCGTGAAGCAATGTGCTGTGATCAAACATCTAGAGCCTGGTCCGCCTGGGTTATGGGGGACCGAAGGTCACASCCTCATCCCTTATGCCCGAGGATGCCCTGCTGGGGCTTGTGCTCTTGCTGAGCGCAGCCACCCGCCACTTCACAGCAGCTGGGACCCTGGATTGCCAAGTCATTTCCTCTTAAATTACGTCAGTCCTCGCTCCTCACCCGAAAGGGACTCAAGAGGCCGTGGGGGCTGAAAGAGACGGGGGCATCGATTTGTCCTCAGGGCTAAAACACAGCATGGACTGTATTTACCTCTGCAGACAAAGAGGATCTCCGGGCTGCGAGGCAGCGGCTTTCTCACACCCGCACTTGCACCCACACACGAACCCATACCCTCCCCAAACCTCTACCCATACCCATACCAACACAAACGCCTCGAGCTGCGCCCGCACCCATACCCCTTCCACGCCGGCCGCCAGCCGGCCACCGGCACCGCACCCCGGCCCCCGCCCCGCCGGGCCGGGCCGAGCCGCGCCGCGCCGCGCCCACCAGAGGGCGTCACGACCCCGCGTTCGTGCGGGCGGCGCGGCCCGGCCCGGCCCGGCCCGGCTCGGCCCGGCCCGCCCCGCCCCGCGGGCCGCGCCCCCGCCCCCGCCCGGTTCCTCGGGCATCTCGCCCCAGTCAGCGCCTGCACCCACCGGCGAGGCTCCCAGCCCCACTCCGCGGCACCGCCGCCGCCCCCACGCCGCGGCCGAGGGAGCATCCCTGCCGTCCCGGCCCCCAGTGCCTCGCCCCCAGCAGCCCTTCCCGGCCCGCCCGCCTCCCGCATCACCCCGGCCCCAAACAGCAGCCAGCGGCCCTCGGTGGCCACGTTTACGCCCCTGCGCAATGTTATGGGCCGCCGTTGGGCTGCTCTGTGCGCAGGCTGCGGCGCTCTGTGCGCGCCTCCCCGCCACCGCTGTGGTTTGGGTTGTGCAGGGAGRTGCTCTCTGTTAAACTTGTTTCCCAGGTTAAGGGCTGATACCTGGAGGGTCTGGTGGCCGGGAGGTGACCTCCACTTCTCATGAGGAAACTCCCATATCAAAGCGGTTTCTGTGTAGTTTTCCTCTAGACCGCATCCCACCCTCCGCTTTTTGGGCAGCGCTGTCTTTTTATTGTACGTGGGAGTTAGTGGCTGGTGTGGTGGGGCACCGCTGGAAAGAACAGTTATAAATGTGAATAATCTGAGCTGATTCTTTCAAAATTCACACCCACGAAGCTGCAGAGCAAAGCCAAGTGGATGGGAGAGGGATGTTTCATAAGAATCAACTAGCTGTTGCAGAGCAAGAGGGGGGAAAAGTGATCCCCTCAAGACAGATATCATTGCCAGACCATATTGGTAAGATTGCAAGTTAGGAATACAACTGAAGCCAGAGAATTTGCCAAAGGAAAAAAAATTGACAGAAAACAGATGCAAAACAACAAAAAGATGCCAGAATAAAACAAGTCTTAGGCCAGCTCTGGAACACACCGCAATCCCTCACCATTCAGGATGATTTAAATGGATGGAAAAGGGATTAAGGGCTAATCCAGCAGTTGCTCTGTTTGAATTAATCTCATAGGAGATAGTCAGGATATGTATACTTAGAGAGGGAGAGAGAGAGAAGAAAGAAAGCAAGAAATTGCAGGATCAGGCCCTGAATATAATCTGAGGAGACTGAAATAGATCCTTGAGCCACACTGGTTTTAAGAGCTGATTATCTGATCCAAACCCTCCCAGATATTTCAAGCAGAAAAGTGGGCATTGCTAAATGGGCAGTTCTTTCTGAAATACCAAACCCCAAGTCTTCCTGACAGTTTTTGGCTGCAGCAGAGGCAGTAGTCATTTCACTCACACTGACTGAGGCTCTCTCCAGCACTGCAGCGCCTTCCTTGGCTGTGATCTTGCTTTTGAATGCCACTGATTTTCTGGGACAGTCTTGTCTATGAGGAGACTGTCCCACTGGGTCTTAGGTTTCCTGAGAGCCCGAGTGATTAAAGAGATTCTTCTTCCTTTTGAACTCAAACATTTTCCAGAGCTGCCTTCTCTTCCCTGAGTAACACTATCAGTCTGAGGCAGGGCACTGAAATATCTACACCAGCACTGCCAAAAACAGCCTTGCATATTTCCAAGCAGTTAAGCAGCCTTTAGTAAATCACCTAAGCGTGAGCAAACTGTGCTTCGGGCAGCGCAGAAGAAGACAAATCCAAATGCTGGGGACGAGGAGTGCCCAGGGATGCTTGTATAGACACACTGGAAGGGAAGACAAAATAAGGTGCTAGCCCCAGTCCCTAACATAGAGCAGCTTGTTTCTGCATGTGTGGGTGCCCTTTACGTGTGCAGGTGGGTGTATCTGAGGCAGGAACCAGCTTACAAAAAGGGAATCCTATAAATCACAGCCCAATGCTGCAGTCCAAGAACTATGTACACATTTTAGCAATTCTGACTATGAACAGAGCTGGTTTTGTAGTTCTCCAGCAGCCCTCAGCATCTCCAGAGGGACCAACAGTTCCTTGCAGAATTGAGACCACTCTCAAGGATATTGTAATATTAAAAAAAAAAAAAACACCAGCACGGCAACATTGAGAGCTGAGCTTAGTCCATCTTTTTTTTCCCAAGTAACAAAGTAACCCCCTTACATTGGTGCATCAGTATGTAAAAAACACCGTAGACCACAAACTCTAAAAGAAAGGAGTCTTTTGAGGAGTCAGAGTTCAGATTACAGTACTTACCTGTTTGCTGGGGACTGAGGGGTGGGAGTGAATAGGATCACTCAGGGACAAAAAAAAATTACAAGACGGGAGCGGCTAGGAATATGGGTCTTTCTTTCCCATCTCAGAAGCAAATCAACAAATTTGGCTGGAAAGCTGCCTGGCAGAAAAGGACCTGGGGGTGCTGGTCGACGGCCAGCTGAACAYGAGCTGGCAGTGTGCCCAGGTGACCAAGAAGGCCAACAGCATCCTGGCCTGTGTCAGAAACAAAGTGGCCAGCAGAAGTAGGGAGGTGATTGTGCCCCCGTACTTGGCACTGGTGAGGCCACACCTCGAATCCTGTGTTCAGTTTTGGGCCCCTCACTACAAGAAGGACATTGAGGTGCTGGAGCGTGTCCAGAGAAGGGCGATGAGGCTGGTGAAGGATCTGGAGAACAAGTCTTATGAGGAGTGGCTGAGGGAGCTGGGGTTGTTTAGCCTGGAGAAGAGGAGTCTGAGGGGAGACCTTATCGCTCTCTACAACTACCTGACAGGAGGTTGTAGCGAGGTGGGTGTTGGTCTCTTCTCCCAAGTAACAAGCAATAGGACAAGAGGAAGTGGCCTCAAGTTGTGCCAGGGTAGGTTTAGATTGGAGATTAGGAAAAATTTCTTCACCGAAAAGGTGGTCACGCATTGGAACAGGCTGCCCAGGGAAGTGGTGGAGTCACCATCACTGGAGGCGTTCAAAAAACATGTGGATGTGGTGCTTCAGGACATGGTTTAGTGGGCACGGTGGTGTCGGGTTGATGATTGGACTTGGTGATCTTAGAGGTCTTTTCCAACCTTAGTGATTCTATTATTCTATTATTCTATTAATGATTCTATTTTTCTATAAATACATGCTCCTACCTTTGTAGAGGTAAAGAAGGAGGTGAACACTCAATGGCAAAGCCACCTTTTCAAAGATTTTGAGCTTAGGTAAAATGAATGAAAAATTCCAATGGCCCCAAAAGTAAATACTTACCACTTAGTTATCTGAGCTGGGAGCATGCAATACACCCTCCAGCAGTACCGAGCAGGTGTTGGGACCTTGGAAGACAGACAGCCAGTGACGAGAACCAAGTACACTGGTAATGCCGCTTTGCAGGCAACAGGGGTCACAGCTGGGATCCCAGACCTACAGTGCGAGCCAAACACTGAGGCCTGGGTTTGCTCTTCAGTGCTATTTTGAGCATAAAAAAACACCTACCTTCAAACATCGCTGTCTGCATTCTCATTTTTCCAGGAAAATGTTGGCAATTATATTACCCTACCAATATCAATTGTGCATTTGTGTCTGTTTCTGTACAGCTTGTGCACTGGAAATGTGTTTTGGCTTCAGTTCAAATCCACTTCAGTGCCCCCAAAGAGATCTTCATTGTTATAAAGGCTTGCTGAGATTGTTTCCAGTTTATACACAACTGTTTCTAAACCCTAGGACCTGTGCTTTTGGTTGCCTATCAGGGAAGAGTGGCAAAGATTAAAGAATTGCATGCCTTTGGCTGCATACTTTAAAATAAAACAGTCGTGGTTTTCAGAAACCTCTTTTAAGGTGTAGTAAATCCGACTTTCTAAATGCCCAAGGCTGTGTTTATCTAAAAGTATCTTGGGGGAGATTGCTATGTCTATTAATCTGTTTTCCTGTTTCCTTACCTCAGGGCTTAAAGGCTGCATAAACCAACCAGCTAGAAGGCTGTTAGGGAAAGTCTCCGCAGACAAGTATCTCCCTCTGCTTTCTGTTCTTAAGCAACACACTTCTGGTATAGGGAAATCATTAAAGATTGTTATAAAGCAGGAGCAGTAGATGAGGGTGATATGATAGGGACAAACCAGCATGATCTCTGTCTTAGAAGAAACCTCAAACCTGTTCAAGGCCCTTAAAAGAGTTAACAAAACAGTGAATAAAGGACAACCAATGGCTATATTTTATTTAGACTTTCAAAAGGCTTTTGATAAAGTTCCTGAGAAGAGGCTATAAAGGAAACTTAGTAACCACAAGGTGAGAGGTAAAGTCCTGCATGGATGGGGGGGAACAAAAAAGCCCACGGCTGAGAGAGTGGAAACAAAGACGAGGAACAAATGGTCCATCTCAGCGTGGAAAGGGGTTACAGGTAGGGTACCCCAGGGATTAAAAATAAAATGTGTGCTTGGGCTATTTATTAATGATTTGAAGACCATGGTGAAGAGCAAAGGTGACAAAGTTTGTGTTAGGCAAAATTAGGTGGGTGGGACAAATGGAGAAGCATGGGAAATTGCAGAGGATGAAAAAATGAAGAAAACTGAGGTAGTGGATGAAATGAAAAACACGCAAGAGAAGAACAATGTGTAGAGAACGCTACAAACTACTCATGCACATGGGTAGGTTTTGAATTTCTTTTAAACATCCCAAAACACATCAGGCACCAGTACAGACAACTCAAGGAAACTGGCTCCTGACCATGCAGTGGTGGTTGAGAAAGAAAGAAAGCATCAGTCTTTATGAAAAAGAGTTTAAAAAAACAATAAAGAAAAGACCATAATCCTGTGATATCCTATTGGCAGACAGCATGATCTATTTTTGCCTTGGCCATTACATTCAGGTTCATCCCACCTTGTCACAAAGGAGAAACAAGGAAATGGGCTTCCGAAGGACCCGTCGAGGCTGGGCTTCTGGCTCTGCCCCTCGTGCTTGGGTTCTGCACGGGTAGACAGGCATGGGCTCCAGCAGAGTCTTTTCTGAGCTGAAGGTAGCCGGGGCAGCTCCCTTGTATGTGGACTCACTGTTATCTAGAAGAGATGAGCTCATACCACAGCGTTTCCTGCCAGCGGGCCACTAACAGCTGCCTCGTTTGATTAAACTTCTGGGAAGTTAGTGTATTTGAGACATTTTTGCTTCCAAAGAGGTTAGAAATGGCCAACTAGTTCAAAGGTTACTGGCCACAGTGAAGGCAGAAAGGCACACACTCATGTACGCGTAGGGACAGCGGTTTCGAAGCCAAACTGAAGAAAGCAACACTAAAAGTTCATTAAAAACAGCCAGAAAAGTGAAGAGCGAAGTAAACTATGGCAGAAATACAACACACTTGGCTATATTGATCCAATATATATCAGATAAATTTAATAAATATCTCTCTAGATATATTGTACTGAGAAGGCCAGGTGGATTCTCTGTCTTTCCATGTTACACTATAAAAGCTTTGGCACACATTTAAACTAGAGTTATGAAATATATTTTATTGCACTATAATTGGGTTTGTTGGGCTTTGACATCTATCTTTACTAAGAATTGACACTTAAAATCAATATTTATTTGGGGCTGACAGTTATCACATGTTAGAGCTCTTGCTCAGTCTCAGGCTTTTGGTCATTTTTAACAGTAGGCAGAGAAGCTGTGCTCTGCGTCTGAGAAGGTAGGATCCATGTACAGGAAGTCTCCAAAATCAAGGCTTACTCAGTAAAAATATACACTACCAGGAAAAAATATATGTTACCAACCTCTGGGACTCAGTGCTGAGGAGAATTATGAAAAAGGGAGATTTAAAATTATTTTTGGTTACTGTATTTAAACATAAAATGATAAGCTACATCAAACCTGTTATGGGACAGGTAACAGCCACGTTGATAGGTATAACATAACAACCAATAGACAGAGAATGGGAGAAAGACTCAGGGTTGATCACTGAAGAATGAAGGTCATCTCAACTCACGTCAGCTATCTAAAAGCTAGGTATTGAAATGGCTCTCTAGTGAAAGGAGAGAGCCAAACACACATCCAAGGGACCATCATCTGGAGGTGCCTATGAATCCTACATTCCCTCCATCAGTCTGTTGATTCAGAGACACTTAAAACCTTCTCTGAATCAGGGTACCTTAAACAAGGTACCTGTACTGGGTCTGGCTGGGATGGAGTTCACTTTTGTCATAGCAGCCTGTATGGTGCTGTGTTTTGGATTTGAGTCTAAAACAGTGCTGATAACACACCAATGTTTTGGCTATTGCTGAACAGTGCCTGCAGAGCATCAAAGCTTTCTCTTTTTCCCACTCTGTCCCTTCTTCCTGCAGCAAATGGGTAAGAGGTGGGCAAGAGACTGGGGGTGGGGACACACAGCCATGGCAGCTGACCTGAATTGGCCAAAGGGATATTGCATGCTATATAGCATCATGCTCAGCAATGGAAAGTGGGGTAGAGCAAGAAGAAGGGGCTTTTTGTCTTCTGAGGTGGCCAGTGTTCCGAGACTGGCTGGGCTTTAGTCTGCTTGTGGGGGAGATGGTGAGTGATTGCTTGTGGTTTTCCTTTTCTCTTTCCTTCACCAATTAAACAAGTTTTCTCGCTTTTGTTGTTCCTATTCTGTCCCCCATCCTGCTGTGGGGACAAGGGTGACTAAGCAGTTGTGTGGCAGCCTGGCTGCTAGATAGGGTCAACCCACCACAGTAGCAGTTATCCTATGTTCCTAAATGAAATCGCTGCACGTATGAAAGGTGAACCAAGCCAAATGTAAGTCTCAAAAAATGGGAGTAAAACAACATCAGAATGCTTACTTTTGAGTAATCATAGATAAATGAGGATTGGGTTACATATATTGAGTGGAGATTTCTGCAGAGCACCTCAATAATGTTTTGCTGATTCTAACGATCTCTGTATCAGACGACGCTTTGCCTATCCATTCCACATGCATAGAACAGATTCCTGTCCAAAGCTGTATCTATGAAGCAGTATTTAATGTGCTCCTGAGCAATCCATCTGAGTCCTGTGCCTGTGGCAATATCACAGGAAATGCCAATGCACAGCACAGAAAATGTCAGCTTTCCACGAGGCAAAGAAAGAAATGTTATTCCTTTATGCTATAATATGATGCCTCATGCAGTTTTCTTAAAGGTAGGTATTTCTTGGTTTATGTTTGGCTTACTGAAGTTTTTGAAGCTGGAACATATGCTAACCGGCTCCATATGGCCATGGCACTTAGTGGGATCAGTGTAGTAAGGGAGACTAATGTCCCAGGTTTGATCTGCTATGTGACCCCCAAGTAAGTCACCCCACCTCTCTGTACTTTATTTTCTCCTCCTTTCCTTCACCTGTCTGGATTGTTAATTTGGATGCAATCCTTTCAGAGGGAGACTGTCTCAGGCTTTTTAGGCACTATAGCAGAGATGGCTGACCTCTTGACATTAGGGAGTGAGTGGTTGCTGAGAAACACACAGGCAGTGTACTGCAGTGAGCCATGGTGGCTGGAGGCCTGAGAGCTGTTGACTTCCCCATGGTCCTATCTCTCCATGGCTAGAGGAGTCTGGGTGTGCAGTTGGGTCCCACGGCAAACCACTGAGGTTTGCCTCCACAGATGCTCCTGGTTTTGCTTTCTCCCACAGTCGGGGATTAAGATTACCTTCACATCATCACAGCCTTGTTACGACTGAATTTTTCACAAGCCACCTAAGCCTCAGGAAAGGCAAGCTGGCGACCATTGGCCTACTAGAGAGCTCTTAGCCCCATCAGGTGTACTCTATATGCATAATTGTTATTAGCCATTAATGGAGAAGAGTGTCACAGGCACACTTTCCATTTCTTCAGCAAAAGGTTCTGTGAAGTCTGGAGAGAAACAGGGAGGAGGGTCTAGGGATTGCCAAACTGCTCTTAGCAGAAGTCTCTTCAATAAAGGTGAAAAATAACTTCTGTTGATTTCAGACCAAAAGTCCAAAGAGAAGAGGAAGGAGGAAGAGGAGGATTCCAACCCTGGGAGCAGCCAAGCAAAGCAGCGTGTCCCTGGCACAGGAGGAGTGGAGGACATGCCTTCCGCAGGGATTATGCAGAGCTGCTGGAAGTGAAGCCTGAAAACCGGCAGAACGGAAGCTTGGAAACTGAGCCCTGGACTGAAGCGGGTAATTTACCTTATTTGAAATAAAAACAGCTTAAGTTGAAGCCAGCCGGAAATTCAGCTGACTTGAAGCTGCAAGCAAAATTAGCATAACACTCTGCAGGTTGAAACATGGGGGAAGCAGAGGGAGGGATTGAGCCTTGACAGCTGGCAGCGGAAGGAAGCTGCTGCTGCTGCTTCTGCAGTCCTATTCAAAATTATCCCTTAAAGCTAAAATCGTTGCAAGACCAGGCTAGAAGGCCATAATAGTGCCTGCTGGCCTTAACTGCAACAAGCAAAAAAAAGAMGACTGCAGCAGGATCATCATTAAAAAGAGTAAGAGTACGACTAGCTCCCTGGATAGGTAGAGCATGATAAGTACAAATGACAGACCGAAACATCTTGGCCAGGAGTCTGTCAGTGTAAATCAATGTAGCTATGCCACTGACTTCCACAGTGAAGCTGGGCCAGTTTATTCCTTTAAGAACACAGATCTTGAATGCAAGTATGTATAGCCTATGTCTGCAAAGTGCACTGTGCTGGGTGGAGGCTGGGGGAGGAGAGGGCCATAGTCCGCCATATGACGTTGAAAGACCCAAGATAGCTCTCATGACTTAGCTTCAGTATCAGAAGCCATCTAATCATAGTGGTAGCCAGGCAGGCTAACTCGGCCGTGCGAGCTAATGTATCCTGCTACTGCTGTTAGACTGATTCCAATCCCCAAGCTAATTCTTGTAGAGCTAACTTATAGAGTTAGCCTGTATAATTCAATACTACATTGCATTGGCAAACTCTTAAGGAGCATGACTGTGTATGTGTGCAAGCAAGAGAGCACAGTTAAGTGATGCTCTACTCACAGGCTCATGTATATTTGGGAATTTTATTTGCCCATGTACTGATGACCAAAGATCCAGTTCTTTTCCTAATGTTCACAAACCAGCCTCTGTGTCAGTAAGTGGCTTAATTTGAAAGACATAGTGATTAATGTAACCAGCTATAATAGGGCACCAAGGATTCTGCTTCTGAGTATTTTCCCTGCATTTACACTAGCAGCAATAAAGGTAACTTCTCCTTAATGTTTGAAACAAGAAGTTCTTTCTCAAGCATGGAGATTTTGCACCGGTGTGCCAGGATGCAATCTATTGTCATCGCATGCAGAGTAAGATAGTGTTGCGTCTGAACAGCATCATGTTCTTACTGCAAGGTAATATTTGTCCAAGGCCTGGACTGGATTTCATGGACTACAAATACCACAGGAATATTACAGAAATGATCCCTTAAAAAGGATCCGGAATGTGCATTTTCATACAGACCATGCAGAGTAGTCACTGTGTCATTAGTGTGCCATCTATCAGCATTTTATTGAGTTAATCTGAGTTTTGATACAATACCCCGGTGTCTCAGAATCTCTGCTGCATTTACAGGAACAAGCAGCTGGGTGGAATGTGTGATCAGCGAGTTCACCAGTGTGTGCAGTGAAGCATAAACACGAATGAGCCTAGACATGCTTGGAAGCCCGAGAAAGAATTAATAAAACTTGCTTGGTGTTTTTAATGAAGGTGTTTGGAGCAGTAAGAGCATAGAAGTCATCTCCAACTTGAGGAATAAGCACACGTCCATGTTGAGTCAGCTGTGGAGAGCAGTGACAGCAAACACACATTTTCTAAAGGAGGCATTTCTATGTGGTTATCTTCTGCCTCTAAAAAACAGACCTTAGCTGAAATTTTGAAACAAGTCATCTTCTATATACCATGGATTCCACACACATGAAGAGAGCAAAAAATACACAGTGGGCTTCTTTTAAAATCTGTTTTTCCAGAAAGAAATACTGTTGCAGACATAAAAGTTTTTCCAGGCTTGCCCTGGGCACTCCTTGAAATACGCTGTATGGACAATACGCAATCAAACCTCTGGCTGTCTCTAGGAGATATTCATCCTGTCTCTCCTTGGCAAGCTGGGTTTCCTGTCCAGCCCCACCGGATTTATTGCCTCATTGTGGTGGAAAAAAAAATCAAGGCTAGTGACAGACCATATATGGGTATGGAACAACCAAGATGAACTAGAAGGTAAAAAAAAAAAAGAAAAGTGGGTATAATTACAAGTCAATTAAATATAAATCATTACAGGGGTAAGAGGAAAGGAGCAGCATGCAGAAACCTGCAAGAAATACAGGTGTTCTCTGACTTTCTCCCTCCACCCTGTGGATTAGCTGAGGAGCAGTGCCCGTACTGGCACTGTGAACAATCTTCACATCTGCTGGGTGGGATTTCCAGCCATCAATGAGCGCAAGGTAGATTAATGATGCAGCACCACCATTAAAGAAAGCAGCGACAGGAGGCTGAGATCTTTTGGCCGGGTTGGTTTGTGCTTCCGTTACTGCCTAGTAACACATAACTCTTTATGAGGGCATAAAATTGCTCTTTACTAATGTTTTTCTCATTCAAAGGTCAGCAAAGCCACAGTGAAAGTTAAAGAGGAGGAGTGSATGGCTCTAATGGGTCTGCTGAAAGCAGCCAGTCACCTTTGGAGAAGAGGGACTTAATCTGGTATCTCAAAAGGGCCAACCTGTGCCTGGCCTCCGTCCACAGCGCGGTCGTCCCCACCACAGGCTGTGAGCACGTGTGGCAGGCAGGATGGCAGCTGGGGGGCTGCTTTTGCCACAGTGCAGATTTGCCCAGCTCACACAAGGTTTGTAAAAAGCCACAAACCCTTCTTTATTCACAGCAGAGTACAGCCCCAAAAATGACAGGCCAGAGTCAAACCAAAGCAGGCCAAGATAACCTAGTCCCATAAGGAGTGGAAAATGGCCCCGGCTCATTGAAAAGAGTCACAAACCCAAAGAGCGCTTTTTTCGGAGGCACCATTCCAGTTCTGACTCAAAGGCACAGTGCTCAGGCAGCGTGAAGCAGCGTGGCTCCACAGACAGTTCACACCAAATCAGCTGCTGGCCAGCGTGTTAAAAAAAAAACCTCAAATTATCAGTCAGTCTGTGCTTCATTATTTGCTTCTTACCCATTTCTAGTGATTCTATACCAGCTCTGATAGGCGACAGTGCCATTGAGAATCTGCTGATTCAAATCCCTCTCTCCCCAGCAGAAAGCCAGTAGGAGGAAGGAAGAAAGAAACACAACTCGACATTCTATTTTTCCCCCTTCAAATAAACCCTAAATTGCTTCTTTAATGCACTCGAGGTTTTGAGCAGGGTAGGAAGCTCTGATACAGAATGGGGCTACAATTTTGTTAAAGACAAGCTCTGCAGCAAGCCTGTGAAGTCCAATAAATTTGTAACTCAGTTCCCACTCAGAAACAGAACAATAGCCTCTCCTGTTTAATTGTGGATTGCAGCGAGTGGTTTCATGCTCAAACCCTCTTGTAATGTAGTCCTCTCCTTTTAATCATCAAAGGTGATCTCTGCCAAAGCAGCTGACAGTTGCTTTTGATCAAGTGTRATAGGAACAGTCAGATCTTCCAGGATCCTTGTAGTTACCCATTTTCCATGTGTAATTCCAGTCTATTTCACACCAGTTTAATATGACAACTGTATTACAAAATTAGATGGAGGATTTGGGGTGAGATGACTCACTGGGTTTTTTCATTATAAAATCTGAACTCAAAACAAAAGCCATTTTCTATTCCCAGTCCTGCTACTGACCCCCTGTACAACTTTGAACAACCTTTGATGTCTAGATCCCTTCTTCCACTGTGCCTGTCATTGCTATTTAGACTGTGAGCTGAGGAGAACAGGGACAGTTTGTTTTGGGGTCCTGGTGTAATAGCTAGCACAGAGGAGTGTGCACTCAGAGTTGGTGACACCTGGACATTAACATCACTTGCATATATATTAGTAGCTATATAAATATTTATATTTATCACACTGTATATGTACCTATATATATACTCATGCAAACATGCTCCATAGTGGTTTTAAATTTGAGAATGAGCACTTTAGGGGTGAGGAATCCCAGTTTTGAAAACAAGAAAGAAGACTCATCCTCCATCCTTCGCTACAACTGCACTTCAAATAGATTTGCCAGGAGAACTTCTTTTGGACTCTGCCCTGCAGAGTTCGGTTTACATTGGCCCTGGCAAAGCAAAGCAAAATGTCTGTTGTGTGTGCCAGCTGCTAGCTAGACCCACCAGGGACACTCAGAGGTGTCCACTGCCCGGGTGTAGACCACATCTACTATGCAAAGAGTGTTTATTTTATTGCACCATAGGTCGGGAGGAGCATCGAATCACTTGCACTTGTGTCAGATGTCAGCATTTGGGAAGGTGGTTGGTGGTGGGGAGGGAGGAAGACAGTCAAAATGAAAATGGTTTAGTTAATTAATTGCAAGCACTGCTTGAAGGACCGGCACGTATATTTAATCAGTTGCCTAGTAACAAACGGTGTATGATGTGAATGCTATCAGCCCGCGGCATGAGCAAAGGATGGTCCCTTTCTGTTTTTATCAGCCGCCAGCATGCATACTCTGGGCGTTGCACGCCCTTGTGCTCAGAAGGGCTGCTCTGCCACCTCACAAAAGCCGCGCAGTGGCAAGGAGTGCCCCCCATTTTGGCTCTGCCATTTCTGCTCCTCCCCCAGACATCTCAGAGGGAAGACTGTCTCTTCTTACAGGGAGTGACCTTTTCAATGGTGAATCAAAKGACAAGAAAAATTATCCAGATCTCCCCTCCACCCACCTTTTTTTCTTTATGAAGTTATCTACACACTGGGAATAGAGCACTGACATTGCTGCTGCTCACGTTCTGTTACTGACACCATGTCACCATTAACGGTATATATATTCCATAAAAACCTGTGCAGAGAAAACCAGAGAATCCTTGGCATTGGGGCAGAGGCAGAATTAATAAGAAGGTGGGTTTGTTGTTTGGGGGTTTTTTTTGCAGTGACCTTAAAGAAAGAAGGGCAATGGATGGATAGATGCTGGATTGCAATACATAAAATCAGCCCAAGACAAACTGTACAGTTCTGTTTCCTGTAGGTGAAAAAATAACTCATGACCTGACAGGCAACTGAACATTGAGTACTCCTTTGGTGCTAGTTTTAGGAGGGAATTTGACAACAAGAATTTTCTTGTAGTTTTCCACCACCCATATGCCATTATGTTAGCTGGGCCTGATAATGCAAGGACACAAAAAACCCTCACACTGCCTGTCCGTATTGCGAAAGAGAAATAAAAAGGGAACATCCATAAAATAAAAGCTCCTGTTTATGTTTTAACATGCCATGGCAATGTTTGTGTGTCCTTATCAGGGTTTCCTCTCCTCCCTCTCCCCTCTCCATTTGTAAATCCCACTGGATAAAAGACTACATCGTCCATAAAGAATTCCCACCAGAAATCTTTATAAATCCTCCATCAGTGAAATACTCTGCTGTCATGCTGAGCAGAAGCTAATCTAATTAAGATGGGATCTGCTAAATTTAATAGCCTGCTATGAATTTTTACGGACATCTGGTAACTGGAAGGTTGGAATGACTCTGACACATCAAATACACATTGTCCAAATGACCAGTATCAGTCTGATTATTTTCCCTTTTTCGGTCACTTGTAGCTGATGTAGGATGCAATCACCCCCTCAGGATACACCCACGTGACTCCATCTCAAATTAATGGGGGTTATGGTGCGTACATATTGGAAAGCAGAACTGGGCCCCTGATGCTTCCTCTAATGTTGTTTTTTCCTGATTAATGAAGGATCAGGATATACATGCATTATATTTCATTGTTTACAAATACTGTAAACGGTATAGCATGAGCTGGAGCATCTATTAGCACATTTGCCTTTGATATCTGCAAGTTATGAACCCAGACTTGACTAGCAGCTTTCTGCAGTCAAAGCCCTACACCCTACATCATGGCCTCTGGCTAAGCGCAGTATTCCCACTGGGGAACAGAGGTGCTCCACCGTTTTAATCATCTCTCCCCGGCCCAACAGTAAGCTGTTAGCAGGGGAAGGCAGAGTTTGGAGAGTAGGGTTGCTAGGGGTTTTATCCCTTAACCTTCTAGCACAAAAACCAGTTGAAACCCTTTAGTGGCCCCCAAGAAATGGTGAACTGAGCTATTGCAAGGCTGGTCCTGTCCCATGAGCTGTTACTTTGAGAAGGGGACATGTTTACAGAAATGCACAGCATTCTCCCCATCTTCATGAACCACAGTCTGAGAATGCCACATTAATGAGCTCCTGGTACATTTGTGGCTTACTAACTCATCAACAAGAAAGTGCAGAACCATTATTTCCACCCGGCAGATTCCACTGGTGTTTAGCTCTCCTAGGCATCACTCCGAGCTGCTTATAATAAAACCACAAATACACACACATACATAGTTTACACTCATAGTTATGTAATTTTCAGACAGGGCAGGCAGCACACAAGGCACAATGCCAAACCTTTCAGAATAGACAGTTTACACTTTAAAACATGTATTTCCTTATTTACTGTCTTGGTAAATAAACCATTTTTCTCAAACTCCCCTCAGCCATCTCTCCCCACACCCATAATAAAGGACTCAAGTAAATTCAGCAACACAGTGGGAGTTGTGTCAACCTGATGTGATGAGTTGGCACTTGAAAATTTAATCTCTTTACCATCCACCAGCATTAAATCTGTGTAGTGTGACTTTTAAACGCATGCCAAAGAGCAGGGAAGTTACAGTCCTGGCTTACAGATTCCTTAGGCGCTGGCTTCATGAAATAGGAACAAACACTTCTGGGGCCAAGTGGAGAAAACTGGGCTCCATGTAAATAAAAAAGCCTCACTAAAGTAATGTGAATGTTGGTATAGTTACGCTGGAACATCTGTAGTGAGAAGAGACAGGAAATCCAGCTGAAAGGTTTGGGTTTCCAGCTGGTACATGCACAACCCTATGYGCAGGATAGTTTGCGTGACAGTCAGTGCAAATCAATGTCATGCCAGTGGTGCTGCGTTGACTTACTCCAGCTTTTGCAGTCAGATCCCGAAGCTGCTTTGCTTGGAGCTCAGATCTTCTCTGCAGCCATGGGTAAACCCTGCCTCCCCAAACAGCAATGTGGGCACTGCTGCGCTCTGATGAAAAGGGCAGAATAGCACGTCTCCCTCCCCACAGATTACCAAACTGGCCACCTTTGTTCAGCCGTTCAGGCACTCATTGCCTGGTGTTATAAAAGCTGGGGGGTCTTCCAGTCACAGATTTGCAAGCCAGGCCCCAGCCTCCCTTCCTCTCATTGCACCGCACTGCTCCCTTCCAAACGTGAACCTCTGCGCTGACAGAGGAGCAACTTTACCCCACAGTTAGGACTTCCCATACCTTCTTGGCAAGGCACAGTCTTGACCTGCTATGGATTAACTAGCTGAATGATTAACTAGCTGAACAGATACAGTCTGCAGAAGGATGTCTATGACTTCGTTACAAAGTGACACTGAATCAATTCTGTAGACCAGGCTAATGTTGGTTATTCTTTTGAGGGAAAATGTGAAATTAACTTATAGTGGTGTAACATGATTCCAGAAACAAGSTATACACCTTGCCTGTAATGACTTTTGATTATCAATATTTGATTATCAATAACAACAAATAAAAACAATCGTTTGTTGTTATTCTCCATTCAGAAAGAAATGAGAATGTGCAAAGGGCAGTAAAGCTTTACAAATGTTGTTCATGTTGTTGATGGTAAATAAAATGGAATTTTAAGTAACATGATCAAAGCATTAGGTAAAAAGTATGTGTAAGCATTATAGTTGGAGTTTATTTATACACATTCTAAAAGCAACTTAAAGGAGCTAAAAAAGGCATATGAGAAGTAAAAAAGTCAYGTCCATGGCATGTGGTTTATTCTTTATGTTAAAATTTATGATAGATGATGATGATCTCCTTTGTCTATGATAGACCATACAGTAAGAGGGTTTTGTTGCTTTTTAAAAAAGTTAAATCTGAGTTAGCATTTACAGACGTTTTCAGAAGTACTTGCGTGTGCCTTTAAAAGCAAAACACAGTAAGAAGGAAGGAAGGAAGGAAGGAAGGAAGGAAGGAAGGAAGGAAGGAAGGAAGGAAGGAAGGAAGGTAGGAAGGAAGGAAGGAAGGAAGGAAGGAAGGAAGGAAGGAAGGATTGGGAAAATTTGTAAGAGTATCTAGACAATTTAGGGACCTATGTTTCATGAAAATGCAGTGGAAATTGGAATTTTAAGTCTGTAGGTACCTGTGCTTATTTACTTCTTTAGACACTCCACTCAGACTTTTAAGAATCAAACCTGCTGCTTCATGGCCACCTAATTTAAAAGATGTGCATATTTCTGAAAGTAGACATGTACCATTATGCTGAGGGAGTGACACCATTCTTCACGGGTGCTTCCCAGAGCAACAGGAACTGAAAACGATGGCTAGTGGAGAGCAGAATTGAACATCCACATGCCCAGTGAGTACCGTAGCCACAAATGACTGCCTGTTCTGTGTTATTTTTCTGCTTCTCTGAAAATCAGGCAGCAAGTCAGTCTGGGTTTAACGAAGCAGTTTTCAAGATGTAGTCACCTCCAGGGGAAGTTGCTGGCAGTGAGACACACGAAAGGGATGTGTGTGTCCCTTTGCATACATAAGATGCACACCATTTTATGAATCAAAGCGTTGCCTATGACATTTGTGTTTTGCTTCTAGCTAGCTCAGGTGGTTCCTCAGGTAGTTGGTTTTTGAAGATTTTCTCTGTAGGTGCCATATTTCCTGCAGCCAGTTTATGGAGACACCGGGGATCCCGCAGGATGTGATGCCTTAGTGAGGCCCATGGAAGCTGGGTGCTGATCCTCTTGTCATGGCAGTGTCACAGTGCTCTTGGATTTCAAACCCTTCATACAATTCACCTATTTGTCAATTTTGTGAAAACCTCAAATTGCTTACATAGTAATACACTTCAAAGCTGTTCTGCTCAGGGGGGTGAGTAACAGCCACCCAGGAGCTATTCCCACCAGCCACTCCTCATGTTTAACTCTCCCCAGCACAAGCCCTGCCTTCATACTGGAAAAGCTCAGGATCTCCTATGCTAAACACATACACAATATTTACATGTGCGCTCCACTCTAAACCTCCACATGCAAAACAAGATCATGCTCTGGTCTTCACTGGTAAAGATCTATTGACCACAAAAATGCAAACTAACAAGCATTGCTAATTAAATCACACAGTGGCCAACTCCTTTAATAGGTGTGACTAGAAAATCTAGCACATACAGAAAGTTTTACTTGTAAAACATCCAAGTAAGTCAAATGCAAGAGAGAATCTGCAGTTGCAATGACTTCAAAATTGTGTCTGTGTGGATGAAAATGTTAAATAGTTCTTTCCACTGAAGATGAGTAAAACAGCCCCCTAAAATATAAACTCTCTTGACTAGCTACTAAAACTCATATTTTTTTTGGTGTTAAATTTTGTTTGCATGTTTGTGCAGCAAGAGGTGGACAGTAGTCACTTTTCCAGAGGTTTTCTTCACTTCAGACCAACAAGTAAAAGATACCAAGTAGGCAGTTTCTGAATGTGCTCACAGCTGGATGGGCTGAGTAAACAATTTTGCAGGGCTTCATGTCCAGATTAATAGCAACACATTAGGCATGTTCATTTACAGAGTGCATAAATCCCATAAGTTAGAAGCAAGCGTGGTACCAGGAACCCTCGTGGAAGCCTAAACAGGCCACAAATGATAGCTGTTGCTCCAGACTATGCCTGTGCCTACATACCCAGGATATCAGACCTGCAGCTGCAGTAATACCAATGCAGTGATTTTCTCCAACCTGAGAGCTGGCAKCTTACATAGGCATTTATCTTGACACCACCCAAATAGGACAGTGCTGCCCAGTGAGGAGCTCCGCAGGGTTGCTCCCTCCACCCCACCAGTGGTTTAGAAAAGCAAAGTAGTGATCAAAGGAAGGTTAAAAATTGTGTGGGGAGCCACAGCTTCTGCTAACAGCATGGGAGACCTCTCTCCCCAGGGTGTAGGAGATCATTTCATCACCCTCGTGCCTCCCCAGACTCCAGCACAAAATGATTTGTCAAAAATCTCCCTGCCCCCCCATCCCGACTTACAGCACATGCAAGTCTGCAAGGACAGAACCTGCTCAGCTTCACGCTGCGCATGAAAGCCTGTCTACACACACTCTTGTTTGTTTGCCTCCAGACCTATTTGTGGGCACATGTACCTCATGGTGGGTCTGCACGTCACCCTAGAGCCCCTAATGAGGGAGCACAGTTGCCATGAGCAGTGTTTCACGGGAGGGCTGAGCAGCCCGGCTGGAAAGTCCCACTGACACAGCTGCTTCACTCCTGGGAGCAGCTCACATGGCTCTGCGTGCCCTCAGCAGCTTGCAGTGGGACTTTGACCCTAAATCACCGGGATAATTTCTTAGCTTTACCAATAGATTCTCTTCAGAAACCTGTATTCTCTTGGCTCTTCTCTGGGCCATTTTCTGTCACAAAAGGAGTGCCTTCTCACAGTAGTTCACTAACGTGTAAGGCAAGGTGTAATACATATCAAGAGGCATGACACCGCAAGAGATATAGCCACCAAAAATCAACACGTCCTCCTCCTTTTCTGATACGCTTTAACCAGAAAAACCTCCAGACCCCTATAAGATCACAGGTCCACCACACAGACATAGGGAGCCATGGATTGGCAGTGCTTTCCCTCCAGCCAGCACCTCATCCTCCCGTGCAAGAAGTCACTCACTCCTTCCCCAGGCGAGCTGCTGAGGGAAGATGAGAACTCAGGCAGAGTTGAAGCAARCTGAGAAAGCTCCAGGCCACCAAAGCCCCTTTGCTTCCTCTCCTTCCCTCCACCAGGTCTTTCCCTCATCTGAAGCAGCACCTTAGCCCATGTGCATTGGCCATTGCCCATGTTTGTTGCCCTTTCTGCTTTGTCTGTGTTCAAACCCTGCTCCATATTAGCCCAGAGACCTTCTAAGAGGCAACCTGTCCCCAGCCTCTCAGACCTTTATTCTAGGCTGGGAGTTTATAAAGGCGAAAGAAAATTTAAGCTGAAGTTAGTATGTTGTCTCAGTAGCCAGGAATCTTTCTTTATTAGTTCAGCTAAGGAAGGTAAATCCCAGTGTGCACTGTTTACACTGGCCTTGCACTTGAGATCATGGGTTGGGGCAGCCTTCCCTATCAGCCTGATGCTGGAAAGCCGGCAGCTGCCACCACCATGGTGCCAGGGGAAGAAGCAACCTACAGATGCTATTAGAGGAATGGTGTCACTGAGAGGCAGGCCAGGGCTCAAAAATAACCACGAATCGTCAGAGAAAAAGTTAAATACAGAAGGCCAATGTGAAGAGCTGTAGCCAGAAATTGCACCTGCACACTGGTTAGGGCAATCGTGTGCATTAAACACTCACTTTCATCTCCATAGGAGCTAGCAGATGTGTTGGCTCCAGTGTCCCCGAGTGGAGTCAAAACCCTTTGAAGTTTCTTTGTGTCGAAGAACAGCTGCAGCAAAGTGCAGCTTAAAACCCAAGCCTACCTAAACTAGTCAGGGCTTATACCTGGCAATGTCAGCTCCAGGTGGCCCACAGTGGGGATTTAGGGTTTTGCCCTGCTTGCACAGCAATGAAAGTGGTGGAGCCGGCACTGGGTACACATAACAGGTATAGCAGCATAACTAACCCACCATAAACAATGCAGGTTTAAAAACACGCTGAAGACTAAAAGAAATTGTAGATTTTACTGCAAAAGAGTTAAGCATAGTGGCCAACTCAAGTTAAAAACTCTGGGTCTGCCTTGTCACTAGTGGGGTTTCCCACAGTACAGTAGTGAGCATATATTCATGCCCCGCACTAAACCAACATGCCATCACAGCAGTAAGGACAATTCCAGCATTAGAAAGAGATAATGAGGCCGGGTTGGTCAATACATGTGGTCACAGTCATGAAGGGGAACCCAAGGGCAATTGCAAAGAGCTAAATCCAAATAAGAAAGGAGATCCTGCTTCCCAGTGCAAAAAGGTCCAGAATTAGGTCAGGCAGAGCCAGCCTCAGCCTAATATCGATCACGTCCCATAATCTAGACAAACCTCTGAGTGTTTCCTTTCATGTCATCCGCTTTAMTCCCTCAGGACTCAGGGTATGGTTTCATAGCTGCTATTTTCTACATCAGATATAAAATGCAAATGCATGGGAAGGCACAACAAAGTTTGAAACTGGCCCAGAAGGAGCCTGGAAAAATGGAGAACTCCTTGTCTCTGTCTGATGAAAGGGAAGGAATCAGTAATGCTGAATGTAGGCTTAGTAGATAAACACTGTATTAAATAAGCATATCCATTCTTAGCCCCTAAGCTAGCAGAGCACAGAAGCGCATGCAAAATCAGAAATGTTTGAGTAGTCCTGTTTATTTCAGTGGAATTACTCCCATGCTTGAAGTTATGCACATGTTTAAATGCTCTGTTGTACTCCAGTCTTAAAAAGCAGTCACTTTTTCGTAACCTGTGAGTTGTCTATAATTTTAGCATCCAAGGATGTTCCAGGGGTAAGTATTAATTTTGTGATTATTACAAATAAGAAACTGAACAGTATTGCAAGCAAAAAGATGGGTCACCCATTGCATGAAATAATTGCGATGAGATTGTCATTCCTAAACTATGCTGTCTTGCTTCTTTGAGTTTGCTTTTCTTGATTAACATAAATACTCCTTTCTATTCATAGGGTAAAAAATAGTCAGCCCTTGTGTATCTGATCATTTGTTGATCCACAGCAAAGCAATGAAGCATGAGTAGGTAAAGCTCTCCCTATGTATGGTGTGCAGGATTTATCCTTGTTTCACGGGAGTGCCTGGTGGAGCTATACTGAAATAATGAAAATTTTAAATTGGTTGAGATCTTGCAAGAGAAAATGCACAAGACCTGTTATAATCACTTGGACTTCTTTTATATTTATTTACAAAGCCTTTATTACCTGGGGTGATGCAACCCAAAAAGCTGGCAAGTTTTAATATATTTACTATGGGCTGAATAGAAGCTTTGAAGATCAGCATGACAAGAAAACTGGAAGTTTATAATGGGCTGCTGCAAGCTAAAGTAGTTGATAGGAAGAGTTCCCTAGCCGCTGTGCTTGAAAACTCCACAACATACTGAGCACAAAGAGCCAAACCTCCTTTCCTCTTTGGAGGTTGCTCTCCAGGATTTACCCTGACACCTGCTGAACAGACTGCATGAAAGAGGTGTCTTGTCTTGTTCTGCTGGTTATCATTCTTGCTTTTTTTTCCCCCAGAACGATTTCAGCAAAGACCATAAGCTCGTGACAGAGTGAATTTGTGATCTTATCCAATCATCTGGGTTGTTTGCAAAACTTCAGTAGGTGGCAGCGTTTTGTTGATAAATGTTTTGTTATCCAAGTGATCTCATTTAGTGCAACTGTTGCAATATTAATAAACTGAACTTATGATTGCATTTGCCAGGACTGAAAATATTGCCATCCTATCTGGCATTTGCTCTTATCTGAACTGACAACAACATCCATTGTATTTATAAAAGGGGAAAGTCTCTGTGTT
The DNA here is from genome assembly GCA_030449065.1 of Oceanodroma leucorhoa. Lineage (NCBI taxonomy): Eukaryota > Metazoa > Chordata > Aves > Procellariiformes > Oceanodroma > Oceanodroma leucorhoa. The sequence goes on along the minus strand of JASVER010000084.1, from coordinate 2,760,219 downwards.
TGTATGTGTTAGGGGCAGAGGGGAAAGGGAAAACGAGGGGAGAAGCAAAGGCAGATTAAGATTAAAACGTTGATGTTATTAGCCACCTGATTTGTGACTGTAATAGATGAGCTTTCTGGCAATTCTGTTAAATTGTTGCTGCTAAGAAATATATAGCTCAAAAGAATGGTTAGTAGGTTATTCCCTCACCTCTAGCTCACCAGCTCAAATCAAGCCAATGTTGACAGCATCTGAAAGTTGTTACCATTTGGTAACTGTTTGGTGATCTACATTGAATTCCTACTGGAGAGATGAGCATGTCAGGAAAAAATCCCATCGCAACTGCTATTTGAGAAGCCCAGATTATAAAAGACATCAAGACTCAGCCCAAGAAAGAGTCCAGTAAGGATGAAGAGAGTAAATGCTGCTTTACTGTCCTGTTAGAAAAAAATCATTGAACTGAATTCATTAATACACCCCCTGTATATGTATACATATATCCATATATACATATACATACACACACACATGTGATTACTGGGCCTTAATAGAAATAGATAATTATTTTTATAGTTAGGTTTCTATGTAACATTTCCCCAGTCTTGCCTCTTATGAAAATAACTTCCTTCTTAGTCCAAAGGCCAACACACTATTCTAAATGTAAAGAACAACTTGTGCAGAAGAGGACTGTTCTCGCAGTCACCCACCTAACATGCAGATACTTGAGGTTAAAAAAGAAAAAATAAAGTCTCTGACTCAGTTGCACTCCCAGGAAAGAAGATCAGAGTCATTGGTTTTATTACAGGCCCTTCAGATTAAAACTGACTTAAATGCACCAGGCTTTGGGCTAAATCCCACTACCATTAAGATCTATCACGAAAGTGTCATTGATTTAAACAGAAATTGGATCGGGCCTCTAAAGAACACATTTGGACTAATATAAATCCTTTAGAAATTAGATATGATAAATACAGTGGAAGTGCCAAAAGAGGCCTTATGACCGTGTTTGCATATATGGACATAATTTTTATTATTCAGGAAATTCCCTAAGATCGAGCAATCAAGAAGGGAAAGACAGAATCAATGTTGCCAAATATCAAGGTGATTTAGACCTTGCAGAGGAAATTGCATAAAGATTAAAAGGTTTTTCAGCCTTATGAATGAAAGAGAATTGGAAAGAAGGAAGAGACAGCTATGCTGTGATAATGGCATTGAGATCAAACATCATTTAGGCATGGCTCAAAGCCTACATAAATACCTGCTCACAACTTTCAATACAGATTCCAGTGTTGATCCTAGGGGCAAAAGTACAAATGACAATATGGGACTAAGATGTCAGAATAAAATTACACAGACAAGGTAAAAGCGAAACTCTGATGGCATTAACAGCAGATGTTTGTGACGGCTTTGCTTCCCACCATTAATTCATGGGCAGAGTCCAAGAAGTCCTTACTCACCCCAGACAAAGACATCAGACCTATTCCACAACTGGCACTCAAAAAGTTACCAAGGTTTTAAATACTCACACCAGCTCTGGAGTGATAGTGAATGGCAGTACCTCTGTTTATAAAGGGAAAATGTAACCTGGACAACTAAAAGGACTGCAAGGAGGCTAACAGTCATGTTCAATAGCTGCTAAGAGACTTGACTGAAATCAGACAGACTCACGCTTCCCACCTGTGAGGGAAGGGAAATGCCAGACCACCACTGGAACTGGGATGCCTACCTAGGTGAAAAAGTGAAAATGTTTAGAACCAAATCATTGGATCCTGATGTCACTGAAACCGAAGGTGAACTAGGGGCTTACAAGGAGGTCAGGATTTCACCCCAAGTATTTCACTGCAAGATGATGAGTTTGTTACATCCAACAGACATTTAAGAAAGGATGCCAGTGTGAACCCATGTGTTTATACCAATCCAGATTAAGCCTAAGAAGAGCAGAGATTTCCAAGATACATCTGACAGCACCTAATCAAAGGAGGGTTGGAACAGTGCCTGAGATGTAGGCATGATCTCTTACGGCCACTCTATATCCTGCTTCAGATAGCTGTGGTGGTGCCAGCCTCTATCAGCCACTCACTACACTTCTCGACACCTATCTCTGTGATTTCACTTATGCACCCTGTCACAGTCACAAAGCCACATTCTTCTCTGTCTTCAAATCTGACCTTAAAAATGCTTCCCTTCACGTGAAGCTTGGCAGCCCTCTGGCACTGCCACCTGAAGAYTCATGCCCATCATCACTGGAGGTGGGGGTGGAGGAAAGGCAACATTCACAGTGCTTAATTTTAAGCATCCAACTTTAAGTCACCATGTTAGCAATCTGATTTCTCTGTTTAATCCACCAAGAGAGAGACAGGATCTTTTGAGGGATGATTAGGAGGGCTCTGAACTGCCCCCATAGGAGCCTGACTGTAAGGTCTGTCAATGCAGCTGTACTTATTACATTGGCATGTRAATTAGTTGCCTAAAATTAAACCCAAGGAATGTTCCCCCATTAACCCCTTGCATCCCTCATTTGTCAGTATTTACTTTTACTTCAAGGGTAAGCTCTTTGGGACAGGCACCATCTTTTTGTCCTGTATTTGTTTAGCATCTATCCCTATTGGGTGCTAGACCACGCCAAGAGGTAAGGAGGTGTGTGCTTGCTTCCAACCTACCTCATTCACCCCTAGCCCCGAGAGTGCACCCTCTCACCAGGCACAGGAGGACGTAAGCTGACTACCACCAGTAACCGCCGACTGCTCCTGAACCCTCAGCATTGTGGTGCCATAAATGATAATAAATAACAGTAAGCTAGGACAGAAGTAGGACTCTTCTAAGTGCTGACAAAACTATGTTTCATGACTGGGTTAACAAGCTTCAGCCTTCTACTGTTGTGGGACCCTTGGTCTATGAGGAGAGATTGTGTGGCTGTAGCATTACGTGTAAAGGAACACATACAGGGAAAAAGCTAATCTGAGATAAGAAAAGACTTTGTAGCTGCTGAGCCAGAATTAATGATGAAATGCAAAGAAGCTGCAGACGCCTCAGCACAGAGTCAAGAAAACTAAAAGATACACAAATGAAACTCAAATCAAAGTAATTGAAAGATATGATGTAAGTATACATTGCAGTCAAAGGAATATAAACCCAGAAATTCCTGAAGACATGAAGCAGCCCAGTGATGGAAAAGAAGCAATCATGTTAATAATGATGGAATATGCAATAACAGGTTTGGATTACCAATCTGCAAGGCACTTAGGCCTCTGATTATTTCTGTTGAAATCAATGGAAATGTTTTTGTTCAAGTGCCTTGTTTCTATTAAAATGTCTTATCTTCATGATATAAGGATGAAGGTGATCTGTTGAAGCTGAGGTGGAGACAGTAGATTGTTAACCAGTTTAGTTCAACAGATCCTTGTTGCACAGACAAGTTATAGGTGCTGTGAAAAGGGATTTCTTCTTTATTAAGGCATTCGGATTTGTCTCCATTAATTCGAGAGTTAATATTCAGCATCAGGACTTTGAGATTTAAATACTTTCTATCTGCAACAAGATGATTACATGTGTAAATATGTAGTGTGTGAATACAGATGTTAGTGTGCACATAGGCTTCAGAGAAGAACACAGCACTTAAATGGGAAAATTTTGCCCTGAGTGAGGAAGAACATGGTCTCCATAGATGGCCTCTAAAAAATGTGCCAGCCAGGTCAGAATTCTTCAAGATGGAGGAACTTGCACCACTTGCCATGCCTTGGAGTAAAAATAAGTACTCACAGCTTGCTCTGATTCAATGCTTTTGCTAACCACAGCTTTAGTCATAGCTGGATGAGAATTCTCGTGCTTACCATACCACATGGCTGCTGGAGTCTGAGCAGAGGCCAGTGCATCGGTCAGCTGTTTTTCCTATGATCTTYTTGAGATCCTTGGAGATTTCCCACCATCTTGCTTGCACAAGGAGGAAAAGGTTGCCTCTATTTTGTTTCATCCACACCTGTATCAGTAAGCAGACCCTAAGACAGGTGAAGCTGAGGCAGTGTACACTGCCGCCTTCAGTGTACAAAGGCAGGCACTCGGAAGAAACCAACATACATTTTTGAAATAGAGGGCTAGACCTCAGCTACAGTCGCATAAAATCAGATTAGCTCCACAGAAACTGGAGTTATCACCGTCTCGCAGTGGTGATGCAGTTCTGAGTCTGGCCCATGATGCTGTAAGCACCCAAGGTAAGTTCTGTCTCTGTATCAGTGTATGAGTACCGAAAAGATTTTGCAAAGCTTCAAAATAACAGAAGGGCAAGGAGTGCTTGGTAGATAAGCAGAAAAATAAGAGTTTGCCACTTAGTCTTCATTTCTAAATGTCTAATCCAGGTCATGAAGGACCAGGCTAAAACTCACACGCATGTTAAGTATGCACTGCCCTAAGGTGTGTGTCAACAATACATAAGTGCTTACTGACTAATCTCTTGAAAAGGAATGGAGGTTGGGGAAAGCTGTGTGGCTCAGAGAGAGAAATGCAAATGCATTATGATCCAGTAATGAAAAACCTTCTTATTAAACTGTGTTTTATCTTGGAGCAGTCCTTCTCTTCGGAACACATCCAAGCAGAGATAAAGGCATCTTACCATACTCATTAAACTGTGCATGGTTTGATGCAATCAGACTCAGATCATTTGCATATGGATCAGTTTAATCTAGTTCTTCCTGTCTCGCACCTATTGTTAATCATGCCTAGACTCCCTCCCCCCTTCCTAATACTCATTCCCCCTCCTCCTCCATTCCTTTGATTCAAGTAGATAAATGAATAGGCATAAGGACATCAACATCCTTCTGAGTGATCATCTGCCTTGTATGCTCAGAACGTCCCATGTTTTGCTGATTATGTCCTGGTTGGCATCCCATATGTTCTTGATAGTCTCTGTCTTTGCTGATTTAGGAAGACTGAGGAAGACAGAGGAAGAATATTGACTCAGGCTGTAAACCCCAGCTTAGGTTTACCTCTAGCCACAAATTAAGTGAGATTTGTGTTCTCAACTGATTCAGCATCGTTAGAAAATACCTCTCTGAGTAGCATGTTAAACTGAACAAAGTGATTCCTTTTCTTTCAGGGGCTGAGTATTATTTCTGCATTTAGACAGCAGTGGTGATAGCTGCTTTTACATAATCAATCTACAGTGATAGGGTAACCTGTTTTTTACATAAGTAGGTATTTTTATCTCTTAGGGGCAATACTGTTTGGGTCTTTTAATAGCAGTGCTAGAGCTCTGTAACTTTCCCTCTGAATGGCTGAGTTTGTCCTGCTTTTTTAGAGAATAATTACAACCACGGGTTGAATGACTTTGCCCCAGATTTATTGTCATGAATCCCCAACCTTAGCTGTGTTTTTTATTGTAGGGGTTTTGTTTCATTGTTCGGGATATTCTGTCCAGCAGCATCATGATTATGGCCTTAGGGAGGTAATAGGCTTTATGATTGTGTGAGGAATGTCAGAGAGCAACAGATTGGGCAGTTTACACAAAATGTCTGGCGTGGTGATTTTTCCACTCAGGGCTGATGCTGTGTAAGTCTGTGGAGGAGATGTTCATACACCTATATTAAAAACAGGACCCTTATTTTCAGTTGTTGTGTTGTATTCTGTCCATAGCTTTTATATAAAGCCAGCTTTTCACACGACCAAACTAAACAGGTTGTGTTTGTATCTGCAACTAGAATAATATGTCCTCTGAAAAATGAAGGCCAGGCTCCCAAGAGGATCTGCCTTTCAGCAGCATAGGTTTTTTTCGGCATAAGGATAGTGACATTAAGTGTGGTTGGATCTGACATTCATTCAACCAACATCACACAAAGTGAGCCTGATCTTTCCTTTGTAGCGATGGTGACCTGGGTGAATTCCCCCAGTCCAGAAGGGGATTTTGTCGTAGACAGAAAGTGGGTGTAAACAGGGCAGGTGCTGAGGGAGGGAGTGGAGGAGAGCATCCAGGTTCGATGTCCTCCAGTATAACTGCCCAGGTGGTGTGTATGTACTGTGATTAAGACTACTTTGACCACAGCAATACATCCCTGATGGTCCTCCTCTTCTGTGGTGCAGGAGAAAGTACGGGCCAGTGAGATCTCAGCAAAATGGGACAGCTGTAGACAGCTAATAGAGATGAACATACACGTCTCATGCATTATTATTCAAATTCGTTTCTGCTGATTATATTTCAGTTTAGGATGATGCATTATTTATATTAGAAGTCCTTTTATAGCATCTTGTGAGTAAGGAAGTCACAGCTCATGAGGTGGAGAAAATGAGCGCTCCTTAGCAAGGGGCAGTCTCTTCTGTGTCTTCATAGCATTTAGCACATTGGGCTGTGAGCTTACTGAGCACCCTTGGACATTGCTGTAATTCCAGACAATATGAGAAACAAGACTTAATCTCTGACAGCTTTTTCCACAGGACATGGAGAACTTCATTAACTCTGCCTGCTTTGCTGGAAACAGGAAGGAATTAAAAATTCATGCTAAAAATGTTAACTGGACAGTTTTAAACCTCAGGGGGGTAAAAAAAGGATATATACAATTTTATTTCCTGGGAAGGACTAAGGACMGGGTCAGCAGGATTTTAGACAAATTTGATGCAGTTCTCCCTGTTAAAATTTTGTGCCTGAAACTACAAGAGCCTGACATTTTTTTCCCCTGTTTGAAGCACAAGAAAGGTTCCTTTTACAGAACCTGGGGATTTCAGCTGGCTGAATCCAATGATTCTCTGTCAGCAAGAATGTAAAGATGACTGTGGCTCCATAAGCCCTTTTCTGCTGCTAAGGTGGCAGTTTTAGATTCCTTGTCATGATGTAAGTGAAAACAGCATTGGAAAGCATGCACCGAAAGAGGCCGATCTAAGGTTTAACAACCTTCAGAACTGTATTTGCTAATTTGGAGTAATTGATTTTTCTCAATCTTCATGTTCCTTTTAATTTAATTTATTTTCATTGTGCAGTTTTTTAGAGAGGAGAGGTGAGGTGAGGAGAGGAGAGAAAGTGAATGTCCATCCTCTGGCACCATATTAATGAAGCGATATCCCTACACTAGCCTCCATCCCTGGAGCTAGCGGGGTGCCTGGGAGCAGTAGGCTGCTCTCCCTCTTGAGACAGGCGYGGGACAGAAAAGAGGCATGTAAGGGTGCCAGTGAGCTTCACAGGTATTTGCTAAAAAGAGAGGAAGGCTGACTGCAGTGCTTTGAGCTTGCTTCAGATTTTTATGGGAGTACATATACGCTGATGGGTGCAGACTCACTTGTGCCCCTTTCTCTTCTAGTCTGTCCCAAGCCTGCTCTCTGATACCTGGGCCTTGTTCTTCTGCTTCCCAGACAGCTGAAGCTCTCATCCAGCTCCATTAAACAGTGGCTATTTCTTCATTCTTTTTGATGCCAGGAGACTAGCCACAGGCACAGCAATGGGACTGCTCTTTGTACTCAGGCTGTGTCCAGAGTCGCATCAGCTGCTGGGACTAGGCAAACCACTGCTGTGAGGTCCGGGGATACAGCCTGCTCAGGGCAAATGGCATCTCTGGGCAATCATTGYATGGTATAAGCAAAACAAGACAGTTTCTAAAACCTGCTGTTTAGCTAAATTGGACCATAGTTTTACAATTACGTCAAAAGAAAATGCCGCTGGTACCCCTTCATACCTCAGTAAATTCATAGCTTTCCTTCAGAGAGCAGAGGACCACTTGATAAACTGCAGCCTGTGTACTGCAGACACAGACTAAAGGAGGGTGAGTGAGTGGAGTTGGAGCTGGGAAAAGTGAAGTAATATTAATATCATCTCTGTATCTAACAGCTGTCATCTGCACATGAATACCAGCCATCAGCATGGAGTACTCTCAATCGCCTTTGCTTTTGTGCATGTTAAATTCATCATTCATACGTGCAGGGAAAGAAAAAGCAAGCATAAATATTCAGCCTGCAAATAAGTAAGGATTACTGAAGAAGTAAGAAACTGTTTTGTTATTCTTTCCTTTTGTTTTTTATTCCTGCCACATGCTCTGTGTTCTTAGAAGGTCTAAGAATTAATTTTTCCTAATGAACTTCATGCTAGAACTAAAATATGGCAAGATTGGGTTTTTTTCTGCCAGGGAAGTACCTTGAGACCACAGCATCACAGTAGGTCATGATATAAAGGTTTACAGGCACGTGTCTTAAAAAACTCCATCACTTCCAACAAACTCCGCAAGCCCAGTTTCTCCTCCCATTGAAATTTTACAAGCAAATTCAAACAAACTAATTTTTTACAGCATATGAATGCTCAGAGAAAACTTTAACTTAGTACAACTGTAGTACAAAGTGGCATTGCACTGAAGAAGATCCCTTTCAATGTTATCTGCCATATATCAATTAACTAAGGGAATCTGAATCTCATTACTGAATGGGCAGCCTTTATAATCATCGTTCACTAAATACAGATTAAATGGTTTGAAGATAATAATCATCATTCCTACTCTTACCTTTACAGGGGTATCACTGTGCTTTGTACTTAACATAAGTCACACATAATACCCACTATTCAAGGACAGGTATCTGTTTAGCCTGTCTTAATTCTTAGGTCATCGCTGCACTATCACAGCATTTCACAGAAGTGTGGCTTAATGATAGTGCTTTCCTTTTTACTTCTTCTTCCTTCAGTCTATAGGTGCTGGACGTTGGCTTCAGTGCAGACTTTCTGGGTTTAGTATAGGAAGAATATGTCATTAGCACTGCATTTTTCATTTGCCTCTGAGGCTTGCTCTCATCCCAGCTGTGTTAGGGAGTCGGTCCTGGAGATGTAGGGTTGTGACAGAGCAACCTGAGTTTCTCGTAGCCAAGAGCCTCCCTGCTGGGCTGCGCTCGGCTGGGACCAGGGCAGTGGAGGGAGCCCCACTGCACGGGGAGGAACGGGGACCAGCCAGAGCAGGCTGTGGGAGGGGGCTGGTCTGGGCACGGGGCAGCAAGCTGCCAAGTCCATCCTGGGTTGTGAAGCATGTGCGGCTACTTCTGTGGAAATAGTAGTTTTGCCACAGCTGGTATAAGCAAAGCTATCAGTTTATTTAAAAGGACATCCTAGCTAATCAACAAATTAAGAACCTAGCCAAGATCTCTGATCGAACATGAGGTCAGTACCATTAAAAGGTGTGGAAAGGGTCTCTTTCCTCACTAAGCCCATTTCTTGAAGTAATGGGCGGGGGCATTATGTAAAGCACTTCACAAGTTGATCCAGTACATAACCAACCTGGTTCCTCTTACAAACTGTGCTTTACGAGTCCTGATCATCCTAAGAGATATGTACTGGCTCTGGTTTAGATTCATATTCTTGAAAAGCAGATACAGTGTTGGATACCTTGCACTTCCTTATCAGAAATACTTTGTGGAAGACATCCCATACAACATTTGCTTCTCCATAGCTATATCACATCACATACTCATAGGAAACTGTCTAGTGCACAGAGGTTTTTCTTCCCCTCTGTCATTTGTAACCAATAAACTCCTATAAAAGAAATTTTCTCTGTTACTTCTAACGTAAATGATCCTTCTTTTTGCCCTATAAATGTCATCCCATTTCTTTCTGCTAGACCACCAAAAGCTGGAAAAGCTGAAAATCAAAGTCTTCAGCTTCTTCTATGCTATCATCTAAACTTTATCTGTGTTCACAATGCCCTGCAGCCTCATACCAGGAACAAAATACTTCAGCACTCCTTTACTTTTTGTGTCAAGGTCATTAATGAAAATAAGACTGGTCCCCAATCCTCATTCTTCCTCCTGTGAAAAGTCATGGACTGTGGCACTTAAAAAAAGGGAAACAATTACTATGTCTTTGGTGAGGGAGATCRGCCCATCCTATCTGTGAGCAGACATCATCTTCCAGGTCAGTTAAATGAGAAGCCAGGTGTTTACATGTAAGTTCCAATTATAAAATTTATTCCTTGTTTCATTCGGTGTCCTGATGTGCTGAACTCCTGAAGGAAACGGGAGACTGGCCACAGCACATCAGCCAAATCTTGTAAACCTCAGAGTGCCTTCTTGTCCTGGAGCTGTGAATGAGTGTAATAGTGTTTATTCAAGTGCATAAATGTGCTAGAGATAAATAAGTGAAGAAGTCTGGACTACACAGGGTACATTTCACTGGCCAATGGTTTCCACTGTGTGTATCTGAAATTGCAGTGAATAATTAATAGTTTGTCCACATATTCTTCTCAAGCTCTTTGAAGAGTAGGCTTGTGTTTGAAAGTCATATACAGAGGCCCGTGCCATTGTGCAGCTCAAAGTTTCTGCTTGCAAATTGAAATTTTGCAGATTACATCTGTAACTGCAGTATCCTGTAGGCACATAATATAAGAGGAAAAAAGCCCCACTTTTTGTAGGAACAAGATTAATAATATACACCCACCCTCCACCAACTTCAATATACAAAGACAGTCATTAACAAATTCGTTCGGAATCTGAAGGAATTATTTCAAATGATGAGTGTCAAGAAAAGGTTTTGTTTAACACAGAYGGTAAATACCACGCAGCGTGTTATGAGTTTATTCCAACCATGGAAGCAGTATCTCACTGCTGTTCTGTCACCAGGAACACCTACATTCTCTCCATGCCATGCAGCACCTAACACATGGTATATTTAGAGAACATCCTGGCTTCACTATATAACGAAGTCCAATTTTTTTTTTTTTTTCCTAATCCACAGCCTTTCTTCTACATACTCAGAAATATGTCTCATATCAAACCAGGGGCTATTTGCATGTCTGGGATGGAGTTTTTGTATAGAAGGTGTAAATAGCTCCCAATTTTTTCTGAAAATCTATCTCCTATTGACTTCTCTGTGCACTTTTCTACAATTCTATAGCTAGCACAAGCCAAGCAAGGTCAGACAAGGTCAACTGTTGGAGGAACAGCCTTTAAGGTAAACTTGCCTAGTAGAGAAAGCAGTACTGGTAATTCTAGACGTGATAGACCTTTTTTGACTTRGTGCTGATAGAGCAAGTGGGTCAGGGCAGTGTGAAAAGTCAATGTACTACTAGAGGACCCAGTAGTTAAAATATTTGGAAAACAAAGGAGGTTTTGGCCACCTGTGGTAATAAAAAAGCCCTGAGTGTGTAGAGAGGGGAGTGATGATTTAATGTGAGCCATCACATTCTTCCTGCCCYGTGATCCTAGCAGGGCTGCATAGCTCACCACCACTCATGAGTCACTACCTCCATTCTAGCGCATTTGCTTTTCCAGTAAAACTCTACCCCAGGTCTATCCTGAAATTGCTGTGTAGCAATGCAGAGCACTATTAGAGCAGTTGCCACATTATACCACATCTGCAGCCATGCCCTGGCAATGGATAACATGGTCTGTCTGTCAGTACTCAAATATCGTTTGTACTGGTATGGGGTGAAAAGCACTAACAAAATGTTATGAGACATGCATTAGTCCTTTCATGTTGCAAGTCTAATACAACATGTATTTTAAATTATAAAACTAATCCATCACGTATATACTGTCTCTCTCTCTACTTTGGCTACTGCTGATATTCAGTTTAGTCTAAATCATGAAAATCTGAAATCATATTCTTGTTTACTGCTGCCTTCTCCTCCATCTCACCCCCTCCCCATTTTTCTCTCTAAGCTGCTTGAAAACATTCAGTTACCCAGCCCTGGAGGTGAAACTACTCGGAGAACTTCAAGGTTATGAAATGCARAAGCCTGGCTTTTATTTGTTTCACAGTCAGAGAAAGCAGTGCACAGGATGAAAACCTCCGTTGTGCAGCTCTCCTAACACATAAAGGAAGCTTTAATTGAGTTTAAAAAGCAAGTGTATTTTTACATAATTAGGAAAAACAAAACCCCCCACAACAATGTTGAACAAATAGTGTTGTTTATATCAATTTAGTTGAAAAGTTAAAAAAAAGAAAGGCAAAGAAAGCAACCAATGACCAGAGCAGATGATAAACAACATTCAGGGTGCTACTGCTATGTTTGATAGAAAAGCAAAACCATTGGTGAGAATTAAGTACTCACTGCAGAGAGGGAGAAACATTTGAAGTTATCAAAGAGAGAAGTCTTGATGTCAAAAAGAAAGAGGAATCTTGGTTTAAAGGATGGTTAAAGCTTTTACTTTGGAATGCTCTGAATTTTGAAAAGTCACCCAAAAGAGGTAGAGAACAAACCAGGGAGTTCAAGAGCTTATAGCTATAAAGAAAGGAATAATTGGTGGGATCTGAGCAATAGATGATAGGAATGTTTTGGGGAGCTGAACTTAGAGATCTGAGGTGCTTTGTCTTGAATTGCTGGTTAAGTCATTAGGACTCCCACTTTTCTTTGTAAGTCTTGCAGCAGTTTGCTCAGACATTGCAAAAGAAATTAAAATAAAAATTCCATTTTTCTCTTTGCCTGGGTGGTGCCTGAAAAACAATACATATTTATGTGTGCGGAGTTGTCAACACGTTACACAGCACTTGTAAGCGCTATCCATATTCAGTGATATGGCTGCACAATTATAAAGCACAAGTGCTTGCATCTCTCTTGAAGATGTACAACAGGAAGCTGTTTGAAATATTGCCACAGCTATTGCACCCAAGTGCATTTTTACGCAGCCCTCTTTGTCAGCAATTTGTCCTTGTGCTCTGATAGTGACAACATTTAGATGCACTGAGGTGTGCCGGGAATTATACCCTATTAAACCACAGACAAACTGGAGATGGAGTCAGAGCCTGTTGGGCCCAATTCCCACAGTGCACCTCTTGCAAGGTGACCTTGGCTTCTGTGGGGAGGGCTGGGGGCRCTCAGCCCTCTGAGGGCTGGAAAAACATTAAGCAGTTTCAATGCCCACGGGCAATCATGTCGCAAACTTATTACTGGTAATTGCCACCTTACGCCCCAACTTCCCCGAGTGCTGCTCCTGTTGGTCCCCAGGCGTGGGTTGCCTTTGCTTTTGCTGCGCACGCTGCCGGCAGCACAAAGTGCTCCCCGGCAGCACAGCCCTCGTCGGGAGGCGGCTGCTGGGGACTCCCGCAGCACAGGCAATAAATAATAAAGACCCATTTGGGGCAGATGTGCCAGCTGCTGCGCTCAGACCTGGGTGCAGACCCTGAACTGCTCCAGAGCGCAGGGTTTGGATTGGGGCGTAATAAAAATCAAAGCACAAATGACTGCTGTAGTGAAACTTATGACAGGGATGATATAAAATGGCTGCCAGCAATTGCAGAGGATTGGAGTGGAGCCAGGATACATTAAAATATTTGTAGTAACCCCAGAAAAAAGCAAACTGACTTTCAGAGGATGGAAAGGGGCTGTGTATTTGTGTGTGTGTGTTGTGGTATATGCATGTGTTCATTTTTAGTGAAATCATGTACTTCCATCATTTCCTTGACGGCTTGATTTTGGGAGGATTTCCTGATAATTTGTGCCAAATGAAACTTCCTTTAGTTATCTCCCTGCTGTATCTTCTGATAACTTGCTCTGTTTTCTAGCTCCAGTCATGGCTGATGAAACTAGATTAAGCTTCCAAAATTACACTGCAGTGAATCAAAGCTAGAGAAAATAGCAAGGAAGAATTAAATATTGTCCCTGTGCTATGCTTCAGCCAAACTGAATCCAAATCACTGAGGAAGCAGAGSTCTCAAAAAGCCATTCTTAAGGTGAGCAGGGGAAATGTCATCTTCTCAACACGTAGTGGTTTTGGTCAGAATGGAAAGTAGAAGTCTATTTTGAGACAGTCTGTTTTCCTCATATTCCCAACTAGATGGAAGGGCGAAGCTTTGCAAAGCACATGAAAGTCTCTTGCGTGCATGCCAGCCCAGAAATGCTTGGGAGAGGAACCACACTTGAGCTGCTCTATGGGAAATACAAGAAAATGCCATAGAGGCAAAGAAAAGAGCTCAGACTTCACCTAGTTAATTCTAACCAGATTTGGGTTGTGTTTATGTCTGGCAAGGAAATTAGGTTCCTTGCATTAAACCACTGGGTTGGTTGCTGATTCAGAAAACACTGACATCACTAAACACCTCCATCCACATGGTCCTACACAGTGCCTTGTGGAGACACAAGCTAGTGAGCTCTAGGTGAACTAACTCAAGCACCAGAAGCGATATTCCCACCTCAGGACAACTCTCCCCTTCAGAGCAGCTAGCCTTCCTGGAAAACAAGGTCTTTTCCCTCTGCTGTTTGATGCAGGGCTCAGAGGATGCCCAAGACATCCCTTTATCTTTGCCTCGGGCTGCAACACAATCCAAAGATTCCTGTGTGGACTGCTGTGAGGAAATCACTTTTTCTGCCCATGCTTTTACACAAGAAGTGTCTAGGCACACATGGGAGTGATGGGAAGCTGTACTTCCCCTGGAAAGCCATGGCATAATTTTGCCTGCAGGTTGCTGCTTGCACTCTACTGGTACCAGCCCAATCTGGTGTGACCACTAAGCAGTAGTATTCAGACAGTCCAGAGCTTAAGGTTTCTGAACTGGTGTTAACACCCATCATCAATGCTATTTTTGGATTCTCTCCATGTAGCTATTATTGGCTTAAGGATTTAGATTAAACATTTTAAAATACCTTAGGGAACCAGTAGAGAGAGGTTAGCAAAGAAATCAATTGCTGAAGGCGATGTGAAATCTTTACTTCTGGTGGCTCTTAAGAACAGGCTGCACAAATGTCAAGCGTAGTTTAGGTGTAGTAGGCCCAGTCTAGATGACCTCTTGAGATGCCACAGCTGTAACTGGTACCAAAGCTCGCAGCATTTTTATGTGTGCCAACATAACTCACCAGCAGTTCAGTCATAGTGTTGGTGAACACATTTCTTTGGAAGAACTGCAGCTCACTTGGGCTGAATCAACACACACAATCTGGGGCCTAGCAGCAATGATCTGGTTACACCTGGCAATCTGAAAACCCATCACACCTATGTGGAGAGGCTGTGAGGCCTTCTCGCCTGCCCCTGGCAAGCCACCTCCCCTCAGGGCACGGGGGTAGGCACGAGGAAATGGCAGTCACGGGCTCTGGGAGGATTATCCCACCTTCCCTTCAGCTCCCGGGACAGCTTCGGCCAAGCAGAAAAGTCCTGCCATGTATTCTGAAAGGTTTAAAAATGGACTTTCTCCCTCTGATGAAAGTTAATTGCTGTGCAGTGGTACCGTGTGAGGGATGTCTGGTGCAGGTCTGCCTATCTGGCCTATCTTTGGGGGTGCGGTTGATTTTAGAGTCAGGATGATGGGATGATGTCCAGCAACTATCTGAAGCCTTAAACTCCCTTTTCTCTGAATTTTACACTCCTATCAGGAAATAAATCCCTCTTTGATTGGGGGTAGAATTGAAAAGCTGGCAGGTCACTGTCTTCATTGCTGTGCCTGCAGATACAAATTCACCCAGTTACTGTGTGACTGAGAGTGACACAGAGGGCATCGCAGGCCAGAGCCCAGTTCAGAAGTGAGAGAATCACATAACTCCTGGTAAGAGTGACAATAGGCATGAGCTTGCTGGTGATATGCTCAGAGAAGATAGAGGGGACAGAGGTTCAGTGGCAAGTACTTACTTTATCTTGTCAGCAATGCTGATAAGTCTTCCTATAGCTCCTTCCCTATGTAACTGCATCATTCACTTAACACTGACCACCATTTTCCTACCACCACTCTGTTTCCACTCTTTCTAATGAGGGAAAACATTTTTGCTTTCATTATGTTATGTCCAATGGAGTTAACAAGCCCCTTAGACTGCAGCAAATCCTCTTTCTGTTTTGTGGGGCATCTAGTACAGCTTTTGGCAGTGACAGAAACAGCAATACTTCTCCATATGGCCAAGCCTTTCCTGCCACCTGTACCCCGGGAGCACATTTGTCTGACACAGCATCCTGGTGAGCTTTCAGAGAAAACACAGTCACATCACACAGTCAAGCCCACAGTGTCCAGGTTTGGTTTGACTCACTAACAGCTGTTTCCAAACAGTTTCTGTTCATTCACAGCCATACTGGACTTTCTAACAGCGCTCTTGGTAAAAGCAAGTTAAAAATGCTTAGAATAACGCTTTGCATGTATCCCACCTACTCCAGATTAACTACCAGGTAAGAGGATGCTTGGAAATGTTCAATTACAGTTTCCCACTGCCCCATGACAGAAGCTACAAATATTTTATGTGTATTTGTTGTTTCATTGAGTGGATTTGATATATTTCAAGAAAAGAACAGATAACAAAGTCTTGATTTAGATTTGAGCTTTCCTACAGCTCCAGATTATTCACAATTGAGATTCTAGTCCATACTTAGCTCAAGGCTCTTCAACTATGAAATGTACTTAGATCAGCTGGGCACCTTAGCAATTGTTAATCACTAATTTCTTCTTTTCTAGTCCATTCCATTTCTATCAATGATGTACTGAGTTAATTCCTACTCTTGTCCACTAACTTCACAAGAGAAATAACACTCATGAACAAGCTCGCAGCTTATTCCAAAGTTGGGAACAAAGTGAGACAATAAGATAACACTGTACTTGCATGGGATGGATGGCAGGAGACCAGCCAGCTGTGAAGAGGTAAATTTGGGCAGGAACAGTTCTTTGCAGTCACATTAGGAAATGAAACTACACTTGTTTTAAAGGACTTGTGAAAGAGATCATGAGAAACGTACAGTGAGGAAGATGAGGAAAGGATAGAGTTTCAGGCCTGAAGGTAGGTCAAGAGGCCAAGGAAAATGAAGAAAAGTGGTGCCATATGCATACATACCCCTTTCCATATGACAACACATCCTGGTGGATCACAGCACTTCAGAAGTTTAAAATGCCAAGAAGCTTTAGAGATTTCCCACAACCTAGCTTCCAGTGGATCTGAAACTAATGTTACTTATGCCAGCTCAGTACAATGCAGTTTAGCAATATGAAACACTATAGCAAGTGAAAGCAGCAGTTGGTGAAGCGTAACGCCTGCTCAGATTTTGTGCTTGAAGATTCATGATTAAGTCTTCTTCATTAAAGAGTTTGGTAAAGTTGGACATTTTTATTACTGTATTACTTGCACCTTTTCAAATCCAGCAAGTCTGGTGGAAAATATGTGAGCTTGAAGAATGCAATATGTCTCCACAAAATTAGAATCTGCTTCTCCTCCAGGTTTTGCCTCCTTCAAATTTGTGCTATGTTCTGTCTCATCAAAAGAATGGGACAATGATCATTGTCCAGTTCCTCTCATCAGGCCATGTCAATGTTGGGTGTCAATTCAGAGTTTTGTGGCAAGGAACTCATGTAAAAACCCTTAAAATCTTTTCCTCTGATTCAGACTCAAAACTAAAGAGGAATCAACTTATAGGAAGAGAGGAAATGAAGAGCAGTCTTCACACCTGTCCCTCAGCACATAAATGAGTTGTGCATCTTTGGAGAAACACTTGCAGGTGTTTAGGATTTTTTATACTATCTGTTTGCTTATTTGAATATTAGTTTTGTTGAATAATAGTTTTAATAGTCAACAGTTTTATGTTTTCTTGTAGTGACTTGGTCTTGAAGTTAGCTCAGAAAGCCTCATATGCAAGGAGGACTACAGAAAATTTCCCACCCAAATATGCTGTATGGACAAATATGCTACAAACATCCCAATGTGGGGACATTTATCAGGCAGAACTTCTGAATTTCTAAATTCCTTCTTGTTCCTGATACAAATTAAACAGCTTCTTTTCTCCTCAGTTAGCCTCTCAACACTTCTTACTCCCACTACTTTAAAGCTTTTATTGTCATTCTTGTCTCTCTAATGTGATAYACATACTTACCCCAGCTTGGTAGCATTTCTATTGGATTGAGAAAAGTCTGACAGCGTCTTTGGCTTTACTAGTTGAGCCTAAGAAACCCAGCATGCCAGGTACTTCTCAGAGCAGAGGATTTTCGCTGCTTCCAGGATTGGACCATGCCAATCTCAGCAGCGTCAAATAGCATCTGCAATTGGTATGTAAAAATCTATCATGGAAAGCTGCATGCTGGAGCAATTTGTGTCTCCACGTGCCATATGTTTAAGTGAAAGAGTGTGACAATCACAGCAGCACACTGTCCAGGAGTCATAAGCAGTTAACAAAATGTAACATGATTGTTGGCAGGCCTGCTGATCTGGGTCATGCAGCCAAAGCTGAATTTATAAAACACGGTAAACAGGATGGAAAGGAAGAAAGGCAATTGGCATTTGAAACCATGCACCAGCCTGATAGAAATGCACTGCAACTGCCTCCCAGTTTTGCATTTCTGTTTCTTTCTGCCTGGCTGGCCCAGATGAGGACTCATCTGCCTGTCCTTCCACCAGAGCATAACTCTTGAAGAGTGAGTCAAGTTTAGATGGAGGTACTCCAAATTTTTACTCCAAAGTCCTCACATCAGGGGGATGTCTAGGATGTTATAGTTAGATGCCAGAGGCAGCTCATATCTTTCACAGAAGATATGAAAAGGGATTTACAGGAAAGGTGTAGTCCCCTTCCAATAAGGAGTACCAGGCCACATTTTCACATGGTGGCACATGGTGGCACAGCCACATGTAGCTACACAGCCCCCCATCCAGTCCACRCTGAGTTGCCCCAGCAGAAGATAAGGTCTATCTTCCTATCCTGGGCAAAAAGTGCATTTGATGGGGCTCTGATCTCTGCCAAAGAAAGGAGTGGACTGGGTGTTTTATGCGGGGAGGAGGGAGATGTTTGTGCTCAGGCAGCAATTATACCCTGAAATCCAGAGGCTGACGGTTGCTGCTCCAGGGCAGCCGGCTCTGCTTCCTGCAGCTGGCTGCTTAATACTGCGAAGGTGATGAAACCTGAAGGGAGCCACTGAACAGGTGGTAATCATGACTGACACAATGACGGCTTGTGCAGACATGTAACCATGGAACAAAACACCGCAGTTAGCTAACAAGAGATCGGTATAAGGTTTTTCACTGGCACCGTGTCTCCTGTCTGACACTTCTGAAATTGGAGGAAAAAAAGCATTGTGAGCTTCAGCATTCAGAGACATAATAGGCCAGACAAGCTGAGGGTGGAACACCAACATCTGTCCCTTTCAGGATGATTATAGCAGGTTCTGTTTCCATGTTGATTTCTGCAAAACTGCTTTTCTTACTTGCAGTTTTTTCCTTTATAAACGTCTCTTCTGGGTTGTCTCTCTGTGATACAGTTGACTACACTACACCTCTGTTTCTCTCCAGCAGAGTTTTCTGAACAGTTTCAAATAATTATGGGGAGGCATGTGTGWACCCAAACCCACATTATCAAATTATTTCCCTTCCTTTATCTAGGGGGACAAAGAGGCTCTCCTGAGTAATTATGCTTTTATACAGAGGGTTGAGGAAAGAACACTGGGACATCCTGTTCAATCAGCACATCTTTGGAACTTCTTCAAGTGTTAATGGACCAAAAAAATGCTTTTCCTGCCTGGTGAAAACATCTGAAATAAACCAGAAATCTCCTAGGTTTCTATAATAATAACAGTAGCTAGGAAACAGAAGAATAAGGAATCAAATTCATCACTAGCTGCATAAGCACTGATCTATAGTCTTTCTTTCTTCCCCCCTTTTTGAAGCGGAACATGGAACTGCCCTAGCAGAAGACCTGCTTTKAATTACATATGAAACCAGCAACCAAAGTTCATGACTGCCAGTCAGGCAGAGTAGGAACCTCAGGCAGATGAGGAGGACAGCATACCTGCTGAGGAGGGCAGGAGAAATTATTTCTATCACCCCAGTGTGAAAAAGAGACAAAAAGTTTCCATCTTGTTGTTGGAAATCTTATGCAGTGGAAGTTCTATCAGAAGATGTACAATTCCACAAAAGATGTCCATCTCAAATCATCAACACACTTTAATGAAAAACACTTTTGTCAGAAATTTTCCAACCATTTGCTGATCCTGCCAACAGTGCATTTGCTTTCCATGGAAACTCCATGGAGTGCTCTTCCCCAATGTACTCTGCTGAAATTACCCAATTTATACACCTCCTTTTCATCTTTGGACTTATTCCCATGTAGAAAAATGGAAAGTCTTTGCTTCACCCAGTAGCCATGCTATTCTTCTGAAAGAACCTCCTAATTCCCAAACCCACCAGTCAGAATTTGTTGAGTAAAATCTGTAAATCTTGAACATTRTTAAACATAACAGGCATATAAAAATCATCCATTCTACTCATGGCCATTGCAGAATGGTCTGATATTTTATCTTTTCCTGTTCCACTCATGAAATTTTTCTATGGTTGTCTAAACAACTACTCTACAGCTCAATGACCGTACCTTTTAATCTGCCCATAAAGGACCTGTGATGCAAAGTTAGCATACTGTAAGTTATACCAAAGTGAATGGAAAATAYTTCATTTTTATGCAACTACAGATTATTGTTCAATGGCCAGTGATTTTGTCTGTGTGATTTCATCCAGAAGACACACATGTGTTCCAGATTTGGGGCTAATAACTATAGGGATATATTGTTTGAAGAAAAAACATAATCCAATTTAATTTTTTCTGTTTCACTGTGTTGAAACAATGTAATTCATCCCCCTTTGGTTCTGAGGCCAGAAAGTGGCCTGTGGAAGCCAGTTGCTGTATAAATAAACATATAGAATTGTGTTTGTGTCCCTCTGTGGCACATATAGGCATCGGTTATTAGTCGTTTATTTCTCCTGCTGTGCAAAACATTGAACGCTGAGAATTAACTAAAAGCAGATTTTCCTTTTCTGGATTTTAATAGGGAAAAAATAGCAAGCGTGCCTTTAGGGCTGCTTTCTAAATTCCTCTTTGGATTCAGTTCTTACCTAGATCTTGTTTAAATGTATTAGGCTGTCACTCCATCTAGTCTAGCATCCTGTCTTGGGCAGTGGCCAGTGCTTTCAAGAGGAGGTTTACATGCCTGCGGGAGAAAGGGGTGGTATGAAATTAGCAAGGTGTATGATCAGAAAGAGGAAGGGACACACAGCTAAAGTTATTTCCTCTTACTCAGAGCTCTCGTTACATCACCTAGAGCAAGCAATGTAATAGCAGGTGCATGTAATGCAAATTCACGGCACACAGACCACTAGAAATGCAACACCATGAGGGAGATGGGGGAATATGTCTGCATAATACTATCAGAAACATAGAGTAAGCCTGCACATCTAAAAGGCAACAAAATCTGCTCTTTTAGATTGTCCTCCAAGTGAAAAAAAGATCAGTGCTGAAGAGGAACAAGGAACTGTGATATAGGAGCTTTGGTTCTGGTTCAGAGAAGCTAGGTCTGCTGCTTACTTCCTACCAACCATTGCTTGAAAAGGCAGGAGCATCAATACTCACTGTCATGACACAGAACAAATAACCAGAGAATTATAGAATAATTAAGGTGTGAAAGGACCTCTAGAGGTCTGTGGCCCAGCCTTCTGCTCAAAGCAGGTAGAACTTCAAAGGACAGAGATAATATTAAAGATTAGACAGTCATCAGTTGCATCCTGTCTTATCAATGAACACAGTGTCAGAAATCAACTTCACCATGCTTGGGCACAGCTAAGTGGGTCAACACGGGGCACCTTGGGGAACACAGGTCCACAGTGATAGACATTACATAGGTTAATAGACATCACAGATTGGACATAGATGTAAGGAACCACTTCATAAGCTTGACTGTCACTCACAGTGGCATTGCATCTCCAAATGGGAAGGACAGGAAATGTGGCTGTCACAGGAGCTGAACAGAAGGCATTATGTGCAGTGCATCATTAATAACAAAGGTAGACTTTCTTTTTGTTTTGTTTTTTTTAATTTCTGTACATGTTGGATGGATTTTGATGACATTATCAAAATTATTAATTATAATCATGGGGACTTGACTTTCTTTTCCCCTCTTTTTTAATAAATATAAGCTGAGATTGTTACATAATCCTACAGTTCCAGAGTAGGGGGGGKTTATATGTATAAATTGCATATATAATGTATCAGAGCTCACAAATTAATTACCAGAAGATAGTGACATCTGAAAGTGGGCAGGGAATCCTAACAGGCCCCCAAGAGGGTGTCTAAGGAGACACAGTGGCAGAAAACTGTGCTGACTTTCTATAAAAAGAGTGCAGTGTAGTTAATTTTAACCACATATTATGCCTAATTAACTCATTATGCAAATATGTACATAATAAGCCACTATCATCCAAGGGCCCAAAAATCCAACAACCGTGTTCTGAAAGGTCACATCCTAAACCTTTAATACAGAGAGTGAGAAAAAGGAAAAAAGAGTCAGGAGAATGAAAAAAGCTCAAATAAAAGGCTTTACTGCTGGAAAGAACAGCAGCAGGAGCTTTTCAAAACATAACCACTTACCTTTTTAAAGAAAATAAATATGTAGTCTGTTCTGACTCTTCAGCTGTGCTTGTTCTGTCTTTTTCCCACGCCTACTCATCTCCTTTCATTTCTCTCCTCTAGTCCTCTCTTTCAATGTTTTCAGCATGCTTTTTTGTTCCCCTTTCTCTCTGGGCCTGCTGAAGCCCTGAAGACCTTGAAAGAAGGATGACAGAGCTGTAGACTAAAGAGGGATCAGAGAGTTGCAGAAGGCAGAGGTGGGCTGCAAGCACATGGGGGTAGAATCAGAATGGCAGTGGGGAGGGCTTGTTTGGGGTTTCTACCTGGCAAGAACTTATTAAAAAACAAGGGCTTACTGGAAAAAAATAAAAATAAAGCATTCTGACTTTCACTGGATTCATCCTAGCAAGAAAAGTGCTAGAGCATTGAAAGAGTCGATCAAAATAATGCCAGGTAGTCAGTCCAGGGAATGCACTGGAAAATCTTACCCAGCAAACACAGGTTATTTTCCTAAACGTGCATGCAAGYGCGTCTCCCACACACCCTTAACAAGGAGACGCTCAGCTTTCTTTAGAAATGYAGGCCACTGTGACCCATACTTCCGTTTCCTTGAGGATAGACTACYAGCTACCAACACCCAACCCTTTCTGCTTCTCTTTTCTTCCTCTTGCTTTGAGGAACGAGAAGYGGGGTAGTCAGCCCAGATGTGTCACATCCACGTATTCTTAAGTGGGCAYGTAACCCTGCCACCAGCCTCCTTTTGCTGCCACCGGCCTCAGTGAGCAGCCCTTCAGGTCCTTTATCCTACCGCCCCCACAGCTTTGGCACTGTTCGGTAAGAGTGTTTTCTGTGCAATATTTCCAGTTACTTTACACATTTTGCCCCAAACCTCTCAAGCCTATAATATATGTTGAGTACCCTACTTACTCTGCAGTCTTACCAGAATAACGGCGATAATGTTTTATCTGTCCAATGAAGCTTGTCTGGCATCATATACCATCCAAACAAGATTTTGAATTGTATTTCCGTTGGAGATGATACCATCACACTTTTGACCTACTTACAGATACAGGCCCAAGTCTTATCTGCCAGATCCATCTGCGATTCCCGCTCCTGTTTCTCTGTATATTTATGTTCATGTGCTCCCTCTGCATTCCTCAGAGCGCAATAAATCCCACCTGCCAACCCCTTCGTCACCTCTGCCTCAAAAAGGATTGCTTCAAGGTCAAGCAGTTCCCTTGTAATGTACAGTTTAACCTGATTTGTGAAGGCAAAGCTTTGAAATTTTTAAAATAAAGCTAAGGTAAAGTAAAGCTTGCAAATGAAACTCTGACGGTAAGCTGGAGTATTTCCCTCTCCAAAGAGTTCGAGCAGAGGGCACTGTGCCATCTGAAGCCGTAAGAGCTGGAATTATGTTATTTATTACTCTACACATAAGATATGCCTCAAGTAGAAAAGAAAACAAATGCTGACAACAGAAAGCGATCAAACTCCCATCCACGTAAATCAGCAGGAGAGAGGCAGAAGGACAAATTCTCTCCCAGTCTGTCTGCAAATTCACACCGGTGAATACCRGCACTAGTCCAGGCAGTTTTAGAAACTTTCACTGAAGAAACTAAAAGGACAAATGTAGGATGGAAGCCTTAAAAGTATCAAGAGGTGACAAATAATTGCAGGGTATAAAAATGTTCTGTAACATTTTGCCAGTTTTCACTTGGATTTGGCTGCCACGTAAGTGCTGCTCCACTGGTGAGATGTTGGCTATTCTTTTGAGAGAGCAGCAATGAAAATCTCAGWCAAAATATTAGAATGAGGATTTATGATGTGGAGGTAAAACACAAATGCAAGCTCATAGGTCTCCAATGCACATTGACCTTATGTACCTTCATTGCTAAGAGTGGATGCTTTATGCTTAAAATAACAGTGTGTTAAACATGCTGAAGCGATGTAGCCCCTATCATAAAGACCTAATAATATGTAATGCTACAGCATAGGTCAGTAAGATTTCAACAGTACGGCAGATATAAAAAGTAGCGTATTATTAAAATTGTTACAAAACYCAAATATTAAAAACCTTTGGCCAGACCCTCTAAAGTCATGGGAATAGCTTAAAAATCATGTCTTTATTTAAAAAAAAATAATATTTTTTGTATTCTGCTTACACTCCTTTTGAACCCTAAGAGAATCCCATTTTTAGCTTTCTTCAGTACAATGAACACCTTTTTTTTCTTAATAAGCACTGCAATTTTCATGTACTCACCTGACTCCAGGAGTCAAACTTTAAAAAACAAATAAATTTCCAAAGATCATGAGAAAGGGCATAAGCACACATCAGGACTAAGTTGAAAAGACCCCTTGAAAAAGGCTGAGATTCCAGCAAGTTCCACTTAGCATTAGCTAAATGGATTAAAAACTGTCAATCAACTAAAGATCTAGGAACAGATGCCCATACTGTATATATTTTTTTTATTTTAATGAATAGTTCCAATGATAAATAACAGATTTCCCTATTTATAGAAAACTGGTGTTACAAGAATATCAGATTGTGCTATTACACCCCCACACGCATACCAGTCTTCTATATGGAAATTTGATAATTACAAGAATTGTTGCTTTTAGAGATTTGGAAACAACAAAAAGAAATGGATTTTTGTTGTTGCTAAAAAACAGAAAAGCTACCTATCTATTTGATATTTTTTTTAATTAATCTGGAACATGAGGATATTTATTTAACCAGAGGCAGAATTTAAAGACTAAGGGAGGAAAAAAAGAAAAAAAAAAAAAGAAACAAACAAACACATGCGAAGACTGCACTAAACTCTTTTTTCTTTGGTGCTTTCAATTTCTACCGTCCAAGCAAAAAAAGCATTGGAAAGTTTGCAGAAGTAAAAAAAGAGACAAATCAAATATCCTTGTAATTTTCAGATTTTCAGGTTTGCTAGCCTTCCTCACACATTTCACAAAATGTGTCACGGTATTTACCAATATGATAAAARAGCACCTAAAAACTAACGTCGCACTGTGTTAGGAAAACTGTCCAAAAGAGCTAGTATCGAAATATAATGTAAAATTCATGTGCTAAGAAAAATGCCATTCAGACTGAGTCACCGAGCCTCATGCTGTATTTGTAAAATTCTCAAACATGATATGAGAGCATTATTGCCTTCAGGCTTGTTATTTCATCCCCTGGACACACACAGAAGCATATCATCCTTTCATAGGATTGATCAGCAAATATCCTCCAGAGCAGTTAGATAAGAAGGCGTTCCCTTCTGCTAGCTGTAGGTTTTTGCTGTGTTGCATTTATTACTGTGGTGTGAAAATCTCCCACTGAGCGCAATACCTTTAAASACTTCTCTGGGTTTTTTTGTTGTTGTTAGGCGCTTTGCCAAGTGGTGTGTTGTGTTATTTACCTTGGAAAAGAATTGTTGCAGCATAATTTATTTTGGTCTGGGCAAAAATTAGCTATGGAAGAAGTTCTGAGACCTGCTTTCTCATTACCAGCAGGTCTTCCATCTGCTTAATTAGAAGTGCAAATATTTGGAAATCTGAAATCTTGCAGCAACGGTCTCAGATAGCATTTCTTTGTTGCAAGATCTGAAAAGTGATCACTGATAATTGTTGATTGTGCTCTGTGTGACTGTAATTACATGGCATTGATCTGATGTTCAGACACCACAATGATGAGCTTAATATAAGAACCTAAACAGACTAGTTACAATTAGACCAATAATCACCGAGAAGAGCTAGTTTAAAAGGGCAGAGGGAAATCACAAACAAATGTGAATGACTGAAAGGGAGAAAAAAAACCAAAACCTGCTGAATATTTTATCCAGCAAAGTCGATTCAGTCATTTAAGCTGCTGATCAAATACCGAACACCTACCTCTTTTTGTGATCAAAAAAAGACTATTTCATTCCTTGCCTGCCTGGAAAAATAAAGAGACCGCAGCAAACCTGCTCTGAACGAAGCAGGTAAAGCATCAGGCTCTCCGCAGACATGGGCGGCTGGCCAAGTATCTCAAGGATTGTCCCTAAATACCAAGGGACGATCCGATCAACCGGGTAGGAAGGTGAGAAAGTACCAGACGAACGTGAGAAGGGAGAATTCATTTCCACAAGAATGTCTGCTTGGCACTGGATAAAGTACTTTCACATTAGCATTTAGCGCACCAGCCACACAGCTGTAAAAGGGTAGAAACCTGAGAAGGAGATGAGATAAAAGGGGAATATTGCTTCTTAAGTGGGCTGTGAACTTTCTTGCTCTAATTGATCTCTTACCATCCTACGCAAAGGAAAGCAACTGGCACCTTCTGCAGAGGGATCGTTAATCGTGCATACACAGGAAAACCTTTCTACCCCTGCCTGCAACTGCTGAAAATCGGGTTCGCCCTCAGGCCAGCACGGGCACAACTGTTCTTATTTTAAGGGGAAGGGGACGTGAGCGCTGATGGCGTGGTGACAAAATAGCCACCTGGCACGTGGGCTAGCTACATGGCTAGTGCCTCCGCTACAGCATCTTCTCCTCATATTGTACCATAAGGGAAGGAACAACTTTAGTTCAGTTGATAAGGAGGAAAAACTTTTTATTCAAATGCTTTCTCCAGGATCATCAGACCTGTTCAGGTGACTCCCCAGTTCAGTGACTCCTATATCCAGCTCAGACCAGTATCAGGTCCCCAGGGGTCTCAGAAACCTCCCCAAACAATTATTTGTAGTAAGGATAAAGGGTCGATGAGGGAGATCAGAGTGACCAGGGATGGCGTGGCTGTGGCTGCGAAGGCTGAAGGGCTTTGGGAAGGCACAGGCTGGGGAAAGGGGGGTTACACTTCTGTCAGAGCAGATGAAATGGCTGGAAAAATAAACAATCTTTCAGGCAGGAGGCTTTTTGGGTCACTCTCTTGAAAGGTTAAAAGAGCATTTTTCCCCCTGGGTTGGCAGAACATTAAGAAACAACATGGTCAGGAATTTGGACTTGGTGCCAAAAATGCTGATTTAGCTCCTTTCTGGGAAGCTGCCCCACTGGAGAAAGACCCAAACCTGCACGGAGCGCTGTGGAGGCAGGTGGCGGTAAGGGAAGGCAGCATCCCTCCAGTCAGCTAACCAAAGCGGGCTCTGTGGAGCTTTTTTGTCAAATCAAAAGCGTACCAACTTTCAACAATTTAAATTCACAAACAACTTAAAAGAATTGTTCAGTAAATAATTTCACATAACAAGTGAATTTGAGAAAACAGCAATCTGTTTTAGAATAATTTGTGAAGAGATAAGAGGAAAAATTTGTTGAATAAATTATCCATTATAAATTATTCTCCCACCTGCACTTCCAACCATCCTGTTTCAGTTTCTGCTGTTACTTTCTCCCTGTTTTAAAGCACAGGGAATATTCAACTTTCATGTGCTCAGCAGTAGGCAGAATACAAAACTGTATAAATAATACAAACTCAGCTCATATTTTGTTCAGTGCTCAGTGGCTTTTTACTTCTCCTTCCAACATTTTTCTACCTTGCGTCTTCTTTTTTTTTTTTTTTGGCAGGTTGAAATTCATGACCTCTGCCTCAGCACATATGTTGTACAGCAAGGAAAAGAATTATAATAAAGAATAAGAATTAAAAGATATCCTAACAACACTGACATCATGCAGCACTTTTCATTTGTAGATTTTCAGTGATTTGCAAAGGCAGATGCATTTCATTATGCCCAACTTCACAGATGGAGAATCTAAGGCATTGCGTATATGTATATAACAAAATCTTCCACTCGCTTCAAATCCGCCTAAGTTTTGCCCAGAGAGGTTAACGGTGCTTCCCAATGTGAGAAAGGTGACAGCTATGCCGTGGTGCAGAGCTCTGGGCAGAGGCAGCCAGGCTAGCTGTGAACAGGAAGCACCAGAGCCATGTCAACCTGCTACTGCACCTGCGCTCGTTAGAAGCACCGCTAATTAGCTTGACACAGCAACATGCTGCCATACCTATATTGCTTCCAGGACCCAATTAGTATCTCTGCGAGGTACAGCACTAGACGATGTAGACACACAGCCTGTTCAGAGCTGCTCTGATACCGCCAGCCAAGGTCAGCATTCATGGCCAGACATGCCCAAGATAGGCCACTGGTAAGGCCACGTAGATCCTAAACTTCTCAACATTTGCTTTTGTGTTCAACTCAATGGATTATGAAGTTTTCCCCACCCCAAAGGCAGGATACAGCAGACACAAAAGCACTTTTTTTTTTTAATTCAAACAATAATCATATTCTCTTGCAAATACACACCACAAGGCAATGTGTTTGCTGTGGATGGGTTTACACACTTCACTTCAGTCGCTTAATTTATCCCAAGTGTACCTTAGTAATCTGCAGTGAGCTGATACAGAGACATGTCAGCTGAAGCCAGAAAGCATAAAATCCCCTTCTCCTACCACCTTTTCATTGTGCAATGAAACAACAGGTTTCTACGTCTGCCTGGGGGAAAGGATTCTGCAAGGTGTACCTGGGTGAATAATACTGATTTGTTCTCTGATAAGAAATGTTGCACCAGCATTATCTGAAGAGCCAAGTTTGGGATGAGGCCATGGGAGTTCACCACATATGAACGGGAGATGCTCTTGGGATTTTATCGACGGGGTTTGCCTGCCTTTACTTCTTGCTTTCCGTGTGGTGTCTCTGTAACATGACCAGTACTGGTCCCAGCCTTCGCAAAAACATGGACTGCAGTCACTCTGACTTCTTTAGGGGTAAAGTCAGTAATTCTCCAGCTTGCAGATCGCTGAAGCTGGCTTTTGTTCCAGGGCAGGCACCCCACACATTCTCCATGGACCACTAAAGCCACTTTTTAGAAGTGAAATTCATCATGCAGAGTCATGGAAACCCATTTGCTCTTTTTTTTCTGGCTAGTACCCAGACAAATGTGAGGGTCAGCTTTTGATTCCCCAAGCTGCTGGTCTTTATCACAGAGTAGAAGGGACTGGTGGAACAACCCAAGGCTCATACTGGACAGGGCTGGCTGGGGACTCTGTTGCCCCCCAAATGACAGTGGGGATTTCAGCCTCAATGTCCCCTACAGTCTGCTTTCCCCTTCAGCTGGGAAGCTCCAGGGAGGAGAGGCCCTGAGCTACCCATGTGATAGAGTCCTTGTGCAAGACCAGCTCTTGAACTGCTC
This sequence comes from Oceanodroma leucorhoa, assembly GCA_030449065.1. Taxonomy (NCBI): domain Eukaryota; kingdom Metazoa; phylum Chordata; class Aves; order Procellariiformes; genus Oceanodroma; species Oceanodroma leucorhoa. The sequence goes on along the minus strand of JASVER010000084.1, from coordinate 2,730,870 downwards.
AGGAGCTGTGGTTTGCCCCCACCTCTCTTCATTACCTCTCCTTTTAGACCTTCAGGGCCAGCTCGTGTGCTGGGTGGATGTAGTCTAAGGAACTACGTACATAATATTTAATTACAAATATATCTATCAGAGTCTCAGATATGTTTTCTTCTCTTTAAATTGTCTTTATGGGAGAAACCAGGACTCAAAAGAGAGCTCAGCGCTTGCTCAGTGTTCCAGTCTTGCCAGTGTTCATATTCAAATCAGTGAAATCAGTGGGGAAGTGCACACAGGGACCTAAGCACACCTGCAGTGTTGGCTGGATCAGGCCACTCCAGGGCCGAGAGATCATTTCTATTTCCTCATGGCAAGCGTGGAAACTTACACGCCATTTCCGAGAGAGCTGTAAAAGGGAAACAAATTTTCAAGTAATTAGATTTAAAATGCACTTCTTTCTCATTTTCAGGCTAAAAATTACAAGTGAACTCATACCAACATGGTGTTGTCAATTTGGCTTCTTAACATGTGTTTTTACTATTTACAAAAGCCTTTTCTGTTCACCTTTTAGAAATCTTCTTGATTCCATTTCCTTTTCTAATTACAATCCCATTTCCTTAGTAAGTCCTTGAAAAAGCTTCCCCCATGCCTCTAATCATCTGTCCAGTTATAATCTTCAAAATTGTGTTCCATTCAGTTTTCAATTTGGCAGTGCCAAAAGACAGATCTCCATGTGGTTAACAACCTTTTTTTGCTGCCAGTTAGGGCTGAGGTTTTTGCTTCTTCTCTTTTTGGGCTTCAGTGATGTACTTGATGCTGTTTAATACATCCTTCTTCAGTGCACTTTCATTATGCAGGTGTTTGCTTTATCGCGGACTCCTGGGTTTTAATTTTTTTGCTGGGTGCGAATTTATCCTTTGTAGAATCCTATAATCCAGGTTTTCCTCTTTATTTCCTTCATATTTCTTCAAGGCCTGGTCTGAGGCACAAAGAATATTTTATTTTAGCCTTGATCCAAATACAAGAAAATACTTCTCAGGACTAAAATTTCTGCTGAAAATCAGGGTAGCAACACTAAAATTAACTAAGCTATGCTGACTTAGATCTGCAAAGGGCTCTGGTCGCTGTTAATATCATATGGAGACACTCAGCTTCCTGCTGCATTTAAAAGGAAAGGTCCTGTCCAGTCACCCCTAGGATTTCATGGGATTGGTGCCAGGGCTATCTCCTGAACTGTTCTCCTTGGTGGACCTCTCTCTTCAAGCACATGGGCAGAACCAGGAGCCTAAGGCAGATCTCCGCATTCCCCATGGCAGCAGGGTACCTACCAGGTAGGTGTGATACACAAAGCATCATGACAAGTGAGTCCTTCAACAGAGCTTGCCTGTAGCTTTAGAGAGAAATTTCGGGCCATAATGGAAATAAGAAAGGGCAGAGCTTTTTGCAAATATCTAGGAACAAAACTTCTCCCACATCATCAAATTGTAGTTTTAAGTGGTGTTTCTTTGCCCAGCCAGTTTCTAAGTACATTATGTCAGTTTCAGAGAAATAAAAAAAGCAATGATGGACAGAAAATTAACCGTCTCCTTTCTCTGGTCACTTGGAACAAAACGCAAAGATGACTTTTGCACTTATTTCCCCTGGAAAGACAGGCACTGCTCTGCCTAGGATCCAGCCACAGAATCCAGAGCAGGGTGCAGCCGCTCCCTAAATGCCTCAGACCGTAACATCTGCGGAGCAGCTCAGCTCTCTGGCGGCTGGCCATGAAGTCGTAGCTCTCTCCGAGTCCATGCTATCGCATGTGGACTAACCTGCTTGGGTCCAGTGCCAGACAGATGTGCYTGCTGTTGTCGTGTAACGCTTGTGCCTATGCAGTGCCTAAAGTCCCGTTGGCAATACGCAGATGATCTTGTCCCAGGGGACAAAAGGCACTATCAAACATTTGCTATTTTGTATGTATAAATACATTTGACAACTTTAGAACTGTGTGAGCAAGTAAGTGTATGAAGCAGAGGGCAAATTCATAGCAATTTTCTCTCCTTGAGTATCTTCCCGTGGGAGGGAACTTTCTGAGAGGCTGTGTTCATTTTTCTGTGACTATAGAGAACAATAGAAACCAGAATGATCTTTACAGACCCCCCACCTCCTTTATGACATTAGTTAGCATGCAGAGAGCTGCTCTGTGGACAGGAGAAAGACACACATAAAGACTCCAAGAGAAGGCTTCTGCTTTCCTCTTCTGAAATTACTGTTTAGAGCCTACGAGGTACATCACAGTAGGCAGGAAGATGCTAAATACAGCCTTTTCATACATATTTTTAGCAGCAAGGACACAGGTGTTGTTCTGCTCTTTTCCATCACTTTTTGACTTTTCAGGTGGGGGCAGGAATACCTCTTTCTTCAACTGTAGATGAGAGTTACAAGGTCTGTCTGCCACATTCGAAAGAAAAGAGAATGGAGGTGTGTGTTGCCATCTTCTCTTTGCTTTGTGGTACCTTTATATCTTATTTGGGCACAGAAATTAAGAGACAATGAAGCATTTTATCACTGCACTACTTTTTACAGTGAGAGTTGCTTTTCAGGGATCCCAGTCTTGGAGCAAGAAATATTAGTATTTTTGTATGTGAGGAACAGATGTGTCCACTTCCCTCTCCTGGAAAAAGGCATGTGAAATATTTCATTATGATGAGGAGATCCACTTTGGTCAAAGGAGCATGACTGCAAGCATTGAGACTTAAACTAGCACTTCATGTAGGTGAAACTTTATTTTTAAAGGGTAGGATGTCATTAAAACACATGAAGAAACTGAAAACTATGGCAGAATTAAATGGAAATTAACCCATCCCTTGCAACACAATAGCCGTGAAATTTGCCTACCATTGTTTGTAGATGTTATCAGGAAATATCACATAGGGAGTGCTACTTCCATTTAATTATACAAAACAGAAGATCAATATAGGTAAAGAAAAATAAATAGGTACACACAGACACACCTCTATATACGTATATGTGCACATACACTAAATCACTCATACAGAAAGCTCCATGAACAACAATCCAGGATTTCTGTTGAGTTACTGAATGTTTCCCAGCACTGCTATATCATCTCCGTATGAAAAGTTTCCTTAGCTCCAACAAGCACCTCATAATAAGTTCACTTATTTTTCCTTTCTCTGATCAGAAATTACAAATTGCAACCCAAGGCATAAAATATCTACTTTAAAAAAAAATTGAATAAATAAATGTGCAATACCTATATGAAAAGCTGTGGCCATTCTTATTTGCCATAATTTAGAGAAAAAGCAATATTACTAAAAAATTCTTCTTCTGTTTGGTGGCCATGATATAGAGTGCTTTTCTACATTATCAATCAGGAGTGAGTCAGGAAAGTGCCTCCTCTGTCTTCCTACATCTCTGTAAATCAGAAGCAATGCCACTAAAACTGGGCGGTTAAAACCTGCTTGACAAAAGAGCAAAATCCATTGATTTGAAGGCAAAACACCAATGACTGCAGACATTTCATGGCTAATAGAGACATTCACAGACACTGTGAAAATTCTATGCTCTCTCCCACGCACAAAATGCAGACACTTTCCTTTCTGGGTTTATTTTCCCCCACTATTTTACCTAAGCTGTCACTTCTGTTAAACTGTTCATTGTGAAAGTTAAACTGTCTCTAGAGATGCATCCAGACTGCTGCCTTCTACAAGTTTCCCAAAGATAAAAAGAAAGCTATGGGTACGGATTACTAATGCCTTCCCACCTCACAACACTTGCTCCAAAACACAAAAGGCCACCTGAGTTGCTTTTAGTTATGTCCTTGCCATTTCTCAAGGACCTGTAGTTTAACTTTGCTGGATTTCAGCCCAGCACAGATCAACATAAAAATCCCCACCGTGTCTCTCAAAGTTTCCCTCAAAACTGCCCTTTCTTGAAGTATATTTTAATCTCTTTGTTCTACCCCCTCCCTCCTCTCAGATCGTCAACTCCATTTCTGTGAATTTGCGTACTCCAGATTTTCTGATTACACATCAGCTAAAGTGCAGGGAAGCTTTTTATCTTCTACCACCAAGAAGATCAATGTTGTTTTGATACCCTTCTGTCCAGTGTAAATCTGAAAAACACATTACTAGTGTTAGTTCCTCCTACTATTAATAATCTCATTGCAGATTAACAGGCATAATTATAGCAGTATGTGCATAACCACTCTGTGTCAGAGTTTATCATGTGATGGGTCTTTTCTAAGATTATTAAAATGGGTCTGTTTCTGCCTCTTTCACTTTCTCTCTCAAGCTTGTACACAGATAAGGAACTGCTACTCCCAATCACAGCCCTCCAGGGCATGTTACACTCCAAACTCATCATGGATCAGTTGGTTTTATTTTTTCTCCCTTCCAAAGSAAAAAAAAGAAAGTGACTACTTAAAGTACAACACATACAACCACAGTTATCAATCAGTATCTGAGCTGACTTTCTTTAGTTCATGCCTCTTTGAGACATCCCATGGTTTTATCCTCTCTATGTCTTTGTCCGGTCCTTTCCATTGATGCTATCTGGCTCACAGGCTCCTTTTTATTTGCTTTTAAGATTTGGCGTCCATCTCTTCCCACCAAGGGAAGAAGATGCAATGCCTCCTCTTTGTCCAACAGATCCATGTATGCTCAGTAACTGCCTCATCAGAAAGAGGAGCAACTCCTCATGACAGAAGTCTTTTGTTCCATTAAATATATTTCCATTAAATGCAGTCTAGCTGTCTTGGATTGCAAAGATTTTGTTAGTGCCATTCATTAACACAGCACATTCTCTATTTGAGTTTTTCACAGCAGTTGGACATCCCTCACTTTACTGTCATTGACTACACTGTTGGACAGTCTTAACCTAAGTTTGCTGCTGAACATGTTTCAGTATCCAGAGCACTGCTCTTGAATTAAACAATTCTTAAATGGGATATGAGTGGAACTTAACAGGTTGTTTAAGCGGTCTTCCCACACTGCTATCAGATTGTGGATATTCTGAATCAGAAGTAATGTGTTTAAAACTCTTTTAGAAAATGTTTGAATTCCTAATAATCAAATTGTGGTCCATTATCTGACATAACCATGGATTGTGTGCTATGGCAGACAAATACCATCTTTATATGTGAGATCACACATTCAACAGATGACTTCTGCAGCAATGTTATTTCTGGATACCAGGAATAAGGATCTGAAAAAAATGTGAAATTTTTTTACAGCAAACATAAATAAATTTCTTTCAGCTGTGGAGCATGAATCTGAAGTTTCTGGAATTACCATCATTGCTGTTTTTTAAATTTATCAACATTTCTGAAATTAACTGTATTTTTCATTATTTGGCTATCTTGCCATATTGATCTGTAGTTAATATTTATAAATACAATATTATACATTTTGCATTTTCTTCATACAGATATTATGCACACATTCTGTTTACCAGCACCGGATTCAAAGTTTTGGGAAGTGGTTTAGCATGCTCAGAAAATATACTCCGTATTACATAAAATACTTTCAAAATTGTTTAAGGACCAGTAAGTGCTGTCCAGTTAGTCAGACTCATAGCTTGTATTACCTTCTGCAATGTTTTATCTAGTATTTTGGCTTTCTGCAGTGACAGGTCTCCACAGTGACACCCTGTCTGAGAAGAAAAAAAATTCTTAACAATTTTTGCCTGCACATGAKACTGTGTCTGTACTACTTCAGTTTCTGTTGAAAGCTCTGGACAGAATGTCTGCTCTATGTAAGTCTTTTCCAGATTTATATTTGAGTTGTAAATCATACCACACTTTGCAATCTAGGAGATCTGCCTGCAAAGCCCTTTTCAGCAATTGCCACTAATGGCTTGTGATCAGTTCCTGCTAGCACTGGTATTCCATATAAAAACAATGAATATTTTTTGCATGCATGGACTAAAGACAGAGCCTCCGATTCTTTTTGTGCATGCTGACATGCTGTTCCAGTCAGGTCTCCAGAAGCATATTCCACTGTCTCCAGTGATCACCATTCCTTGTTAAAAGTGTTGCCCCAAGGCCTTGCTTAGAAGCATCAACTGCCAGCTTTGTTTGGTGCTTATTATCATATACTCTGAGGACAGTTTCCTTCTTTATCAACTATTTGAGATTCAGAAAGTCCCTGTTGTGATTACCAGTCCATGCCCATTATGCATTTTTACAAACTAAAGACCTTCAGATAGCAGTTTAAAAGTGGTTTAGAGCTGTTTGAATATAAACTGCCCAACAAAATTTGCCTTTTCTTTAAGTTTCTGTATGTCGTCTTTATGTATGTATGGGGACATATTAGTAATCAGACCTATTTGCATCCTCTGCTAAGCTTTTTTTTTTTTTTTTCCCCTGCTACATTTTCCTAGATTGGTTATTTCTTTAACCTTGAACTCACATTTTTGTCTTCTGCATTTCAACCTCCTAATTTGAATCCCTTCCAGGAGCTTACCAGAGTCTCTGATTGCAACATTTTTCTATTATTTTTCTCCTTATCTTCTCCTCATGGTTTCACRTCATTTGTTGTGTATTTGTTGGAAGTACTTGAGATTTTAAAAAGCATTTTCCAAATAACATGGTAAACTGGGGCTTTCTAAATGGTGCATTAAAATTGCACAGACGTGAGCCTTTTTTTTCTAGAGGACCCTGTCAGAACACGGCTGAAGCATCCCGTGRTCCCCAGAAACCGTTCCCTGGCTATGGATTTTTTCCACTATTTACATGCTTTGTTAGTTGCTCAGACTGCCAGCCACAGGGAAGTACTCATCTTTCTTTTTCATAATTATTGTGGAATAAACTAATTTTGGAAGGTCTCTAATAGTTTCCATTGTATCTAACTTGGCCAAAATAAGTCTTCCAAGTTTTCATTTCAGCTCCAGAGAGAGATTTCTAGGAACATCTATGACAGGAGAACTGATTCAGTCATTCTTACTTTATGTTTTTGTTGGCTTTCTTTGACAACATTAAAAACATCTGGAAAACTATCTCCAGGCTTAGAAGCTGCTGTCCTTCCAAGGAATGTACTCCATCAACAGTCAGTAGGTCAGAGATGTTCCCAGCACAAGAGTAGGTACTCCATTTGTGACAGCAGTTATAAAGTGTATCATCTGCTAAAGCTGCTGTTTACATCAAGCCCACAGTGAAAAAGCACAATTTTCCTCACTTACGGAGTAGAAGTTATATGTTTTTGCTCAACACAACTAACATTTCTTTTCAAACAGTTTCTTGAAGTTTTGGATATTGCCTTCCCTATCTAGTTTAGGAATTTTACMTCTCTCTAGTTTAAGAGTAGTGAGAAGCTGATTTCTGATCAAGACAATATTCTTGTGTTAGGAGGGAGCTGTCTTTTGCACAGATCACTGAAAGAGATTCTTACTTACGTTGAAGATACGTGTATTTTTTGTAGGCACAAGTTATTTTTTCCAAAAAGGTTCTGCTCTATAGAAATATAGCAGCTCCATCTTAGCACAAAACAACACTTAAATTTATGTTTACTTTCACACCATTCGCACTTATTTGTATGACTTCTCCCAAATTCACTCCATTAGAATTTTGTGGAGTGTTTTTCCTGTGTTTTCATTTTTCTCYACACCTGCATGTGTGTGGTTTGCAAAAACATTTTGCTGATTTTCATTTTCATATTCTGAAGTCTGGTCTGGTTCTTTTCTGCAGTTAGGTAAAATGCAAACAATTTTTCTAGCTTCATGTTGAGATCTTCTAGTCTGAGGTCTCTGGAACCCACTGTAGTCTTGTCTCAAAGCAAGGATAGCACGGGCCTCCAAAGCGCTATCTCTGACTTAGTCTCAACTCTGTTGTGAACACTTCAGAAGTATTGCTCTTTTTATTTACATTTAGTTGATCTCTCAGAAGCCTCATGCTTCCTAGGGGTTAACATTCTTCAGCAGGTTGCTATTCCTAAATCAACCGTGGGTTTTTAAACAAATCTCAGCTYTCCCACTTTGCTGTACTGAACACATAGCAACCTTTTGCTCACCTTTTTCTTCCACCTGCCATCATGAAATAGATATATCTGTTTCGGACCACTTTCTGTAAGCTGTTTTGGAGTTCTTAGTTCCATATTAGCCTTTCGCTACTTTGTCTTGTCCTTATTCTCCTTCTCCTTTTTCTCCTCTTTCTATCTCTTGTTCCATATTCTGTTCCGAGATGATGATTAATAAAGGACTCTGTGAGAGAGCTTATAAAATATAAGTCATTCATATGGTAGGTGAGCAACCGTTATACGGAAGGGCTTGAAAAGGAAAAAGAGATAGCTCTGCATCTTTCTTTGGCTGCTAATCAACGAACAACAGATGTGACATTTCAGCCTTACATTCAGAAGCAGCTTCGGGGTTTGCTCTTTTAACGAAATAGTTGCCTGGAGATTGTTTTGCACTGCTCTGAATTTCTGAGAAGACACAGCTAGCTGCAGTATTTTTTGTCTTCTGCTTCTCAGTTTGCATTGTATGTGTGTTGTCCCTTTAGTCCTGGTGGTACAGAGGAGCCTATGTTTTGGAGAGGAACAGGCAAAAAGAGTTTCTCTCCTTTACTCCAAGCCAATGATATTCATGTACATGATAACCTAATGAAAACTAATTTTACCATTGAAATATAGGATGATGGGTTTAACTGTAATATAACTCCAGAAGACAAAAAAGAAGTATTTGTTGACTTAAGGAACAACTCTATTAATAAATGGTGCTCTTTTTCAGGGTTATGACCTTTTTTGATTGCCCCTCTATAGTGAAACACAACCTTATTGATTTGAATTTGTAAAACACCTCTGTAACTGTACCATGACTCATGGGGGACCATGAAATCACTTTGTGACCTTCCAAGTCTCTCACAAGTACCAGGAACAATAATTTCTAGTAGCAAATATTTCAAAATGGGCAGAGCAATAATTTTAAAGTACCTATTTGCAACATCCGGAATGAAAGACTATGGGTGAAAACGGAGATACAAAAGGCTTTGGATGCTAGTAAGCTACAGAGCAAATCTGTCAGCTTATGTTGCTGAATGATGAATTATTCTTCAACCTGTGCCTGACAGTTCCKTCTGGTTTTTCTTCCATCCCTCTACTCTACATGCTGCGGGTTGCTTTTACTTTTCATTTGAAGTATATATTACTGGGCAGTAAACAATAAACTGTAAGTCCATATATTTTGCTTTTTATTTTGAAACTTCAGCTGGTCAAAAATATTGGGTGAAAAATCATTTTCTCTAAAGAATGAGGTTTTGTCAGAAAATGCTTTTTCATGGGAAAATATAACTTAATTACTTTTTCTTTTCATTTTTCAGTGGCAAGGTCTACAAGGAAAGTAAGTTAACTTTCAATTTATATTTCTTGTTTTGCTTCAGCTTTAAATTCAAACTGTGTTTGTTTACCTTTAAATATCACGCAAAATAGTTTGTTTAACATTTTTCAACTAATTTTATCTAAAAAGTAAGAGGTGTTGTGAGGATGGCAGTGGCAGAGAGTGTTTAGCTCTATTCAAACCCTGCTGCCATTGAATGGTTGCTTTAGCTCTGTTGAAATGGCTTTAAACCAGAACTCATGAGGTAGATAGGGCAGGTGACTGTCCAGCTGAGGAGGGGAGTGATAGAGAAGCTTTGGTGGGCACCTGGCGTCCAGCCAGGGTGAACCCACCACAGCTGTGTTCATGCCACAGAGCTGCTGTGCATGCTCTCCAACATAGTCAGGCCAGTGCCGTGGGCAGCACTGTTGGCATCGTGGGACCACAGAAGGTCTGCTGAGTCATCACCTGGATGAAGTTGCTCTGGTTGGCTAAATTGGTATACTTAATGCAGACAAAAGAACAAAGACTGTGAAACTTGGATTATATCCTCTATTAACAACTTACATTCATCCCTGCTTCTTCAAGATAAAGCTAAAATTCAAGTCTCCTTGCCTGTCCTGTTCTTACAACATGAGGTGTCTAATTTACCAATGCAAGGTAATAGTATCCCTCCTCTGACCAGAGCTCCTTTCCTCCATTCTCCCATCTTACTAGGATCTACATGCCACAGTCGATCCCATCATATTTTATTGCTCAAGTGTCTTAAAAGCAGTGAGATAGCTCTTCCACTGCTGGACACACATTTACAGTCTCCATTTGGCCATCTTCTGCTCCTCTCTCTCTCTACAAGGCATAGCTCTCATTCATGCTAATGTGAGGCACACTTCAATGCTAATTAAAGAGAGCATTAACCAGTGTCTATATTTGACAGTACTAATCACATCCATCATGTACACTTGTGACAGTGCTATCAGTATCGGGAATCAGACACTCTCTTTAGTATACCTTTTACATCTTTTCAGTCAAAAAAAGTTCTTTTCACTGACAGCTTCCAGCTCTGATAGTACACTATCCCAGATCCTTGAAGAGGAGTCATCACTTCTATTCCAACTTTAATAACCCACAATTTTGGCTATTAATAAGCATGTTGTATTTCTAACTATACTTTAGAAACTAAACTGCAACACAATGAACTCATTGCTTTACTTGTTCTGCTGCTTGCTAGCCCTTTAAGCAACTTCTTTTACTTAGCACAAAACACCAACAATTACTAGATAGATATATTGGGGCCAATGTCTAGTCTCAGTTAATATACAAAGACCCATTCACTGAGCAGAGAAAATATGACTCAGGCTGAGAAAACATGTCTCTATTAGGTGGCCTTATAAATTGTTTTATTTTATAAATTTTCCACAAGTTTTTGCCATATAGAACGACATGATTTGGCCAAGTTCGTTTCAGCAGAAAATTATCAGAAAGAGGGATTGGGAGGAAAAACGCAAATTCTTGGACACCCCAGGAATATAGCACTGAGTCCTCTGTGACTTGATCAGGATTTCTGGACACTGGCAAAACAGCAGTAGGACATACGAAATACCAGTAGGAGAAAGAAGTGATGCTCCTATGTAGTCCAAAGTCTTAGGCAGTCCAGAGCAACAGGGGCTTAAATGCTCATGCTGTCTGGCTGCCTATCTGCTCACCTTTCTGTGAGAAACGTGAGAGGACATGCCTGATTCCAGCCAAATTTGACAAAGAAGCTGCAACAAAAACATATTAAATTCTTACAACTTCGGGAAATTCAGAAGTTAGGGAAAGAAAAGAGGTCATATCCACTCTTCTCTGATGGAGAATAGGCAGAGCTTGTCCATGACTTGTCTTGTTTGGCAGCCAGTTTGTCTGGCAGCGCCCTGCAGGCAGCAGGCAATCCCCGTGAGCACTGCTGCAGCCCAGCCGCTGGAGCTGTCAAACCCTGCACAGTCCCAAGGGTGTGGGAGTAAGTATGGGATAGAAATGGAGGCAATGTGGATGACTGGATGGGAGAGATTGCTTAAGACAATGGGAGGGAGGAAAGGAGCTGAAAGGCATTTAGAAGATGCAGGGAGGACCTAAAACACTGATTGCAGTAACAGTGGCAGAAGGGGCACGGGAAGGACAGCCAGGGCTGTTGCAAGGAGAGAGTGAGACTGAGTTGTTGAGCACCAATTCCACAAGGACCCTCATCCTGATTAGCACCACAATCATGGAACCACTTGTTTTAACGTGATAAGGAAAGGAGGTGAGATAGGCAGCGACATGCTCTGAAAGGATGGCTCGGGGAGAGTCCCCTTATCAAGCGAATGCTCAGAAGAGTATAATTAGCTTCATTCAGCCTGAGTCACAGGGAAATCATAAGCCTCTCCTGGCTGGAACCTAGAGCATTTGGACTCTGAAAGTCCACTTCCCTGCTACAGGCAGGAATTCAAACTCAAGAGCAAGAATCTGTGAAGGAATCCAGAAGACTGTTCATGCCAAGGAAAAGGCAATAARTTGGCCAGAGGTTAAATAGGAATACAAGAAAACTCTGGAGCTTCGGCTTCCTCCAAACCCATGCCGCACCAGTACTCTCTGAAGTACTGGTACCCAGTACCCATCAGATAGCTTTTCATTGAGGACTTGACTTTGTGTAGGAATAAAAAACACTTTCAAAAATCTGTACTCACAGGGTGATCATTTCCATTTTCTCCCAGTCACAGGGCAGAGGCCCTCCTAGTTCCCAGGAAAATTAGCTGATATGGTACACCAAGTGGCATTTCCCCTGTGCAGCAGGCCAACACAGCCAATAACACAACCAGTAAACTACTGCCAGAACTTAATTTAGTGCTCAAGGATGCCACGTTGGCCTGACAACTCCAACTCACCTGTGGGGACACCTGATCCTGCTACTGCACTGTGGCTTCTGCCTTCAGCAATCTGCCCTGCCTCTGTCTGAGATATTTCTGCTGCCACTGCGTAGGTGGCTCCTATGCTCACGAAGCAGTATCTGGGGTGGAACAGCACAGCTGGCATCAGTTTTGGCTTTTCTCTAAATACTGTGTTTTAATGCACAGGAGTTCAGTTGATGCTGCTGGAGCAGCTGAGCCATCCCTGCAAGAGGAATGGGGCAGACACGTAGAGATGAAAACAGCTATGGTGTCCTGGGGTGAATCATTTCACACATCTATTTTAAATCAAAGTGTTGCAAGTTACATGACACTTTCCCAGACATCTGGTCAACTTTTCCTCTATTTACATCATCTCCGAATTTTGTCTCCAATACAGAGGTCTGAATTTCCATTAAGCAGTCATTGCTATAACACTACTTTTCAGTGGTTTTGTAAATGGAAGGGAAGTACCGCAGCTCAGCACAGCAGGTCGTCTGCAGGCAAAGTCCATCATATTTATTTAGACTGCAGCCTTCTAGCCATTTATCCAGAAAGGAAACTGTGTAGAAGAAGGCACAACTTAAAGACTCAGTAAAGATATTTCCTTCCATCTTGGCTCATCAGCTGACACATTCCATATGCTCTGTTTTGCTTATTATTAATTTAACTAACAATAGAAAATACATTTAATGAATTATGATCCTGTGACAACAAATTAGCTAGACTAGTATGTATAAAGGTCTCTCTTTAAACTTTAATTAGTTTAACAACGATGTGCCTGCTGCCTGTGTTTGCATTTCAAGAAAACATGCAGCAGCTTAGAAGCAGGATGCTTTGTATTTAACATGGAAAGTGTCTCTCAGTCCAGGCTTATTTATAAAGCAATTTTCTAATAATGATCTAGATTCAGTGGAGTTCAATCAGGGATGGAGTTACCCTGACGTACATAAAATGAATATATTAAACCACCTACCAAGTACCTGACTGCACAAATAAACATAAAGAATGGGGGGAGTGGAGATGAAGAGAGGTGACTCTTGAATTAGATTGCTCTCCCCTGAAAACCCTCTTCTCTCCCTGCCCCTTGCCCAAAGCTGGGGAAGGTGGCAGGCTGCACCACTACAACACACGCTCGTCCTGCCTTCCCTGGAGCACCCTGTGGGCTGCACACTTTGCTGCTTCCATAGGTCTGAGTGCAAGAGGCACTGCTCATCATGCAGCAAGCTCCCTGCCAGTCCCTCTGCCCTCTCTCTACTTCAGGGATTCCCCACACCTCCTCCTGCCTCCTCTCTCCCACCTCCTCTCTCAGCCCCATGTCTCTGTGTAGTGCCCCATCCTGTAGCACATGCATGCCTTCCCTCCATAGCACACTCTCTTCCCGCAGGCCAAGGGAGGAGGATGCACCACTGTTCTCCCACTCTCCATATGCTCCTTACTTGCCATTTCCACATGGTGGTTCCTCCCCTCCCTCAGACTCCCTTCGACATCATTGGCTCTCTGAGACTTTTTTTCTCTCATTTTCCCATGCCACCCCTCTCTGTTTCCCCCAACACATCCGTGTACCCCTCACGCTCCCTCCCTCCATCTCCATCTTCTACCTCTGTCCCAGGAAGACGTGACCCAGGCCTGCCCCTGGGAAGGCAGGGGGTTGTTGTGAGAGCATGGGACAAGCCAAAGCATATGGGCAAGTCCCTTTGCCAGAAGCAGGAGGTATCYGGGCACTACTGCAGAACAGGTGCTGTTTCTGGTGACATGAGCTGTGGCCTCTTTCCCCGCCATGCCTTTTATGCACCTTTCAAACAGGCATCTCCTTCTCCTACTAATGCATGAGAAAGCTTGTACCAAATAAACCTTGCAGAAATTTCAGCAGCTCAGTTTTATCCATGGCCTAAGAAGAGCCTTGTTTTCCCAACAAACGCAGGCTGGGCCTTCAATGCTTGCAGTGACCTAGAAGCCAAGGCATTGAATATTGAATGTTTTATATTGCCAAAGAGATGTTGGTTGGAAGGGACCTCTGAAGGTCATAGAGTCCAACCCCCTCTGAAATCGGGACTGTTGCCAACGTTAGATGAAGTCTCTTCRGAATCTCTACTGCTAATTCAAAGCAAGAGGTTTGAAAGATTTCTGAAAGACGCACACAAAGTACAAGGTGGCACATTATCTGTTGGAAGAACAGCCTGCATTCTCTGTCCTTCGCAGCTGGTGGCTACCACTCGCGCTTCCCAGAGTGAAGGCAGACGTTAACTTCTTGTTCAGCGTAAAATATCATAAACAATTTTTATTTAGTTTAAGTTCTTTGATTACGGCCCAACATTTCAGAGTCATCAAAGCTTCCTTTTTATTAATCCTCTGAAACAGCAAAGAGTACCAGCTGCTGTTTAATTAACCACACACCAAATCAATAATTTTCTTACCACCATTTTAAAAGTCTCACACATTCTTCAGGTCTTCAAGGGTGTGATTCATCTGACTGAAATAATTGTATAGTACTGTTTCAGATGTATAGTGTTTGGCAGTCAGCCGTTTCATCTACTTCTCCTTTCTCCTCACACAGAACTTCAAAAGATCGAGAGGCATCTTTGCTTACCAGGCAACTGCACTTGGATGACCAGACACAGAACGACATCTATATTGTCTATCATGCAGCTGTATGGGAAAGCCTAGTTATCTAGGACCTTTTGTGATTTGTTTACTGTTGTTAGTTCCAGTTTCACCATCTCCATAGCAGGACCACGACTGCACTAGCTGGGCACCTTCAGGAAATGAAACACCAGCCCCTGCACACTTTTCCAATGCCTGCCTGCTAGGTTACACCAGAAGGAAGGAGGGAGAATGAGAGATATTAGATTTTCTGTAGGAGCACCAAGTCAAATCAGTTTAGCATGGCAATGGAATAAATTAGATAAGCACAGGAGGGAGACAGAGATAGGGCTTAGGAGGTATAGTTAGGGACACTATGCGTAGATGGGAGTTTGAGATCAATAGAATAGACTAGACTATTTCAGTTGGAAGGGACCTACAATGATCATCTGGTCCAACTGCCTGACCAATTCAGGGCTGACCAAGTTAAAGCATGTTATTAAGGGCATCGTCCAGATGCCTTTTAACACTGACAGGCTTGGGGCATCGACCACCTCTCTAGGAAGCCTGCTCCAGTGTTTGACCACCCTCTCAGTAAAGAAATGCTTCCTAATGTCCAGTCCAAACCTCCCCTGGCACAGCTTTGAACCGTTCCCATGTGTCCTATCACTGGTACCAGGGAGAAGAGACCAGCACCTCCCTCTCCACTTCCCCTCCTCAGGAGGCTGTAGAGAGCAATGAGGTTGCCCCTCAGTCTCCTTTTCTCCAAACTAGACAAACCCAGAACCCTTAGCCACTCTTCATAGGACATTCCTTCCAGCCTTTTACCAGCTTTGTTGCCTTCCTCTGGACACATAAGAGTACCTTCACATCCTTCTTAAATCGTGGGGCCCGGAATTGCATACAGTACTCAAGGTGAGGCCGCACCAATGCTAAATACAGTGGAATAATCACCTTTTCTGACCAGCTGGTTATACTGTGTTTAAGGCACCCCAGGAACAGTTAACACATAGCCCAGACAAGGGAGCAGGAAAGTACTGTGAAGAGATGGAATGAAAGAAGGTAAGTGCAGGTTAGGAAGATTTGGGAACAGAAACATTCACCTCCATGTGTGTTGTCTCCATACACTGTGGAAGAAGGAGTAGGAAGGCACTACCTAGACACCACATTCCGA
This sequence comes from Oceanodroma leucorhoa, assembly GCA_030449065.1. NCBI lineage: Eukaryota > Metazoa > Chordata > Aves > Procellariiformes > Oceanodroma > Oceanodroma leucorhoa. Next base: position 2,714,931 of record JASVER010000084.1, on the reverse strand, counting down.
TTAACAGTCTACAGTTCAGGTCTCTGCCTCACCAGTGAAGCAATCGTTGCAAAATTTAGCCCCCAGCTCAAAGCCTGGGATAGTGTCTAGGACAAGAACATCCTTCCACACACCAGCAGTGTCACCACCATCCTCTAGATATGTGTGAAAATCCTGGCACCTGGGAAGAGCCAGTGGAGTGCCTGCTGCACCCTGAAGAAGTTCATCAGAGCCACTGGAAAATAAACAGAACAATCCGTGCACTTCACCTATGGCCTGGGGGCCAGAATCAAACTATGCAGGGTTTCTGCTTGAAAGCTCATTTCCCACAATTAATAGCATCTTTAATCCTAGTCTTAAAGCTATGCAGAAACAACATCACAGAAAATGGGTCTATGAATGTCACAGGTAATGGCTCCAATTTGTGGGCCACAGATCTGTTTTGTGGACATTAAATCTACAAAAAGTCCCACACCCTGGGTGTGGGACTCCAGACCAGGCACAGATAGTACTTCACCACAAGTAGAGATGAGCGGTTTCTTCATAAACAATTTAAAAATCCATTCATCTTGCACATCACATCCATTTCCATCCACGGACCAGGGACAGTCCCCACCAGCCCATCTGCGTAATTTCAGCAGCCAACCTACACAAAGGATCTTAACTGGACACCCTCGCTTTCTACTTTCTTCTTGTCTCTCTCCACTTGGTGGCTGCCTCCTTGGACCATTGCATCTCACCTTCTTCGGGTGTTCCCCAGCTGCTTCATGACAATACTGGAACAGCGCTCGCTATCAGCCACACCACAGCAGAGCAGGCTCTAGCCATCCTCAGGGTATGGTACTGATGCTAGTACCACTCTGGAGGCATGGTGTCCACCCCACATGCCAGAGGTTTGGGGCACAACACCATTTTTGTGGCATGCTGCATCCTCCACAACATGGCCCCAGTGCTCATCGTGCCTTGTGGGAGGTGAGGGATCACCTTCCCCAAGAGAAGAAGGGGAGCAATAAGGAGGTAGCATGGGAAGTAGGGAGGTCCCAGAGCAGAGGCTGAGGGATGGCACAGGGAGAGGTAACAGCAGAGAGGAGATGTCACAAGTAACAGCCACAGGACAGCCTTCAGGACAATGGTTCCTCAGCTCAGCAAGCTCAGGACTGAGTAACACCTGTGCCCTCTTCTTCACCCAGCCAAGAGAGACCTGGCATCCCAGGGGACAGCAACCAAGTGAAAGAGCACAGACAGAGAGTTCAAGTGGAAATAAAAAGGAATTTGCTGCATAACACAGTAGAAAGGAGAGCGCCACCTCAGAAAGGTGCATGAGTGGGCTGGTTTCAGCATTTTCAGGCTATTTTAGGTGCGCTGTGGCTCACTGTCTGCCCCACCACTCTCAGTAGGAAGTGTCTCCCAGGGAAGGCAGCAGGGACACTGAGAGAAGAGTGGAAGTGCAGGCACCTACTCTGAGGAAGGTACCTAATCTAATTTTGGCCTGTATGAATCTCAGCCAAAATCACTAGATGAATTCCCTAAGCCCTGGCAACATAAGAATGCTGTAGCAGGATATTGTATAGGTGCTTAGTGGCCCCTAAAAGCAGGAGAAAGAGCTGTTTTGTTTGGTTTAGGTGGCTGGGAGTTTATATGAAGGTTGGGAGCTCAGTTTAAATGCTAATTGACTCATAAACAAGCCTGAGTTAAATAAAAGAATCAACTAGCATCAGCCGAGCTAGATCAGTTTAAAATGAGGCCTTTTGTTAATCAGAGGGAGTTTGTACTGGGATAGGCCAGGCATTTCTCCAAACGCAGCATCAGATTAAACCTCCTACTCGAAAAACACTCATTAAAAAGCAACTTCCATTGAAAAAGATCCCACTTGTCACTACCAGCCATTGTTAGGTAGTGAAACAGTGACAGATATTTTTGAAGACTATTATGGGGAAATAAATATTTATTTAGCTGTCTAAAGTAATTAATCCCTGCTGTTTGCTTTTTATGTCAGCACATACAAGGCAAGACTGTCTTTGTACTTGAATTTTAGGAGACAAGTCTGTGTAGAGGCTCCCATGGTTTTTGAAGGCAGTAACAAATTCATGCCTAATACTTTCTGTGCAACTCGAGAATGCCAACCATCAAGCAGTAATAGACTTTTCCTATCCTCATTCAGTTGCAATAGGAAGGACATATGCGAAGAGGAAAAGACAGAGAGGAGAAAGGTGAGAAAGCAGAGACTGTGAGTGACACAGAAGGCTGCAAGAAGCTGGCACACTTCTGGCATGGGATCTGCTGAAGGAAATCGCTTTCACGGAGTATCAGCTTGAGAATCAGAAAAAAGGAAAAAGAATGAAGGGGGATTAAGCTGTAAAAGCACAAGAAAAAGGATCAATAACCATCTTGGATGTATTTTCTGGGAAGCTGGCATGGATAGCACAAAGATGTTACTTTGTGAGTATGTTGGCATCCCTCCCATTTACAAGTTATACAGCCAAAGTGCAATTAGCACATTCAGAGGAACAATAATTAAACAATACCAAACAGGCAGTCCATAGACTGGTTATAGCATATGTCAAAAATAGAGATATAGACCCTAGCTCAGTTCTCGTATGAGAGCCTCTCTGCCCTAAGAATCACTTAAACAAGGTATACCCACATTGTAGCATATGAGCTACAGATGATAACTACATATGAGCTTGATAACATGCAGATTGTTTTTGCTTTTTAAATTTTAGCAGGTAAATGTCATTGCTACATGTTTAAAATCAGAAGCAATTTTTTAAAAAGTAGCTCAAGTGCTAAGTTCCATATTTCTTTTTCCCCAGAAGTATTTTATTGCAGAGTAAAATGACAGATGCAATTAGATAATGTTGAGCAGATTATAGTTTGAGAATGTTATGCTGTGTTACATATTCAAGAGTGAACAATAGCAAGGAAAAAAAAATGAAGAGATGGGTATCTTTTCTTAGAACCTATTTTTAAAGTTGGACTAAGAAATGTGTCTTCTCTAGGTAGGCAAATATTACGGGGCTCTATGAATTCAGTTCTGTTATCTCTTCTCAGCTACATGAGAAAGCTTTTCTGACTCAGTTTAGCTTTAAAAATCACTCTGGTGATTTTTTCCCACTGGGAAAATTTAGAAATGACCAACAGCTGGATTTGTGACAACATGACAGTTGGGCTCAGACTTACTGAGCTTATTTTCCATTGAAGTCAAGCAGCGTTTGCAAGCCTACACACTTTACTTTGTTGACCTATGTCTCAACTCACCTACCAACAGTGAAGATATATCCCTTGGACTGTGGACCAGGTACCTATCAACAAAAATACAGTACAGGTTAGGAAATATTATTCCATTAAACTGAGCCCTTCTGGASACCTCGATCTTCCAGAATAATGAAACAGGGCAAGAGCTGGTCCTTATTCCTGGTGTATATTTCATCTAACTTTTGTGCTTAAAAATTAGTTACTTAAATCTGAGTTACTCTAGTCTTTATACTTAATGGCAAGAAGGACATAACTTCACAGGGTGATTTGTTTTGCCCATCTTGGACCACCCGTTAAGATGATATGCTTCATCTGAAGGAGAAAAACACCTTCTAATTTCTCTCAATTGACTGTAAAAGGAGCTCAGGGTAACTTTTTCAGATCTGAACAGACATCACTCTGAGATACCTAAGTAAGTGAGGTATCTAGGTGAGATGCAATAAGTCTGATTCTGTGGGAAGAGTACAGAGAAAGCACATTATGCCTTATCTCCTCATTTTGTACCCACACAAGAGTTAGGCACAATCAGACTCCTTCTTTAAAAGCTATTTTAGCCAGAAGTGCAGTTTTACCCAGTTTTATCCTGCCAGTAGCCTAAAAGATCACACAAAGATGGCAGGTCCCTCCCCACTCTTTGCAAAGGAGAGTGTGGGCTCCCCTCAAGGTCAGCTTTTCCAGGCTCACASAGAGTGTGATTACGCCGAAAGAGCAATCCTTTACTTTCGCCATCCCTAATAAAACTGTTTAATTTCCCTTCCAAAGCACCCACTATTCCACCACATTGTGCTAGGACTGCCCTGGGAAGTTGAGTGAGATTTTTGCATTGATGGACACACTTGAGGGCAGACCAGAGATCTCCCTTGGAGCTGGTTTTAATCTCGTTCTTTTGTGGCAAAAGTGCTCTGATTACAGTCCCAGCAAGGCAGCAGAACACAAGGTCTGCATCTCTACCAGAAAAGCACAACTAGACACATGGCCATGAAACTCACCTGTCCAGGAAACAAATGGAAAGGGCTTCACTAATTAAATATAATGGTGCTCTATCCCTTCCTTGCACAACTCAAGGAAATTGCTTTACTCAGAGACTCAAAAACCCAGCTTCTGAGTCACTGGACAAAAACATGAATACATTTCAGCTATTTCTGTACTTTTAGGTTCACTCCTTCATTCCCRGAATAACATGCAGTGTAAGTAGCCAGTTCCCCACATTTGCTGCCATCCCATTTAATTTTGCCTATAAACCCATGTTATTTTCATTAGCTGATCAGTCAGTCACTCTGCCACCTGACTTAACATGACAGCCATTCAAATCTGTCACATTCTCTGGAGTCATTGGATGTTGCTCTCAGATTAGTAAACAGGTGTTATCAATACCTCATAATAGGCAGAGAGTGTGCAAGGCATCTCATTTAGATGAAGGAACGATTTAAATAGATCTTACAGAAATTGTAAGGAATGCTGTGAATATGCTCAATATTGAATTCACTTCTGTGTGGGAACTGAATACTTTGATACATCTAAAGAAAAATGACCTGCTATAGTTACAGTGGATTTTATTCCTTATTTAATAGAATTTGACTTTAAAATGACAACCAAAAAGTATTTCATTCCCATCCACAGATTTTAAATAAACACTTTATAAGCTCCACTCCACTTGGAATTTGTAAGAGATGCACTTAGCCTTCAAGGAGAAAATTCCAGTTCTCTGTCAGTCTGTATGGCAAACCTGTGACAAGTCCCTTTTTCCTCTTTAAATTTCAGCATCCCCATCTGCAAAATGCCTACTACATTACTTGCTTATTGTTTAATTTCATCCTCTAATTAATTTGATCAAGCCCCTCAAAATAAGTAAAATTTATTCAGAATAATGCAGCCTTTAGTTTGATCAATTTTGATCCCTTTCAGCAGGTAATCCTTGATAATGTAATCACTGGGTATAGAAGGTTTCATTTAATAATGAAAGACAAAAATTCTAAAAGAGAGAGACAGGAGGAAGCTACTGGAAGACTGGAGTGATAATAAAAGATGACTACAACCCAAAGTTGCATTACTTAGAGATTATTATTGATATTGCAAGAACTACCATATGCTTTGCAAGCTGTGACAGTCACCCGTGTAGTCACATGGATGAAATGATCAACTGCTTTTTGCATTCAAAGTGATAGGAACAAACTCGATCCAAGTGAGAGAAGCTGCTGTGTAACAAACAGCACAGGGGTGTCATGTGGCTTAATTACCATTCTGGGGGAGGAAGGTCGCTTGGTTTGGTTTGACTCGGATCCTCAGCTGAAGATTCTGCATGCAGTAAGTGCAACATTTATTTATTAATGTATTGCAAAGGAAAAAGCTAAATGAGTTCAGGAAGTTGCCATTTCATTATGTCATGCAATCATGCTTATGCATCACGTCACACATTTGACACCATTAATGCCAGTGATGCACTGTCATGCCCTTAGCGCAAAAATGATGAGCTTGGTCTGAGTGGCAGACAGGACTAAAGTAAATTGCCCAGGCTTTCCTAGTGACATTTAAGTTAGASACTCAATGCTTACATAAAGGTCTTGTCTTCTTATAGCCTGCTATAACCCCTGTGCTGCATCTTTTGCACCCTGTATAATTCTGGGGACGAGGTGGCAGAACCGCTTCCAGATGGGATACTTAATACCATCACAGTGGTCCTTCCTCTGCAATGGCATAGCTACTTCAGGAGGCACCAGAGTGCATCAAACCTCGGCACACCTGAGTGCACCCTTGACAGACCTCGAAGCATGGATTGAAGGGTATGCTTCAGAAATCTCCCACTGACCTCATTTTGGATTCAGACCTGACAGGATTTTAATCCCTCCTGCAATCACGATGGCTGTGCTCTCAGCAGAAGTAATACACTCTCATTATTGGTGGACCTTCAGCTTCACAGACCATAACAGCATCGATTCTGTCACTGCACATGCAGAAAGTCCATGCTGGGGAATCTCTGCGTGGACAGTAACTCCTTGTTCTCACTGTCAGTCCTGGGGAAACATGAGACAAATATTGTTTGCTGTAGGACTTCTGGTCCAGCACCTTCTCCCTAATAGGAAGAATTATTTTGGGGTGGGCACAGGGAAAGGAGATGAAGAGTGGGGATATGTACAGCTCCATGGCCTGACCGCAGATATTATAGTATGTGCAGCAAACGCACTCCTCTGACAACAGATGACGTGCTGGGCTTCTCTTACTCCTTCCTCASCTGCTGGACCTTGTCGTAGCTGAAAACAGGGGCAGCTCGGAGGGACTCCTTGTTCCGTCTCCATCGCAGTGTGGGACCTCGAGTAACTGGATATTTCTCCACTAAATCTGATTTCACACTTGCAATAGGAATGGGTCAGCCCCCTTCAAAACAACATATCATATCTATTTTGGGAACATAAAGCGAAGGAGACTTTATTTAACAGTGCAACACATACAGGCAGGTCTTCTATTTACTCCTTTTTTTATTTATTTACTCCTACATGAGGTCATTGAAACTAGCAAGAAGTTTAGAAATCATTTCCTTTTTCACCATTGCTTATTAATCATTAAATAAGAGTTGGCACTTCACATAAATAGACCTACATATCAACTGGAGCTTTAAATGGGATTATATCGATACAGTAGAAGTAGGGAAACACTTTTTTAACTTCCCTCAGTTTAGTCAGAGAAGACAGCATCGACATTTTTATTTTGTTTGTATAAAGTTCTCCTATGTGATTCCCATGCACCAGTGTTATTTTGCAKCAGAGGAAAGGATTTGCATTTGAAATATTTTGACTTAAGTTTTCTTATATTTATTAAATCACAAAAATTTTCACTAAATTTAGGGKTTTTTTTTCCTAAATATTTTGTTTACTCTTGAATGTAATCTGAATTTGAGGGCAAATTGGATCTGACAGGGTCCCTTTACATCACCTACATCTTCAAACAACCAACAAGAGAACTGAGACAAAAAGTAGGCCAAATTTTTTTCTTAAGGTATAACTGTTCTTTTTTGTCAAGCTTGATCCAGTACAGAAGTTTCATTTAAATGTGACCTGCAAAGCAAAAATTAAAAGCAAGCACAAATTTCTGCACTGAATATCTCCAGGATGTGGGGTGCAAGAAATCCAGTATAGAAAGAGCTGTAATATTTTAGTGCATGGGTTTTGGGGGGAGGTTCCTGGCATAAAATCTCCCAACTCACTGCAGAGCCCCCAGAATTCATCCTATATTGACTCCAGATTGACTGTCTCGATTGAAATGAGAATTTGTGGAGTCACTCTCTGAATGTCCATAGTGTCAGATGCTGGGATTTTTTCAGTGAACTAAGCATAAAAGGAAATTTCACCTAGGAAAAGGAATTCAAAGTCCTTCAAAAAATATCCGTGATGAATGCCTTTTGTGCTTGGTCTAACATGTGGCCCGAGGAGCCCTGGGAGACCATGGACTATATGTGAAGGGGGTGTGAGGGAGAAGTAAAGGAAGACTACTGTCAGTACATTCAAATCCAGTATCCAAAGTCTGCATCTCAACCAGGAAATGTATAGAAGCTTCTCAGTAGAAAAAGATCAAAAAACCTTGGTCCAGTTTCTGCAAGTGCCAGCACCCGGTCAACAATGCTGAAGCTGGAGCAGAGCTTTCCATATCAGAGTGGAGCAACTTCTCCAGTTCCTGGGGAAAAAAATGCAAGCAGAATTGAGTAGCAGATGCTGTAGGTAGAAGAAGAGAAATGTGTAGATATTGACGGGTATTGCCTGTTCCAAAGACAGTGAGGGAATTGGTAAGAGGCTGAAAATAATCCCACTCATTTATGGCTTGGAGGCAATGTTTTAAAACATTTGGGGCAAGACCGACAAAGTTAGGTAGTGCAGATTTAGCTATTTGATTGTTAAACGGGTTGACACTCTGTGTAAATGAACCCTACCATGCCATGCAGGGCTTTAGAGGAGACCACTTTCACATGTGTGATATAGGGAAGGGAACTAACATCTGTGTCCTTGGGAGCATTAAAGCAAGCGTTTACACGGAGAGCAGTCCTTCCCTCTTTTCCCTATTGAAACTTGGCTTTCCCATCCCCCACCCCAAAATCAGCATCCACAGTGCTACCTCCACTGAACATGCCTGTAGTATTCCCACCCATGTGTCATTTGCTGACACTAATTGAAAACAGGGACCTTGACAAAATGGTCTATGTTGAGAGAAAGAAAACATTAGTGTCATTGTGATGCTAATAGAGGATGCTATAGTTAGACTGGGAGGAAAAGGAGGGGGCCTATGTGTATGCACCTCTTTTGATTTATCCATGGTACTTCCATACATTTTTTATTTATAGGAAAGAAAAATGGTCTTTTTTTCAAATTACCTTGATAATGCCAAAAAAGAATCAGGCATATGTTCAGATGTTTCAGGCTTTCCACAGTTAAAAGAAAGCTGAATTTAAACTAAGGAAAAGTACCGGGTTTTTTGTTTCAGCCTGTCCTTGAATCATTCTTTTAAAACACCAGCTCATTATAGTCAAAGGTCCTAATTTTAAGAATGTCAGACTCCATGGGGGTTTCACTGGCTCTTTGCTATTCATTTCATGAATGGTCCGGACCTTCGTTTTGATCAGCCAGAGACTTTGGGGAACAAACCTTGAGGTGAAGGTGGACATACATTGCTTTCCTGCTATCGAGTTAGATTCCAAGCTGTCATAGTATATAAGAAGAAATTCCTGGAACAAACTGCCTCAGATATCCATAGGGAATACACATATGTGATTAACCCAACTGGCCACTGGGTGTGACCATTGCACCACACAAAAGCATTTGAGACTTTTCCAAAGACAGGTCTGGAAGTATTGGAGCTAGAAAAAACCCACAACCTTTTGAGGTATGAGTAGACAACAGTAATGTCAAATAACTTTCTGTGCACAGTTTTCATATCCTTGCTGCACAATGTGGAACCTCTTTCAAAAGCCAGACACAGAGCATTTAAAATCATAGTGTAAAAAAATTCAGTGAAAATCATGTTAATGACATTACCAGAGTTCCTTTTCTTTCTCCGAAGGAAAACCAGTAAGTCCCTTAAAACTGCAGGTGTTTGGCTCTCTGTTCACTGAAGCCACATTAATAGAATAAGCACATTCACAGGCAGAATGGCTTAACTAGGCAGTATCCAGACTGTTAGCTCTCAGTTACCTAGCTTGCAGCCAAAAGGGTAATATCCACTAAAAAGAAAAGGAAAAATAAAATCTACAATAAATTATTCATAATTATTTTTCTTCAAATCTGGGTTCTGTAAATATGAGACAAAAGAATTTTGACCAGAGTAACCCAGCCAGATCTGTGGCATTATGTAGCTCGTACCAGCCCACTTCAAAATGCTACCCAATTTTATATGTTATTTTATAGCATTTCTACCATTGAAAAGTCCCCAAATTTATCTTTTACATCAGATATACCCTTTTATATTCTCAGTGCAGATATAGATACACACACCAATTTGCAAGATCTGTTTTCCTGACCACACTCGGGTTCAGTAGCAAAATGTTTGCATATTCCTTTAAGTCAGGTTGAAGTTCAGTAGTACCAGACCCTGATCAAAGAGTCAATGGTAGAATAACATCACCTTGATCTCTGAAAGACCTGTCAGTCCTGAGATTGCTTGAGCTTACATTGGTTACAACTACCTCAACAGGCAATAACTGAACAAAAAATCACCAAGAGTGTAACTGTACTTTGCCTTTCTTTCATCTTTGGGTTAATACCTGGTGCCCTGGTCAGTGGTATCAACCACAATGGATGTTACAGGGTCACTGTTACCAAAACATGAGTTTTCCCATGCAGGAGGAATCTGAAGCTGTACTTGTGGAAAGCTTCATTGCATACAAAGTGAGGGTCTGAATTCAGATCTGCCTTTCAGATCATATATGAATGGGAATGCCACTTCCCAGAAGTGCAAAGTGCATCACTGACTTCTAAAGGGGTCTAAAAATCAATGTGTGCTATTTTCAGAGGGGAAGAAAACCAGTAGTGGAAGATAACCTCAGTTTCAGACTTCTCTCTGTACCTTTATTTCTGATTTTTTAAAGGTATGCTTTAGTAAAAAATAAAGCATGACCAACATAATAATAATAATAATAATAATAATAATAATAATAATAATAATAATAATAATCATCTCTCAGTATCTAACAGCTTATGCTGGAAATTATCCATAGTTCTCAGACTCACTGTGTTTTTACACTGAGACATCTGGCATCTTCCTGAATTTGTGATGAGCTGCCAATGTTTTAACAAGGGGCATTCAGCAAACACCACTTTCCCTATACATTTGTGCTAAACCTTAAACTGGGATTCTATGAGTTAAGGGCTATGGAAACTATTCATTTGTTTCCCCATTTAAACAAAAATGTTTTCTCATAACCCTGGGCTAGGAAGGAGCAATAAACAGAATGTTCTTGCTGGAAAGATACACTTTCTATCCGAAAGCAAAACACATTGGCTATATTGCTAGCATAGCACACAGTTCAACCCCTGTGTAATTTGAATGTAAAAAGAGAGAAGGTCTTCAGAAAATTCCTCATCCTTGGTGAAATCTTCTGCATTCAGAAGGAGGGGGGGAAAGCACTCTCTTCTGAACTGTCTTTATGGTCTCCAGGGAGAATATTCTTTATAAGACAGGAAGATTTAGCAGGATTCAGAAAGGAGAGCAAGCGCCCTCAGAAGCAGAGAAAACACCTACCCATCTTTCAGTTTGGCTGTAAGGGACTCCCACAGCTGTTTCCTCAAGCACCTCCTTACTGAAGAGCCTTTGTCTGTGTGTGTGTGTAAAATAAATTCAAGAATTTTTGTCACCATGGAAAACAAGCAACAGCAGCTCCCTTCGTCAACCTGTAGCATTTCATATACCGGGCTGAGTCCCGGGGTGAGGAGCAGCCACTCTCTTCATTACTGGCAGTGCCGTGCAGCTGCAACCATGGCCTGGGGACTGTCCCACCTACGCAAGGGCATCCCCACTGTGGCACACAGCTGCCCAGGCGCGCGTGCACTACGACTTCAGCTTCGCTAAATATAGTAAGAAGGAAATACGGACAGGACAAAATAACCACTGTCATACGTCTGACTGAGAGAAGAAACTGGAACCCAAAGAGTGGCATCTGAGGTGCATCCCCTTGTCTGGTGACTCCATCACCCTCTCCTTGACCATGCCGCCGCCAGGCTCTTTATGGACAGCGTGCAGAAGGCTTCCCTCCTCATCCAGAGGCTAGTTTAGCAGTTTTCAAGGAAATTACATGCATGAATCCTGTTAAATGGGTTTTGTACCTTTTATATATCACCACTTATTTAGTAGCTTATAAGAAAACTTCTACAATAGGCTCGATTTCAACTGAAAATAAAAGGTTGTGTGTCTCACTGACAGCCCTCAGGAGATGCTCAGAATCTTGATTTCCYTTACCTGTATGTTTCAATCATTTCAACTAACTCATAGGCTAGCAGGGTCAAGAGCTTGGAAAAAGGATGCAAAAAGTTGTGCTCAGTGTATTTTCTCTCATCAGAGTTTCCATGGCACAATATATAACAGACATTTGGTAGAATTAATGCGCTAGTGATAAAGCAGTAGCCTAGAGACACAATGATACTGTAGTTGTGCCATAGAAAATCAGACCACATAAAAAGATACCCTCTACCAGAGACCTATTTTTGAGATCTGTGGAATATTAGAATGGCTGGTGCACAAGCAATTCTTCTACCTTTGTGTTTGGTAAACTGAGTTTATCCTGCCAAATATATGCCTAAAATGGAGGATAAAAAAACAAACAAAACCCAACAAAAAACCAAACCAAAMCAAAACAAAAACTACCAAACCCCAAACAAACAAACAAACAAAACCACACACCCCCAAAAAACAAACAAACCCAAAACCAAACACCCAAAAAATCCCAACCCCCCCAAAAAAAACCCAAACCACCTCCCACATCCTGGTCCTTCCCATCCTTTTCATACCTGTTCCAGTTTGAATTGAGCTATTTTATTTTATACCCTTCACCAGGATCTGATGGTTTTGAATGTTTTAAGGTTGAGTGATGGGAGAGAGAATAATAATTGCAAAACAAACCTTTCAAAAAACATTTCATCTCTAAACAATTATTCCTAATAAATTTTGAATAGCTACTTGGTAGAATCTATTTAGTACATGCCCTAACTTTTGGGAGATAAGCTTTCATGTCGCCAGACTTGAATCCTTGGGAGACATCGTTTAAATACAGAAGTTTCATATTTCATGATGGAAATTTTGAAATATTCCCAGCTGCACTGCTATGTCAGGCCCTTGGAGCAACAGTCTGTAACTCCAGGCAGGAACAAGGGTGGCAAAAAATTCTACATCTCAACTTTATTTCATATTAGTACCTGGTATTACCTGCAAATTAACATTTCAATACTTGAGAAGATATTGTCTCCCCTATAAAAGGTTGGAGATGCTGAGGCAAGTGTTAGTATGTTAGCTGTGAGACAAATAAACACACAAACCATTACAGTTAATTTCCATATGAAAGAAAATGAGTTACCAAATGCAAGACCAAATAGCACATAAAAATCCTTCAGCCTTTTACTATCAGAAGAAAAAGAGAGGCAAAAAACAGGCTGATGAATTCACAGATTTGGACTCAAATTTTCTGCTAATATAACTCCCATATAATTCTGTGAAGTTCTGTCATTAAAGAATTTCACACTGATGGAAAAGTTTTGTTCAACAGACAGAATTTATTCCTATTTCAGTCATCTGCAAGCACATAACTGCAATCCGTTGGAGTGGGATCAAATCCAAGCATAAGTGGAGGGAAACAAAATTTTGCTATTTTCTATTATCACAGGAAAATATTTCAGCCCCTAGTTTTCCTGACATCTGCACATAAGGGATGAGGGATAGTGGGAGCTTTATGGAATATGTTCTTCATCAGGTTTTCATCAGTCTGAAGGGGAAAGAGTATGTCTTGTTGTGGCTGTGCCCCAGCCTCCAGCAAGCTGAATATTACAGTGTTTTAGGAGAACGGTCTTCTAAACCTAAACACTGCAGAGCACATAGGGGAAAAAAGCAAGTGAATTATATTTGCGGTAGAGGCCCTTTATTTTTTGTTGCTTTCGTTTTGTTTTGAAAAGAAAAAACAGAGGCTTCATCAATACCTGAGGACTGCTAACAGTCCTCATACTCCCACTTGACAAAGCATTTAGTCATTCAGACACTCCAGTTTTGCGACCACTGCTGTCGTCAGCTGACTGATTAGCTGTTTGGTTTCCTTTTAACATGCATTTCATTCCAAAAGTATCACCGCAAGGTGCAGTTTCAAAGGTCTGTGTTCCTTTAAAAACATTTTTGTATTTTCACCTTTTCTGTTCATTTTTTAATTTTTTGTAAATTTGCTTTGCCTATATTTCATGTGTCTAAGCTTCTTCTGTTACGTTTCTCAGATGGGATGACAAGAAATGAATGTAATAGCCTAGCTGAAAACATACCACTGATATAGACAATGGTTTTACATTTTTCTGTGTTACTCTAATGTTTTACCTGCATTTCCAGCTATCACATCACACTAAGCAGATGTTTTACTGGCCTGTCTACGGTGATTCCTTGCTCTTTTATCTGAGTGATGGTCGTGAATCCAGTACTGTCTGTGAGCATTTGAATGTGCACTGTCTTGCATTTATCAACCCTGAAATTCACCTGTTTCTCTTCTGATTACCTGCATATTTGTAAGGTCTCTGTATCATTCCCCTGTAATATAAACAGACATTAATGTCTGCGGCACCTCTCATTTTAATCACGTGTCCTGGTTTCGGCTGGAATAGAGTTAATTTTCTTCCTAATAGCTGATATAGTGCTGTGTTTTGGATTTAGTATGAGAATAATGTTGATAGCACACTGACGTTTTAGTTGTTGCTAAGTAGTGTTTACTACTTAGACTGGACTGGTCAAGAAATTTTCAGCTTCCCATGCTCTGCCAGGTGCACAAGAAGCTGGGAGGGAGCATARCCAGGACAGCTGACCCAAACTGAGCAAAGGGATATCCCATACCGTATGACGTCATCCTCAGCATATTAAGCTGGGGGATGAAGGAGGAAGGGGGGAATGTTCGGAGTGATGGTGTTTGTCTTCTCAAGTAACTGCCACATGTGACGGAGCCCTGCTTTCCTGGAGATGGCTGAACACCTGCCTGCCCATGGGAAGTAGTGAATGAATTCCTTGTTTTGCTTTGCTTGTGTGCACGGCTTTTGCTTTACCTATTAAACTGTCTTTATCTCAACCCACGAGTTTTCTCTTTTACCCTTTGGATTCTCTCCCCCATCCCACCAGGGGTGGAGTGAGTGAGCGGCTGGGTGGTGCTTAGTTGCTGGCTGGGATTAAACCATGACATCACCTCACCATTGTTTCAGATCAATTGTTTCAAACAAGTTTCTAAGAAAAGAAAAAGGCCTAAAATTTGTGTGTGCAATTATTCTTTTTGTTCTCCTGTCCATTAGTTCTTTTTTCTTCCACCTTTACCTTCCTTTCACCTTTGCCCATTTAGGCTTAAAAAAGTTTTCCCAAATGTTTCACTGCTCCCCTTCAAAAGACTCAAGGAAGAGAAGATTCAAGATCACTGAATAGGTAACACTGTCTCTGTATTAAATAAACTCAGCATTTTTCAACAATTTTAAAATGTTTCCCCTTTCATCTTATATGTCTGAAGTATTTGTGATGTTGTGGTAGTGCTATGAGCCCTGAAGGTGCTGAGTACTTTGAATCTGATTTTTTTWAAAAAAATCATATGCTTAAATTTACATAAAAGAATGTCCAGTTACATTCTAATTCCTACTCATTTGTAATTGGAAAAACTACTGAAGACTTACGGTAAAATCTTTCCTCTTGTTTGGGTTGAAAGCTGTACTATTTAATTGTGATAAAATAAGCTATATAGTATGTTTTAGGACAGGATGAACAAAAGTCTTGTAATCTATGTCTTATTGTGGCCAATGCACCAAAATATCTTAAAAAATAAGTCTTGAGGGATGTGATGGTTGAAAACATTGTCCACTGAACTTTCTAAATTCCATGTAATGATTTGTGTTTGCACTATCTCTAATTTTAGAGAAACTTAGGGGCTTTACGAAAAGAAGAAGCAAACGATTGCCTCCAGCAGGCCAGGCACTTATTCTGAGACTCCGAACAACCTAAGCTTTATCTCAAAGTGCACACATCAGACTACATGGCACTCAATTCATCTACAGCCCCACTGCCTTGCTTGTTCAAATGCCATTATATTTTACTCCAAATGAAAATAGGGTTTGATTTACAATCATAATAATGATCATTTATACAGCATTTTTCAAGTAAGGATGGCAGATCACAGGATAAACTCAGAACTATTTATATAAGGATTGCTTTGCCAGTATGTAAGCCCACCAAAATGAAAGGTGATAGCCTTCAAACAACAGCTGGACAAATATTATCCAACATATACATTATCTTAATTAATTTTTACCTTTTTTTCTCAACTAATTTATTAGAGTAGTTTTTCTTTTTGTAGTAATCAACCAGCTGCATAGCTCTGCAAATACTGCTCATGGAATAAATCACTTGATGGATAAAGACGATTTTCATAGAAACATTTACTTGGCAAATATTTTTTCTGATAATTGAGGAGCTCAGCTTTAAAAATCATGCAATAACATTGCATAGTCATTCTAGACAAGCATAAAAAATACCTTTAAGTGAAATTATAGGAAGAATTTTACACAGCAGGAAGTAATTAGCCAAATGGGAATATGGCTATTATGGTGAGATTAACACTTTTAACTGGTGAAAAGTTGTCCACATTCTTTAATTGCTAGATATGCTCTCAGATCTTGCCATATATCTCATCAAAAGAATCTTTAACCAGGTCTATCTGTACTTTTAAAGAAATTCTCTCTTTTGAAAAGGCTTGGCTTGCACAAGATTTTAGCTGAACAAATCCCATTAACAGCAACGAGAGTCACTCTGCTAAATCCCCCATGCCCTAGAACGGAAACAACTGCGTAAGTAATGTACAAGTTTGTACTCCTCTGAAAATGTATAGATGTGTGATAGAAGGGAAACAGCTTCTTTTGTCACAGATGCGTGATCATCTTAAAGTATCATGCACCCTCCTGGAGGAAAGGAAAGAAGGGAAAGGAAGGGAAGGACGGAAAGGACAGAAAAGAGAGGAAGGAGGGAAGGGAGAAAACAGGGAAGCAAGGAATGAAGGTGGATGCACAGGAAAAGTAAAATTATAACAAAACAAAGGTCACCACCAATACCTTGTACTAAATACACCTGCATTTTGTGTTCCAAAGGAATTCTCCGGGCTGCCTGGCCTCATCTTTTTTCTTTTGAAGTTCTTTCTGGAGTTGGCTCTTATTTAAGCAGTTCACGCATCCCTATTGAAATACTCAAAAATGGAGCAAGGTGTGAAGAGGAACAGAAGATTAAGCAAGGCTGCAGAAAATACCCATTTATTCATCTTTCAAAGGCAGTAGAAAGGGAGTCGAGCACATCTTTATTCTTCTGTGAGAAGATGCTATTKTTCATCTTATTCTAATCATGAAATTTGAACTTAAAAGGAAGAAAGAGAACACCCTTCTGACAGTGCACAGTACATATTTTCCAGAAATAATTCTTATAGAGATATACGTCAACCCTATGTATCCAAGAATGACCCAACAGTCACAAAGCAACACGCAGAAGCATTTGGTACAATCTACAAAGCTGCACTTCTTGATCTATTTTTGTTCCAGATAGATTAGAGAACTGCATGGCAAAAGAAGAAAACACAGCTAATCTTTCTTGACTGCTAGGCAGTGCTGCAGAAATGTAATTGCAGAACCAGAAACTCCATGAAAAGAATGCCATGCCATTTACCACAATTCAAAATGAATCCAATTATTCCTTAATCACACTAAAGGGCATGTTCCTCAAGCACAAATGAAAAGAAAACTGTAAGAATCGGGTCTCCACTAAAAATCCATGCAATTTGTAGAGTGAATATTTTCTTAAAAAATAAAAATATGTCAAGAAATCACTGAAATTCTTCCACTCCTACAAGACACTGGTCTACTAACATTGTCATCTCCTCCTTTCATCTCCATCCAAAAAACCCAAATTGTTAGAAAATACAGTCATTCCTATTAGCCTGAAGTCTAAAGGATGGGGAAAGTAGGGCCGGTGTTGTCCGATCATCTTGAGTGAGTCTGAGTTCACTGCTTTCCAAAGGGCTCTTCTGCAACTCTTTTGATTCAGATTTAAGTGGCACTTACTTTCATCACTAGGTAAAGTGCTTGAAATGGGGAGAGATACAAAGGGGCTGAGGACATTAGCTCAGAGTAAGGTGCTTCTCTCTTCTTCTGTCTAGTAATTGAGTGTGACATTGACAGTTTCGCGAGTCTTTCTTGTAGAGGTTTGGATTGGAAACAATAACATCCGTAGTTTTTAAAAGCCATGAAGTAAAGTTTTCATTAGCTATTGCACACCCAGCAATATCTCAGGACAATGTGCTTGTCTGCTCAGGCACTTCCAAAGTTTCCACAAACTTTAGATAGGCGGGGTTTTTTCCTTTCTCTTCCTGCCCCCACACGCAGACTGGACTGGACCAGAGCTGAATCCCGCTCCCTGCTGGGGCTGTGTGCCTTGCACTTGTGAGCATTGCACCTTCTTTTCCACAACAATCCCGCTCACATTACCAGGGAAGAATAGAATCATAGAATCATAGAATCATAGAATCATTAAGGTTGGAAAAGACCTCTAAGATCATCGAGTCCAACCATCAACCCAGTACAAATGCCCACTAAACCATGTCCTGAAGCACCTCATCCACACGTTTTTTGAACACCTCCAGGGATGGTGACTCCACCACTTCCCTGGGCAGCCTGTTCCAATGCCTGACTACCCTTTCGGTGAAGAAATTTTTCCTAATATCCAATCTAAACCTCCCCTGGCGCAACTTGAAGCCATTTCCTCTCGTCCTATCGCTTGTTACTTGGGAGAAGAGACCAGCACCCATCTCTCTACAGCCTCCTTTCAGGTAGTTGTAGAGAGCGATAAGGTCTCCCCTCAGCCTCCTCTTTTCCAGGCTAAACAACCCCAGCTCCCTCAGCCGCTCCTCATAAGACCTGTTCTCTAGACCCTTCACCAGCCTCGTCGCCCGTCTCTGGACACGCTCCAGCACCTCAATGTCCTTCTTGTAGTGAGGGGCCCAAAACTGAACACAGTATTCGAGGTGCGGCCTCACCAGTGCCGAGTACAGGGGCACGATCACCTCCCTAGTCCTGCTGGTCACACTATTCCTGATACACGCCAGGATGCCGTTGGCCTTCTTGGCCACCTGGGCACACTGCCGGCTCATGTTCAGCCGGCCGTCGACCAGCACCCCCAGGTCCTTTTCCTCCGGGCAGCTTTCCAGCCACTCTTCCCCAAGCCTGTAGCGTTGTCTGGGGTTGTCGTGACCGAAGTGCAGGACCCGGCACTTGGCCTTGTTGAACCTCATGCAATTGGCCTCGGCCCATCGATCCAGCCTGTCCAGATCCCTCTGCAGAGCCTTCCTACCCTCAGGCAGATCAACACTCCCGCCCAGCTTGGTGTCAATAGAACCCTGGCTTTTGGTTTCATGCAGACAAAACGTCCACAGAGGAAGCATTCTCCAACGACTCTTCACCTGAAGGTTAGTAACATTCGTTACCTTCCATTGACCATGTTTTCATGAGAGGAATGGTAGATAATAAACATCTCAGTTCTTTTTTGTCTCTGTTTGAGTCTGAATATCCTCCTTCAGAAAACCTGAATTGCAAGCCTATTCCATGAGCCTTAGTTTGGAGTCAGTTTGTCTTCCACTGGGTACATGTGATCCATATACTCTTCTTCCATAATCATTCTCTGCAACCCCATTGAATCAGGACTTTGCCTATCAACTGCCTGGAGAACACATTTCGACTCCCACAGAATAAGCTGAGATAAGTTAATTTGTTTTTCAAAAATGAGAGGCTCTATTATACAAGCTTTAGACAAAAGGTGCCTGGTAGAGTTGGAGTTGCTTTATAGTAGGAACAATTTACATTGTATTGTTAAAATAAAGAAAACAACAGCACTGCAAAACTGAGAAAGAAACTCTAAATTCACTCAGTAGAATCCAAATGTGGAAGATTTTATCTACCTGTAGGTAGACAATGGTGCAACATAACTGGCTACCTTCTATGATATGTGGGTGAAAAATCTTGCATTCTAATTGCTGCACAGCCCTTCTCACCTGTGTTTGCCTGTGCAGCACTGTAGCCCTCTTCATAGCAGCCTATGTTTGGAAACCCTAGTTTTCCAAGTGACTGCCCTGCCCTGGACATGTTGCAATGTCTGGGCACGTTCAGAAGGGCCTTCAGGTCTCAGAAGAACTACCAACACAAAAAGCACCTTAACCAAATTCCAGAGGATTTGGTCTATCTCAGGTCACCATTGTGACGGTGCAGGGAAAGTACTTGATCACTACTGTCCTATAAAAACAGTCACAAGCTGCTGATGTTTGGCAGTGCTTCTATCTGTTAATAAAAACTCTTTTTATTCTTACAGATATGACCCACCCCAATGGAGAAGGATGAGAATTCACCGTGCTCCTTTCTGAAGTTCGAACTCCATTTTACTCTGGAGTAGAGAAGGTTTTGATAGGAAGATGGTTTGTTGATAGAGATAGTTAATCTGTAATAGGTATCACTGGAGTTTCAGTTACATCCCTGCCCATGCAGCATAGCTGACCTAGTATCAAAATCTCCTACCTTAAAATGGAGTTTGCTTTCCTATTTACTTTCTTTAAAATGCTCATAAAAAGCTAATACAAAACAACTTAGTGAGCTCTGTGACACCAACATAAACTCTTGTCTTCTGTAGGAATAATATCAAGTATAATTATGGGTAACTGTTATCTCACCACAGTCTGAATTCAGAACAAAGTTCTTTAACACAAAATTTGCTTGGAAGCAATTTAAAAACATGAGGTATATTTAATTATCTATAATATGATAGTGCCCAGAGGCTCTAACTGAGATAGGGATCTCTGTAGAAACACATGGTAGGAGCCAGTTGCCTCAGTTTACAGTCTAGCTGAAAAGGGTGACAGTAAATGAGAAGGGGAACAGATTAAACAATTTGACCCTGCTCAATAGCTCTGCAGTAAACAAGCCCCAGCTCCCTCAATTCCTCTTTCATCTGCTACTCTTCAGCCCCCATTGCCTTTGCACGGCAAGAAGGGACAGACTGTGAGGATGTATACATCCACAAGCATCTATACATGACCAAGTCAGTGATGTATGTTACATGAGCGAATGTGTATACACTTACAGTTCTGAAACATGTACCTACAATCCCAAAAATATTTGCTTTGACTACAGAGGAATTCAACATTTCTTTTAATGTGGCGGTCTAGTCAAATAACTTAAAAGGTAAAGGCTAGTCAGGTTAGAACTAAATTGAAGAAAATATTATCAAAATCGTACACAAACACAGAAGACCTGGGGGAGCTTTCAAGCCCGAGGTGTTAAACAGAATGTGACATCAACATAGAAGATGAACATTTCCAAATTTCATCACCCAGTTCCTATCCAAGAGAACATTTCTAGCCAGCTAAACCTTTCCATTCTCAAACATGTGATTAGCCCCAAATTCTAACAGCACGCATGTCCCAAAATGATATAAATAAAGAAATACAACAGCTACTGGCTCACACAGCAGCTGGACCAGATGGCATCTCTATACATTTTTAAACAATACAATGTAATACTGTATTAACACATCTACTTGCATAAGTATATGTAGAGATACAAGACAATAACAATACTTGACACTAATCCTGAGGAAATCAACATGGAAAATAACTTGCCTTCTAGAGGCTAGCAAAGCCCTCATCAGTGATAGCAAAATATTATTACACATCTGTGATAAAAGGTTTCTACCTCTTTGTCTGACATTATTCTCATTGACTTGCTAAGTATTGCTTACCAGCATGCCACCAACATCAATATTAAGGAATTGTTAAATATTCTACATTATTTATAGTATGAAAATATGAATAGCTTCTCAGTCATGAATCCACTAAGCTCTATAAAGTCTCCTCAAAGTATTTACATTACCCTTCAGAAGTGATAACACTTTGGTTTGGAGGTTGAACACACCTCTTACCAGTATTTCAGAACTGTAGCCTCTAGCTTGCTACCTCCCCACCTCTGATTTACCAGAGAGAGATGTCCATCAGCTCTCTCCTCCACGACATTGCCTTTGGAGCCATCTGCACGGACCCTGGTACCACCATCCGACGGTCTCCTGCGGGCCTGACCCAGGTGATGTTTTCCTGACACTTTCTTCCTTTTCACCAGAAGAACCAACTGACAGGCATCTGCCTTGCACCAAGGGCATGGAGGTGTCTCTTGAGCGTGGAGCATTTTTGGACAAATTAAGGAAATAAACAAAGTGAGGGCATTAGGAAAGAGAGCTACACAATTCCCTTGCCTTTCTAAAGCCTGTAAGAGAAAAGTACCTTTTATTCCACTGTGATAGCCCAGTCAAACCAACCATACATAGTATTTTTTCCTAATATATGTCAATATTCAGCTGAACTCATAAATCTCTGTCTTGTCTAATGAAGATTTCTGACATGCCAAACTTAGCCGCTGGCTCAAAATATCTCATAAGAAGATCAAATCCTATAGATTTCAAATTGAAAAGAATTTACAGCAGCTTCTCCACAAGCTGTCCTGCCCTCCCTCCAAGAGCCAGCTTCTCTCTAACCCCATAAAACCCTCTCCTGCCTTTGTTATCCACCCCCTACCCTGTCTCTGAAGCAGAGGACTTGCAGAACTTGTTCAGTCACCATAATTCAGTTGGATGGCTGAACTCTTAAATAAAAATTTTCAAGACAGTGAGTAAAAAGAATAGAAATAAGTCAAAAACCTGAAACATCAAAAGCTCATCTGGTTTCCAGATTTAAGGTGTCAGGCCCTGCACTTTGAYTTTCCTTCATCACATGTTTCAGGAGAAGGCGGCGAATGCCACTCATACCCACACTAATAAAAAGCTGGGAACATAAACAAAATCAGTTTTTCAAAATCCCCAAACACTTTAGTTCTTAGTTCAAGGTTTTGTTTGTTTGCTTGCTTAAATTGTGAGAAAATCTGAGTAAAAGGTGTTGGGTTTGAGGGTTTGGGGTTTTTTTTTCAGAATTCCCTGTTGAAAACAAATTCTCTTTTCCAACCAATGCTGCCTGCCAACTAGGTGTGCCATCAATTCAATGGCAAATTTGTGACAGACCATCTTGTCAAAATTTTGGCAGTGCATTGCTACATGTGAGCATTCACAGAACACCAGCGTTTTCTAGGCTTCCTGCCAAATGAATGCTTGGGAGAACGTATGTATATACTGTATTCCTACAGTCTTCAAAGGATTAGCTTTGAATTACCTGAATTGTTTTGAGTTTGAGACATCATTAGGTTATATTAAATTACAAAATATGTAAAAATAAGAGCCTGTGCTTGCTTGAACTAGCAACTCTGCCACTTTTACCTTTGTGACTTTATCTGTGATGACATTTGCTTTTTTGTGCTCTTCTATTTAACAATTCATCCAGGAGTTGCTTTTCTTTTTTCTCAGACTTGATTTTCAGCTCCATTGTTTTGTGTTTTGCTTGGCTGCATAAAAGGTGCATACATACCTTGCACTCTTTGTGAATGGGATTTTTTCCAAACATTATTTATTTTGGGTCTTCCCAACATTATTTTTTAAGGCTTTTTAATTGTCCTTCTTTTTTAACCCAACCTATTTGCTACCACCCGGGGATGTCACCTCAGCCTCCTCCTCCTCTCCTTTCCATTTTTATCCCTCTCTCTCTATTGCCTCCATTTCCCCATTTATATTATCACCACCCTTCTCTAACACCTGCTTCTTGGAGCAACACATCAATTTTACCTCCAGAAGGCTGAACTAAAGCTAGAAATAAATTGGTTTGAATATTTTATTTTTCTTGAATAGGAGCTGAGCCTACATAACTATTTTGAAATGTTATTGAGCTCAAAACAGTATCAAACCAGAACAGTTTCTGTTGCCACAGAATCCAAACTGAAACTGAACCAAAAGATGCACTGGTTTAATTGCCTGCCCACATACACATCCGCAGTGCTTGCCTACCCTCTGTCCCCACTCTCACATGCCATCACTGCTATTAATTTTTGCCATTCTGTCATCCCTCATCTTATATCTGTTGCTCTTCTGTCTCCTTACCCCCAGCCACTGCTGTCTCTGGAGTGCACCTCTTCCTTATCTTCCACATTTCAGTCCCTCTAGACCATGACTCTCACACAGACAGGGATGTCTTGGTGTCTAATGCTGCTTCTGCCAACAGCGTCTCCTACTTCAATCCTCGCTGAGATCTTCTCTGCTTCCATTTCTAGCTTTCCTCTTTTCCCACTCTTCCTCCTTTGAATAAGGCTACCAATTAGTTATTTTTACTTCTCTCCCTCTATGTTTCTATTGCCTACATCAGTTTTCCTTCTTCACCCAAGATTCCCCAATCTCTGCTCTTGTTCTCTGTTATTTCCAGGTCTCTTTCAACATCATCCACCAATCTCTCAGAAATGCACACTGCCACCCACTTTTTCTAGGACTTCCAATTCTTTTTCAGCCAGTGAGGAAAATTGTCAGCTGTGACAGTATGTCTGAGCTCTTTTTCTCTTTCTTTCACTCAGACCGGACATTAATTCTGGGTGGGTTGTATATAGCTACAAGGCAATCATCTTCCCTGCTTTCCCTTCGCATTGAAACAACAAAGCAGGTTTGTAATCTGAACTAGTTGTTCCAGAAGAAACACCGGGCTGTTCAGGTAGTACCTTCTGTCTGTCCATGCAGCAGCCCCCCATGTTTTTTCACCAGTAAGTCCTATGACACCTTGCCTTGCCTTGCCTTGCCTTCCCCTCCCTTCACTCCCTCCCTTTCCCTTCCCTCCTCTTCTTTCCCCTTTACTTCCCTCCTTCTCCCTCCCCTTCCCTTCCTTTCCCTTTCTTTCTCTTCCTTTCCCTTGCTTTCTCTTCCCTTCCTCCCCCTTCCTTCCCTCCCCCTCCTCC
Source organism: Oceanodroma leucorhoa (assembly GCA_030449065.1). Lineage (NCBI taxonomy): Eukaryota > Metazoa > Chordata > Aves > Procellariiformes > Oceanodroma > Oceanodroma leucorhoa. The sequence goes on along the minus strand of JASVER010000084.1, from coordinate 2,690,581 downwards.
CCCCTCCCCTTCCCTTCCTTTCCTCCTTCCTCCTCCTTTCCCTCCCCCTCCCTCCCCTCCCCTTCACTTCTCTCCCTCTTCTTCTCCCTTCCCTCTCCCTTCCCTCTCCCTTCCCTCTCCCTTTCCCTTCCCCCCTTCCCTTCCCTTCCCTTCCCTTCCCTTCCCTTCCCTTCCCTTCCCTTCCCTTCCCTTCCCTTCCCTTCCCTTCCCTTCCCTTCCCTTCCCTTCCCTTCCCTTCCCTTCCTTTTTCTTGCAATATTTCCAAAAAGTGTATCTTCTTTTTCTCTAGTCGTCACACATATCTATCCAGACTGATGCTTTAAAGGCCATCTCTCTCATTTTTAGAGGAAGGTTCTTCATGGATTATCCCCTGGTCTTCTACCATCTCTTACTCTGCACCAAGAGTAAGCCTCTTAAGAGTCCCACCCATAAAATCTTCCACTAGGCAGCTTGAAACGTTCTCAGAATGAATTTTCAAACACATTCATGCTTTGCTTTCCATTCTGGCAGATGCTCAGGAGCCACTCTCTGTAAATATCTACAAAACAATCCAGTATCTTCCTTTAATACTCTCTTTAAAGCCCTCCTTTTCTGGGATGCCTACAAAAGACTTGACAACATTTAGACTTCTGGTATGCTGAGGTCACTGCCTATGATGCTGACTAATATTTTTTGTGTTTCCTGGTGTTCCTCCATCTGCCTGTCTCCATCTGTTGTTTCCTTGCTTATCCTTGTAAGCTGCTCGGAGGAGGGACCGACTTGCTGCTTCCTGCTTGTGCAGCGGCTGCAGCCCGGGGTCCCCGACCGAGGCTGGTGCCCACAGGTGCTCTGCTCCCACAGACCAGGCCCGTGCCTCGCTGGGGATCTTCCTACCTGCCACACTGAGGGTTTCGGTCAGGCTGCTCTCAGGCTGACTGCGGGCTTAGGCGATCCTTTACCTCTGTTCATTGGTACCTCTTGTACCCATGTTCAAACATATTGCTTATCGCCACCGGTGGAGTTATTTCGTTGACCTCACTCAGTCAATATCACAAAACACCGGACAATTTGGCAGAATAAGATTCCCTCTGTAGGATAGCTTCCCCACAGCATGTGTCTGTCTCAGGGCCAGCGTTGCCAGTCCATCCATTTAATTCACTCAGAAAATTACATTGAGAAGGTAGGACATAAAGAGACCCATTTGCCCGTTGCACTGATCTAAGCCTTTTTATTTGCTGCAGTATAAGTAGGGACCAGTGAAGAAAGATGATTTAGCATAAAAACCTGCTCAGCATGCTGATATGAAAACTATGAATAGATCAGTGTTAGATGTGCAGGACAGGTCATGGCAGTATAATGGCTGTCAGAGAGGAGGCTGCTAACACCTCAGCTGAACTAAATGTATTCTCTCCAGGTCTCTCTCTGAAAAGTTAAAGGCACAAACCAGAATTCCAGCAATAAATGCAAAATTTGACCAGCTCGCCCCAGAGTGGGTTGTGCAGGAGGATCATGGCATGGATGCAAGTGAARAGCACTACGATACAAGGCTAATTAATAGTCAAAGAGGGCAGAAGCACACAGCTGGTGCCCTTTCTTCACGGGATGGCAAAGGCTGATAAAGTTTTGATGTCCTAAATTGAATTACCAGAAATTCAAATATGAGCATATTGTATTAGACTCCTAGCTTCTGCTGCCTCCAATGAAGGGGAAAAAGTTGTTTAATTTTTTGGACAATTGGGCTCCAGAAGTATCAGATATCTAAAGATGTGATGCAGTGGATCATTAAGTTGGAAGAAATCATGTCCTGGTCTATAAGAAAACTATGAAAATACAGGTAAACAAATAAGCATTTACTGTGGGACAAATGAGACCGTACTCTGACCTCCATTTAGTAATGTTCAATAGCTTTCACATGTGTGCTCCCTGTCCACAATATGGTGGCAATAGCACAGCCGTACAGCTTCCTACCTCATTCAAACTGAGCCTGCACCCATCCTGATGACATTTAACACAATATTTTTGATTACCATCTCATATGGCAAGCTGTTTAATTTGCAGCTCACTAAATGCAATCTCTTTAACCTTATAAAGCCAAGCACTATTCTGTTCTCATTCAAATCCTCCTTATGAATTCACTCCTTTGAGGCTCACACATTTAACAGGTGAAAAATTACAAGAGAAAGAAAACAAAAAGTCTAACTGAACTCCTTCCTCTGAGTTTCTCATGGCATGTCAGAGAATCCCAGAAAATAAGATTGCAAAGGCCCTTGAGAGGACAGCAAGTCCTTTGGCCTAATTCAGCTGTGTATCAAACTTTCTTCCTAAAACTTCCCCACTGCAGTACTTAGCTCTCAAGATAGTAGAAAAAATGTTCTGTCTTCTTGTTACAGTGTTAGGGCTTGCTTCATTTTTATGGAAGGCAGAGTATAATTTCAGGCCATGGAAATAGAGCTATCACCAGTAGATGCTGTAAGTATCTGTGCTTTCCGAGTGCCTCCTTTCCATTAGAAAGAAAGACATTCTTCGATTTCATCATGATTTTTCTCCTACATTAACTAATGCTCAGGTAGATACTAACACTTTTTTCCCTTTAACATGTTTAGTCAGGCTTTCAGTCCTTCATTTCTATTATTTTCAACTGGAATACAGAAGTTTTCCAAATTTAGAAGCATTTGGAAATGTAATTAATGCTGTTTGTCCTTACTTCTAAACAGAGAAGACAAATGCTACATAAGACCTAGATAACACAAAACCCTTACTTCTCAGTTATTCAATACATAGTTCATAAATTCCTTAAAGCTATAGTTCAAGACTTTCAAATAGTGAGGGGCTTAAAATATTTTCATTCTTAAGCTTCTCACTACATAAACTTTACAAGAGCACCTAGGCCATCTATAAAACCAAGACTCTTCTAAAGGTTTCAGGTTAGATGTCCCAAAACGGGGACATCCAAAACTACTTGTCATCACTGCTTTATTTTTAGGACCTTATTATGCCTTCAGATTAAGCTAATGTACCTTTATGTCTTATTATTTAGACTTCATCAAAAGCTTCTGCTAAAGGGCAGCAGTTCTATATGTTTAGAAATAGAATTCCAAGGTTTTTAAGGCTTTCTGCAAGGAACCATTCAGGAGCTAACAGTAGGAGAAAACAAATAAAAGAGTGAGAAAACAAAATGCCCAGTTGAACTCCTTCCTCTGGGTATCTCATGGCATCTCATACAGTTGAAGAAAATAAGGCCATGGGTGGTCTTGGGAGGAAGGTTAGTCCAATGCCACCCTAGGAGCTGCAGGACACAGGCAAGCCAATTTGTTGTATTGCTGAAATACAGTCAGGATCAGGATGCAAAATGGAATTCCTGATCTTTACATAGTTTGGTGTAGGATTTTTGAGTCTCTTCATCATGCTTATCTTAATTATTTTATAATGTCCATTATTTGGACATTAGCCCTAACTGTTTGCTAATATTCAGGGTTTCTGGGGAAGGGACACTGGTGACAGCTTGTTTCATATAAGTGTAATCATAGAATCATTGAGGTTGGAAAAGACCTCTAAGTTCATCAAGTCCAAAATTGTGAGGGRTGGACACAAAGTCCTCCTTCCCTCCACACATTGGGGATCGCATGGTGGAGGCCAAGTTCAGCCTCAGCTCAAGGCCCACTGTGGGCAGAGCACTCGCTTGGGGCCACAGTCCCAGCAGTTCCCTTCCTGGCTTCTTGGTTTTCTGTTGCTATTTACCTTCCATCTCTTTCTTGGTGGCCAGAGAAACTTGAGGTCTTCACCCCAGTGAAACTGGGGAGAGGTCTGTTCTCCCAGAGCTCAGGGAAAACCCATTCAAATACACGTCTCAGCTTCTCTTCCAGTTTTGCCAAGTTGGTTGGTGATTTAAGCATCAGTTCTAATAGCACCTTCTGGCATTAAGCAAAGGGCAATTTAAGTGCTCTTATACTTGGCCTGAAAGGAAAGTAGGCAGCACTCCGTCCAGACACTGACCAGCGAGCAAACACGCGCTTCCTGGAAGCCCTCCAGCCTCCACTTACCCCAGAGCTGTTCCAAGAAGAGCGATGTCGGAGCTCAGATCCAGAGTTCAAACTATATCCAATTATAATCAAGAAACATTATTGTGGAAAGCTTATTCCAACTACATTTAGAAGATCTGTGAGGTAGCCAAAGCCTCCCTGAAAGTCTTCAGATAATTTTGGCCCAACAAGGGGGTCAAAAACCAAAACCTTGTATAACAGCTCACCRTTTGTTCTGCACTTTTAAATTCTGCCTCGGCACAGAGAGGGGAGTGACACAAAGAGATGAGGATTTGAACTCACAGCCTCAGAGTACACCAGCATTTTTTTCTTGCTTGATTGTGTACTAAAACTGCCTGTAAAGTCAATAACTTCCTATGGCTTCACAGCAAAGTGGAAAGATTAAAAAAGAGCCATGGTCCTTTGAAGATGTGGAAAGCAGTAAGTGAGCAGGCTGAATCCTCTTTGGATTTGAAAGTCTATGCAGTGCTAACAGTTCTGCTTTAAGGTGTCAAAATTGCCTTAAATCTTTACCTTTGTTATATCCTGCTGCTACAGACATATAATAGAATAGGCCTTTAGACAGCATCATTTTTCTTTCAACTTTTTTTGAAATACAGCTGATTAGCACCTTTTTTTTATTTGTTTGTTTGTTTAATGTGCAAACACTTTTAATTACTTTAACGAGAACAGCATGGCAACGTAACGTACAGCATGTAACCACACTAGATTTTACTGTGGTTGGTAGTAACTCGCAAACATGAAGTTCCAAACCAAATGAAATACTTAGGCCTCTGTCTCTTCTTTAGGTTACGAACCTCCCACTAAACTCAGTGTAAAGTCAGGAGTCTACGCAGGACTTAAGAGCAGAAATACTTTGCTATTCTGTGCTTAGAAAATCTAGCCAGTGTATTTTAAAGGCGAGAGGAAAAAACAGAAGGAGGGAGGAGCAGGAGATATGGTAGAGAGTGAGAAATGTCCCGTGCCACCTTGGGCAGGGACTTGTCTAGGCTTTCACAGTAACAGTGCCCATCACACTGAAACTCCTCTGTCTGGGAGTTGGAGCCCTGTCCCCAGCGCTGCAGCCCCAGGAGCTCCAGGAAAGCAAAGCTGAGGCCCCACTGCGGTGGGAGCAAGCGGCCCAGGGCAGGCCGAGAGCTGAGTAGAAAGCACCTTCTGAAATAGTTTCTCCACTTCACCAGACTGGGTGCTAGCCCTTCCCTCATTTTGGTGCAAAGCCAAACAGGTTAGTTAGACCATCACCAAGGACCCAAAACAGTCTGTTAGATGGCAGGCTGAATAAAGGGGAGTGTGAGATGGTAACTAATAGCTGAGGGGTCGCTTAAGGAGCTCTTCCTTACAGCCCCCTCCCTGAGGAGGCAACTGTCTGCTCTTCAGCCTGGACCAGAGGCCAGCCAAGCAGCTAGTCAAGTCAATCTCTGGGCTCAGTACCAAACCAGGCATGCACTACGGACATCATAGGCTTTTGTCCCCTTGGGCATCATTTCTGCAGTGACAGCATCACCACCTTTCTCTCCCCCTCGTCTACTTTTCTGTAAGAGTTTTTCACAGAGTTGGTGAGGGTGGCTTTTAAACTACAGTAATATAGTTGCTATTAGTATTAATAAGAATGATTGCTACAAACTCATTTGTTACATTCCAATAACAACATGCATGGTCCCTTTCAGTAAATCAGTTTCCTCCCATCATAGATATCCCTGGGCTAGTCCTATGAATTTTTCAGCCTCCTACTATGGCACCATAAAGAGCTATTCTGGGCTGCATAGACACATTCTTGGCATCTGGTATCTTCCTTAAGAAACCCTTGCTGTCTCGTGGGCACTGTCGAATTAGTTTGAAGTATAGCTTGAGTGTTGCCCCTGAGCAGACTCCCATAAGTTTCTATCACAGATTAAACTGTGCTTTAAGCTCCAGGCAGCTAACTTAATGGAGGGCAGGGGATGGTAGATTGAAGCTCAAGTGTAGCTGACCTTCCAGCTCATAAAGCAGTGAAGACTTGACTATCCTGTGCTAATACAAACACTCCTGCTGACAGCACACAACGGGAGCTGCTGGCGCATGGCTGCAGGGGCAGGGGCTGGCTTGGCTCGGGGTGCTGACGGGGTCCCTGTGCCGGGCTGACCCTCCCCATCACACTGGGCAGGCACCTGAGCTTGCACGGCAGTCAGCTCCTGAGCCACCACAGGTAAAGGTGCACTTTCTGGCTGAACCATCACCAGTTTTAGCTTGTCTTAAAACATGGTTTTGTTAATTATTTATATTAAGCCTTTGTCTGAGCTTTGAGCTAAACTGTCTTGAAATGGTACAGTTTCAGTGCGGCTACTCGAGCTAGCACTGCGGTGAAGATGAACCTATGGCAAAACTTGAAATGTTTTGCATGGGGACAGAGTATGTAACAGCTCTCATATAAATGTAACTATGTAACAGTTACCATATAAATTTTTCCTTCTAACTTTTTTTATGGGTTTCTTAAAGAAATAAAACTTACACAGCTCACTGGTTCTCTTCAGACTCCTGTCTATCTGTCTGTCAGTCTGTTTCCCCTCCTCAGTAACTTTTAAATATACTGAGTAACTTCAAACAAATTTGAAAATTGCATAAATGTCTTTGGGACTTGGCAGGCAAGTTAAGAGAGCTCTTCTTGAAGTCCTAACCAAGAAAGAGACTGAAATAAGAGTTCAATTTTTAATAGAAACCAGCAGACCCAACTGCAAAACAAAAATCAGTAGGAATTCCATCTTTGTAACTTCTGCTTTTTACAGAATTACTTGCTAGCATTACAAGTGACACACATTGGGATACATGAGGAAAGATTAACAAGAGTTAAGCATCTTGTTAAGCACATGGAGCTTGACAAAGCAGCGAGCAGGGGGCAGGATGCGATAACCACATGCGAGTATCTAAAGCATTCAAATAACAATGCAGGAGAGAAATCATAATCACTGCGGCTTGTGGCTGGCCAAGTATGAACTCTTAATGGCAATCTACATAAACTTCCACACCCCTCTGTGAAGCTTTCAGGCTCAGTAGCGAAGCACACACATTTCACACAAGCAGGAGAGGAGCCCAGCATAACAGCTAGTGCCAGTGCTAAAATTCACATCTGAAAGGGATCAGAATGACCAGAAACTTCACATCCTGGTCTAAAATCTGCTCACTCTGTGAGACATCCCTCCTTCACCCAAAAACCTCATCTACAAAACCAAATTAATTTGGCTCCTGAGACTGTGAGGAAAACCCAAGATAAGCAGTCAAATGCCACAGATAGATGTGGTATAAAACCACACCACAGAAAGTGACAGCTTCAACTTTCCTAGTGCGTGGTGCCATCTCCCCTTAGCTCTGTGGCTTACTCCTGAGATGTAGAGCCGAGCCTCTCAGTCCCTTCTTGAGCATAATACACCTTCAATCCTAAAAGACAACACGTTGCACATATGAAGTTTTCTCACCCACTCCCACTCCTCCTCACCAGATTTATTCTTTTCAAATAGTTTTGCCCAAGTTCCACTCCAGGCATCTGCACGCTAGCCTTGTTTTGTCTGCCTGAGGTTAACTTTCTCAGTGCTCTCTAGTCTTCGTTCAGTCAGGGAATATAATCCCCAAGGATTTCAGGATCTCTTTGCTATAGTGGCATTTCCAGTTTCTGACTGTGGAAGAAATATTGATGTGAGTTCCTTGAAACCCTTTCCCTATGAAGTGTCAATAATTACCATCTTGGCATACAGAAAGGAGATTTTGGCAGGTTGCCCAGTAGTGTCAAACAGGTCTGGAACAGTCACAAGAGCTCAKCTTTCTGTAACAGTACCTGACATGGTTGTAAGAAATCACATCATTGACTTCTAGGAATTTGAAGAAAAGGTATATTCCTTGATTAATTTTGATCAGCAACGTAAGACCTATCCTTTTGAAACTGGGTTACCAGAATCCAAACATAAAAAATGACTTCTTTCACTACCCATTTAAGTGCTATTTCAGTTATGAAAGCATGTTTTTCCTATTGGTTATATTCACAAAAAATGCCTTGATCAGAGCTTTCTTGATTTAACTTTAACAGTTCTACGTGCTATGAGGTTTTAACTAAAGCTGTACAAAACTTTCCTCAGACTCAGAGATTTTTTCTGAATGTTTTTTCCCATTTTGAGTTTCACAAAAACCCCAAATGCAAGAATTACATACTTTAAAAAAAAAAAAAAAAAACCATACAAAACAAAACAAAAAAAACCCCAAAAAACTATCATCAGTATTATAACTGATTGTAAACCACAAGAATTATTTGGTCCAAGCCATACCAAAATGGTATATGTCGATGCACACTGTTTGGCCTAACGTTCCTTTGAGAGGCACAAGAATTTGAGTTAACCTGACCTCTTAGAAGGGCCAAACAGATAAACTATTCAGCATACCTCACTTCTTATCTATGCACCCATTGAGGCCTGAATTGCATCTTTATTAAAAGTTCTTTAAACACTACCATATTCACCATCCCAAGGGAAAGCAGTTTATCCCATTTATTTCAGCAATTCAGAGTATTCAGGTAGGAAAATCCTGTGTTCAAGCAATCCATGCTCAAATCAAACTATCAAATATACCCCAGAAACTAGATCTCTCCATTCCTCAGTGTCAAAGAGCTCTGCTCTTCTTTTTATGTTTGCCTTTACTTTCTCAGTGCATCTATTTTTATTTCTATATTCCCAATATATCCATTTCTAAGAACATAATGTAATCACTGAGCTCATAAAAATTATTCAAAACTCCAATACATGTCTGCAGCTTGACCAATGTGTTAGACAGGAGACCATATAACATGCCAGAAATACAGACACAGAGGAGATGAATTAAGAGGAGTCGACGCAAACTAGTTAACAATAACTCTATCCTTTTGTATGGCACTGAAATACTAAAAAATCTGGCCATAACCCACTGGTCAACTGGAAGGAGTTTTTTTCCACCTTAAGACCTTTCTAACAGCAGCTAGACTAACTGATGACAAAGAGAATCATATTTTTTAGACTGACCCATGAACTGTGCTGAATATATTATTTATGATATTTCTTCTTTATGGTTGTTATAGTAATGCTGCACCAAATCCCAAGATTCATTCAAACTCCACAAGCACACAAAAATTCCTGTTGCTAGCACTTAATCAGCCCTAAAATAGACATTATAAACCTACAGCTCAACTAGAGGAATCAGCAAGGAGGCAAAGAACTGCAAGAGGATGCTGCAAGAAAAAGGAAGCAGAGCTGAAAACTGCTCTGTAACCCTCTGTGATGCCCCCTCCCATGGCCCTTACCAAGTGATTTCTCTTCTTCTTTGCTCAGTTTACACATCCTCCATACACAATTCAGTAAACAGACAAAAGCCAGATATGTAAATGCACAACCCAAAACAAAGGGCTACCAGGAAGTAAGAAATCCCCAGCTGGCATAAATTATCATTGCTTGACTGAAGTCACTTTGCACTGGCGGATGAGCCAGCTCTGTATTTCTACTCTAGCAGTCAAGTGGTCCTGGGATTCCACAACACTCTTTCCTATTTCTACTCCTTTCATTGCTATCATATCTTCACCAAACCCTTCCAAAAAAAAAGCTGTTATTGTTGTTGTAAAACACTACTTAATAACAATATCTTAATAAAAACGTCTCAACAAAAGAGCATTTGGGATGTTCACTCTGTCACCTATTACATTGTATGGGGTGGTAGGATGGATACACACACGTCGTTCTGACTGCCACCCTTATCAGCCCGCCATGAATGTTGTGCTACATGGCTCATACACACTCATTAGGTAAATGGTTGTCAGTGAATCCTAAAGATCAAAGCAGAAGATGCAAGATAAAAATATGTTTATACAAATAAACTGGAGATCAGATACACAGGACATTACAAGAAAACTGGTTTCCATCTAGAAGAGATGGATTTGAAGTTGAATTTGTTTGTGTTACAGAAGAATTACAGAGATCTGAGAAAAGTATTACGGTAGTTACCATGACTAGCAAACAACTTTTTTCTTTAAAATGTTTTTTAGAGTGTTATTATCTTGCTCCCCCTCCTGTTTTCTCCCTCAGTTTTTACAAGGAAGACTCTACCCCAGTCAAGAGGGAAATGTTTTGAGGTAGATATTTTCCCCTAAAGCAGTCAGCACAATTGATTCTTCATATATCAGGATTACTCAGCAGGAAGCTAAACTCTAAAAGCTTTCTGGTCAGAAGCAAGTCTCACAGCCTTCGATCTTTGCATTTCCCCGTCTATCCGAGTCAACCTGTATAATAGGAAGGAATGCACTAACGGAGATGTGCCAAACGCCACATCATTCTCCATGATGGAGAATCAGAGACAAAGCAAATGGCTATGCCAGTGTATGTGAAGCCTGTGCATTTCTCCCGTTTTTTTTGTCTGGAGCTGGGACAAGWCTTGAAGTGTGTGGTACAGATGATCCCCATCCTTTCTGGGCAGTGGTTCCTAGAGACTCTGGTTTTCAGACTCTGGAGTCATAGAGATTATTTCCATCTTTAAAGTACATTTTTTGTCATGTCCAGGGCTGAAAGGGGGCTGGGAACTCATGGGAAAAAAAGCTTCTCTGATTCCTGACATGGAAGTACCATCTCTCAGGGTAAAGAAATCTTTCTGAACGTGCTCATTCCTATTTCTGTCTCTCTGAGGAGGGTATCTCTAAGGGAGGCAATGTAAGTGGCCTATTCACAAGCCCAGAAGCATCCTTTAAAAAATTCACCTTCAAAGAAAGACCCATTAATTAATTGAGGATTYGGCAGTAGAAGTGGAGGCACTCTGCAGGATTTCGGTGCACTGTGGAACAATACAAGCATATGATATGGCAGAAACACATACATGTATAGTCTAAACAACAGACCACATCGGCCTCCAACTGGGAGGCCACAAAACGAGAACGTTTCTAGAGGTAGACCCTGCCATCAAACCCTTGTCTACCAAAAAGTAAGCTCCACCGAGGCTCCCCGAGCCCATTTCTACCCAAATTGCCTGGGTCAGGCCCCATTTTATCTGTCCAGCCACCACCCATTAGCAATATCTCTCTCCTCAGAGCTGTCCCTGCTTTCTGTCCCTCTCTCTGCCATGGTCCAGAAACTCTCCGGCATTTCTGTGTTGACCTCCACTTTCATCTGTCGTTCTCATCAGGGAGTGAAGACTATTGTTCTTAGGACTGATCTATTCACATGAGCTGTGTCAAAACTATTATTTCTCTATCAGTTTATTTTTTATAGAAGCCAATATTTCTACACAGTCCAACAACGTAGTCTTCATAAAATTCTACCAGGATAAAAAATGCTTATGTGGGTTTTAGCTTATTCACATATCCTTATCTGCAGATCTATTGGCATGCAAAACATGAGTGGATGAATCCTTACTGATGCAAGTATATTTTTTTCCACAATACGGTCCTTTTTTTTTCATTTCATTCATTCATTTCTTTAAAAAAATCCCCTTCTTGATACGAACTTCAGGTCACCTCTGTTAATCCAGTGTCAACTCCATTATTGCCAATTACCTTACAAAAACTGGATTTTAACACGAGAAATAGAAATATTCATCATGTCATTTTATAACCCACCAACTGCTCATTCAGACTAAAGCACTGATTTCAAAATCACAGCAAGCAACTAAGACATAATTAAACTTTTATCCCTGCAGATTTTGAGAGAGATATACTTCCCTTTTTTTAAAAAATAAAAAGGAAATTAAATAGACAACTTCAGTGGGATGTTTTAGTTTCATTTGATGTAAGAGCACAAAGAAACATTTTCTTACAAGTACTAAACATGAGAAAGAAAAAATTAAGATGGCAAACAAGGTTTGTGTTGAGATTTTTACAATCAAGGTTTTATTTTGCCTAACACCTTGATATTTTTCACATACTTTGTTTCATTTTCCCACTTACTTCTACATTAGAGTAAGAATAGAATTGACCTGCCTCTGCATTAAAGAAAAGTTTTCCCTCTGGGATCAAGTTAGTGAAATATATCTATCCCTTTTCCAGCACAGTGGTCAGCTGCATAAATACCACTTTATTATTCCTGAGCCACCTGTGACCCTTTCCATGCTTCAAACAGCACCAGCTGGTGAAATGAGTGCCTTGGATAATCATTCGAGACAATAATTTTGTCCATGCTTATAAGTGGACTTTTCTTTTCAAGATCCCTTAGCCTAGATCTCGTGGAAAATGCAAACAGAAGCCAGGTCCCAGGAAACTACTTCAAGGGTGCCTGTAAGCAGTATGTTACTAAGTCCATCAGTCAAGGGCTTCCAAAGCCAGTTACAGGTACTTCCATTCTGCCCTTCACAGCCACAGCTCCCCTGATAATCTGGCCTGGGTCACCTCCCAGACAAAAATGCATGGGCTTTTTTTCTGCCAAGGTCTTGATACCTTACTGCAGCCTTTAAATGCAGAACCCATGCAAACAAGGTGGCCTCTGCAAGTCCAAGCATCACTTACAGCAGTACAAACAGGACCTTTAAACATAAACTAAATATTACTATTCAACAGAAACTAACCATACTCAAACAGTGTTTATCCAGGCCTCAACCCTGATGAAGTGCTTTAAGCTCATTTGTACCAACACATGACATGTCAGAACTCAAATTCAGTGCTTGGCTCTCGCCCTGCAGGACTCCCAGGCAAGAGCACAAACCAGTGTCCTGGCACCCGGGCACTGCATATTCTGCTTCTGCAGGAGATAAAAAGAGACAGGACTCAACTTCAAAGTAGTATCATCCCCTGATCAAGCTTTTTTCACATGAAGGTCATACATACACCTGGCTGCTGCAGGAAGCTAACTCATTTGCAAGAAGTGTAAGCCTCCCTCTCCTTGAGCATGGGACCATCCTGGACAGTCAGCTAATTTCTTGCAAATAGCATGGTTTAGCTCAGCCCACTCCAATACTCTTCAGACCTATGCATATATATTCAATCTCGCCTACTTTTAAAAGACCATCGAGAAGACTCCTCTGGAACTGCAGAGGTGGATCATGAAGGAAAATAATTAGGTCAAGACAAGGCTGTCACCTGCCATGGGGACAGGCTGAACGCACAGCGAGATGTAAGGCTTGGATGAAACCCAACACACTTCATTCCAGGGCCCAAGCTCCATCCTTTACAGAATTTCCATACAGACACTGCCACGAAGAAGTGAATCAAATCCAAACCAGCTTGTGTTTATCGTCGTTCTTCCTAAATCTTTATGTACTGTTGTGTCTCATCCCTTCCCTCCTCCACTACCGAGCATATCTTATTGTTCTTATTTGCCAAGTTACCTAATTAGTTTGGGGCCAGATCAACAGATTACTCATGATAGTAGGCTAAGCAAATCACCCAGGAATAAGTGTTTACTGGATCAAGCCCTTAGACTCTGTCAGCTCCTCAGAGCAGAGACTGTGCTTTATTATTCACATGCAGAGTAGTCTGTACACCAAGCGTGTTATATACATAATTCATTTAAAAATAATAATGGTACACTAAGAATGAAAAACATACCAGCAGGAAAGTTCACTGACTGCACTACCATCAGTAACTCAGAGCTACTCACACACAATTCAGGCTTGGAAAACCAAAAGGATGATATTTTGTTTAAAGCAAAGGACAAAGTCAGAAAAGCTGCAGTGCTACTCCCAGCGCTGCCACAAAAAATTTGTCAGGACAAATCTTCGGACCTCTCTGTGCCCCAAATTCCCCTTCTGAAAAAATAATAATACAAAACGGGTAAGTATTCTCCTACTCCTACTTGATATACTCCAGGGTAAACAAGGCCTTGGAAATAGAAGGACAACATACTGCATATTAAACATAAGTAATATGTAATTGCATAACAGCACATTTTTCAATGTAAGGCACGGACACCTTCTTGGCTTTATTATTTATAGATAATATCCCAAAATCTACAATATAGCATATACTTACAGGAAACAGATACTTCTGCACACCAGTGTGTAGTGTGTGTGTAACTAACTGTCATGTGAGCTATGCATTGACACAGACAATTTACATTTACAGATCACAGACAGCACACTAGAACAGAAAAGGTTTTACGATAAAGTATAAACCTATGACATTGACCTGGCTGCTCTACCATTTAATCCAGCCTTGACCCTCCAGCAACTGAATATTCATGATTAGTATGACCTCCAGGCTTTTCTCTCACACCCAGTTGTACCTAAGAGTCAGAGAATTAACCCTTTCACAAGCCAACATTTTGGGGGGGGTTGTCTCCTCCTCTTGCTATTATGCCAGTGTCTTTTTTTTCATTTTGCCATCTACAATAGCCTGGCTATTCTTCTTTCATATTTAAAAACCTTTATGCAAATGAGGCTGGTAGCACAGCAACCTAAAGTTCTTGCATTAATGCAGAGTATTATTCACATATAAAAATTCCATTTAAATCCCATTAAGGTTATGACATAAATCCAAACAAACTAGAAAATGCACAGTTAAGGTGGAAAAGTGACATATGTCTTCCAGTCTCTTAGCAGAAGAAAGCAGAATAAGAAACCTATTAGAGTGTCACCCGGTTGGGGCAAGGCAGAAAAGCACATATGTTACCTTCCTGCCTTTTAACTGTTCATTCCATTGCATCTGGGATTGCTTTGGTTTATTTTTGCTTAATGCCTGTGTCCCAGTGTCAGTGGTCCTACAAAATAGTTTTTGCCTGTAAATACTTCCGAACAATATCCATTCTGAGGGACAAGAGAGGCAGCCTTCTGTAAAACAGCTGTAAGCCAGGAAAAAAGTCAGATTAGCATTTTATGTTTTTCTGGAGGTGTTTCTGGGGGATAATAAAAAGCAACAACATATATGACACTGTTTTGCAAGTGTCACAATTAGCAGCACTGCCGCTACAGTCTGGAGGCACCTACTTCTGTTCACACATGTTCCTCCCTTCGAATTCCTGACACTTCATAGTAATGAACTACACCACAAGGTCTTGCAAAAGAGTCAGTTTAAGACCAGAATTATGTTCCTGCAATACTTACAACACTCTCGGGCATGGCTGAGCTGAAGGAATGGGTGTAGGCACCACTGTCTTTTGGATAATCCACTATAGCTGGTGAGGCTGTGGAGTACAGCAGTGCTCCTGAGTACCTATAGCTAGTGCTGCACATCCCTACGTAAGCAGATGGATCTCTCTGCCTATTATGCATAAATAAATTTTGACCCTGTAGCCCTGTAACAAGGAGAAGGGGAAAGGGGAGAGGTTGATTGGGGTTTTAGCTGCATTACTTGAGCTACAGATGCTATAGTTAGTTGTGAAATTTTAAGCAGAATCAAGCCCAGAGTATGTGCTTCTCCATATGTTTGTCATGCAGACAAGTATTGCATAGTGGGCTGTTATGGGAAAGTGGGGGATTTATTCTTATTCTTTTGAATTGACTGAAACTTGATTGCAGTTTTCCTTCCTTTTGGTAATGATAAGAGTACAGAAACAAGCTGGTTCAGGCAGTGAAGCTGTTGTCTTGACTAGAATCCCAAGTTTGATTTGAATTAGCCATTCGTAAGACAGACATACATATGCACACACACACGGGTGCACACACAAAGCTTTGAAAGCAGTGCCATCTGTTTTTCGGTAAGGCTGGGTCATAATTAAGAAGAGTGGAGATATTTCATGTTGTGCGTTTGTGACCTGACACATCTTCCTTCATGTTGTCATTGAACACTTCTGTCCTAAACAGAACTAATATTAATTGGGGATTTGGTAGAGCCAGGGATTAAGGTTTAGAGAGGGATTGATGCTTTTAAAATTTAGAGTATATTTTCTTTCACTCTGCCTTGAAGAAGTTATTTTTCCCTTCCTCTGTTCTAAACAAACATTCTACAAATTATACTTTGAATAAAACACATCACAGACTTCCATGGAAACAGCAGTCAGCATGAGGAAAGAGTGGAAAGCGCTCAAGGTGACAAGAATACCTTCTGCAGCGCCATCACAAGATACAAGCTGAACCCTAGCGAGTACAGAAGCAGCTGACATGACAGTACAAAGCTAAACAAAATCACAATGTTTGGGAGAGGGAGGGAGGGAAGGGACATATGTGCCCAAAGCCATCCTTTCCTGTCAATTATCAAAACCTTGACAAATGACAAACATTCAGGGTCCTCTTTGGATGGACCTTCGGGGAAGGTTGAGAGAACAGCGTAAAGTGGGGATGTCCAATGTCTTCTTGGATACTTTACATTTCAGATTAATAAGTGCAATCAGGCAAATATCTGTGAAGAATGAGAGGTACATATTGTGCTGAAGTTTATATGAGATGCTTTTAGCCTATGTCCTCAGAGGCCTCTTTCAAACGATGTCGAACTGCTGCAGAAGTCAGGCCTTCTCTGGGTTGTGAAGAAAAATGGGTTACCTGGCAGACATTGAAAAACACAGATATGAAGTTTATGGGTAGCTATCAACTCTCTGGACAGGTATATTTTTGAGAAGCCTTTCCTAACAAAGCAAGATTTTTTTGTACTTATTATGGTATTCTTACTCTCTTCAACATCTGAGTGCTCAATGACTTCTATTCCATCTTTCCTTCTCCCATTTCTAAATGTTTATGCACTCCTACCCAAAGGCTTGTCCAGAGCTCTGACGCTACAACCTTTTCTTCCATCCAGGATTCCCAGCAGCACTCTTCCTCCGCTCCACCTTATTCACAGCTCAGCTACTGCAGTTATCTGTCTTGCTCCATGGCCCACGTCTTCCCATCACATACGTTCCTTCCTCATCAAATTTAAGATTGTCTTTCACAGTTGTCATTTCCACTGCTGCTCATTGTAGGTGAGAATTTGCTACTCAAACCAAATGCTTTTTGCTTTCGCTCCTTACGTTTGCAATTCTACCTTCTGCACCCACTACTCTGCTCCTCACCTTTACACGAATATCCTCCTTTCTTGAGGTAATTTTTAACAACAACATAGAGATGACTGCAGTAGGCCAGTTTTGACCTTTCATCTGGAAGACTCAATGTGTTTAAATTACACACCTCTAAAATTTTTAAGGGTATCTTGCCTGTAGAGACAAGAACCAGCATCCTTCAGTTTTCAGGGCCAAGCATGTAGCTCAAACTCCAGAAATAAAAAGATGAAGGCAGTGTGTTCATCGTCTCTCTAGGTACAAATAGGTTGACTGCAGAGGGTTGCATCTCACCCTGTGCCAACCTGGCTGTCATCCATGCCACTTGATCAAGTTTGTCACCCAGTTAGATCTGCTAACTGAACTCACCTTGTGCTTGCTCCCAAATCTGAATCCGCCCAAAGAAACTAGGTAGCTTAAATACTAGGGTTCGGAAGTGGAGTGATTTTTAACATGAGTCATTTTGATTTAAATGGAGCAGGAAGCTCTCACCCAAGGAACTCAGCCTGAAGATAAAGCAAAATAGGCATGCCTGACAGAGGGACAGAGTGGTCCAGCTGGGAGCACGAGGCTCCTCAAGAAGAGGATGTTGTTTGCACGGCCTAAGGTTTCAGTTCTACACACCTCCTCTGTATGTGCGAGTGGTTCTATTGACTTACCATACATTCAAGTGCAGGAGTAATTTTTTTAAAGCAAGTAAAAGTCTAAGTGATTTGATCAAGACCACAAATCAGCATGCCATAGACAGGACTATTATAACGTGCAGGTAAGCCTGTCAGATTGAAAGCTTAAACTCTGGAGACAGGAGTCACCTTTTATCATATATTTGAAGTGTGCCCAGCATAACAGAACTCAGTCCTTGCCGAAGTTTCTGAGTAGCAGTTTAATACAGATAGCAAATGTCACATAGACCAATGTGCATGGGGCTTCACACAGCTTTTTTTAACTCTTGGGATCATAAAAGCTTCAAGGCTTCAACAGAATAAGGTAGGACTACTTCTAAATGTCTCAAGCTACTTTCCTGGATCCAAACAAATAAAAACATACCCTGCTAGGAAAGGTTTCCCATATGGAAATTTTCCTTTCAGATTGTTTTGTTCCCTTTATAACTGCCAGTGACAGCATAGCATTTGAGGCATAAGGAGGAAGTTATGCCGAGTAGCTATTGTGAGAGGAAATAAAATAAAGGTGGGCAGAAGATGAGGAAAGTATCATGAGTAAACTTAAAAGGTGTATTAAATCTCTTCACCTGCGTTGACCCCAGAATTGTGCTAATTATGAGGATTAACATGCTTCCTGTACATAACAATAGGTTATGTCAGCTGCTGGAGAGAGATGGTGTACCCACTCAGACATTACAGTGCAGCCTACAGATTGCTTATACATAGAGTCATGAAATAAATGCAGGTGTCCTAACCAGCCCTGTGAAAACACTAGTCTATCAGGAGGGAACAAGCAAGAGGCAATATCTCATACCCAAGAATGTACCTAAAACCAAACATACATACTCTCGGTAAGTTATAAGAGGAGCTTCATTTCTGTCATATCTGATCATCTTCAAAAATTGCATCAGTTGACCTTATTAGTTTCCAGATCAGTTGTTCTCATCCTCTCTACCATTTGCTTAACAGATACAAACATTTTGTGGAAAACTTGTATGGGGTTCAGTTCTTCCCAGCCTACCTTCTACTTTGTTTATCTCACTGAAGGATTGATTGAGTGATAAAAAGGGTCACATAAGTATGCATACCTTTCCTGACAAAAAAAGCTCACAAATAGGTGGGCAAACCCTGTGTAGCCTTATCCTGTTGCCAGCTGTCCAAACATCACTTCATTTCTGAAGGACCAAGGCTCTGGATTGTTTGCTGAAACTTAGCCCCAAACTCACCGGAAAAAAATCTCAGCAAATGAAAGTCAGCGCACATTCTCCTGTTCTGATACTCTTTTAAGTAACACTGCCTCAGGATACATTAGTTCCATTATCTCTGTGTCTATAATAGATAGCAGTGCATGACAGCCAAAGATTGCCATTTATCCTTCTCACACTGACATGTTTCGTTTTGGTTGGTGGAAAGGATATGTTATGTGAGCCACAGCCCTGTAATTCCTGCTCGGCATCGTATCATGGACATGACATTTGGCCCTGAATCTTTCCCATGAGAGAAGGGCGGTTGTACTGACTCAGAATAAATATTGCTTGCTCCTTCAGCAAATGTAAAGTTTCAGTTTTAGATGAATCAATCTACACAAAAACTTTCTTGTGGATAAAAAAAGAACTATTTTGAAGAAAACTATGTTTTTAATTTTCAGTTTTGAGGAGCATGTTTCCGTATAGATAAGCATTATATTGGAAAATTCCTAGCAAGCTCTTCTTAGATCTAAGACGTACATTTTGTAGTAGGAACAAATAATTAGGTACCAGCTTACTGCTGTGCACCAGTTCTGGCTTGGTTGAAACCTTAGTCTTTATGATGAAGACTGAAAAATCTAAACTCAATTTCTCCATCCTCGGTTTCCACAACATTTGTGAAGAGCACTAAATGAAAAAGAGCAAAACCAGAGTGCCTACTCTAGACGTCTGTGTTAAACATCACAGCACCTACAAATAGATACTTAGCTCCAGCATTAAATGATTAATTAATTAATTAATCCAAAATTAGCATCCACATACAGTCAGTGAAGAGATTTGGGCATCTCCAAAGAGAGACTCAAAAGCCTAGTGGGCAGCTGCATAAAGGGGACAGTAAGAAATAGTAAGAGGGGGAGTATCTGCTGTTTGTCTGAGGACATTTGGTGTTCGATTTAAGGCTGCTTCAATTATGTGCTTCCATGTAGAGTGAACCCAGACCTGAAGGGCTCCTCTAAGCACTCAGCAGTGGTGAGATTTAGGGATCATGAGCTAGAAGTGGGAAATCTGCTGAGTACCTCCACTTTATGATGACTTTACAGGCACCTGTATCTTTCATGCACAAAAAGAGCAGAAAGCAGTGGGAGAACATACTTTAAGACCGAGCTGGTTCTTCTGATGGAAGGATTATAAGATGTGGTTTTCTGAGATTTCAGAGGACTGCGTTCAGTGACGCAGCAGACTCCCTTCCTATTTACTGTGGGACTGTGCTCCCTGAGACACACTTAGCTTAATATCAACAACACATCACTGGGACAAACATCACTACTTTAAAACCTCTCCACTTACTTATTCAAGAGCACAGCACGCATGTGAGCTATCCAGCTCAGCTTCACTGTTGCAGGCCTGCACTGCCTTGGCTGTCTGTGGAGGTGCGGCTGCAGAAGAGACAGCTAGACCCAGCAAGCTCCATACAAATAGCAGAGTTATCACTAAAGATACTCAGTGTACAGGTCTTCCGGGGACTCTGAATATCTACTCCAGTAGGTAGTCTGTGCTGAAATCCCTTCTGAAAGTAATATCTGTGAGTTACCATGTCTATGACAGAGGCAGGGCAGCCACTCTGGAGTGGCAC
Source organism: Oceanodroma leucorhoa (assembly GCA_030449065.1). NCBI lineage: Eukaryota > Metazoa > Chordata > Aves > Procellariiformes > Oceanodroma > Oceanodroma leucorhoa. Next base: position 2,670,214 of record JASVER010000084.1, on the reverse strand, counting down.
TACTGATCCCACCTACAGCTCTGTCCCACCCAGTGGTGCCTCATCTTGCACAGGGATTCACTGGAGACACTGTGATAATGATCTTCCACTCTTCTATCCACATATTCCCTCAGTCTTTCTGGTGGGGTATCAAAATGCAAAAGCAATGGTGTGCCACTGAGGAACAAGGTTTTAATTGGCACCAAAGATGTGGAAGAGAGTTACGCAGAGGAGCATCCCACTCACATTCGTCTCAAACAGATGTTTAAACAACCTGTGGTGTGGAAGAAGACAGGGTAACTTGCATAATTTCTGCTAGTCACCCCAGCTTGGCAGAGCTTATTAAAATATGACCCCTTTTTCCGTACGGCAGATGTGAAATAGTTGGCGATGCTTCTTATTGTACACTGAGAAAACAAAGCATCTCTTGTAAGTTTATTTCAAAAATTTGAGTACCTTCACGCAAAATATCTTGTGATGCCATAGCAGATTCAAGATACGAAGAAGAAAATGTTAACACCTGTGGTGAGGGAGAGGGAGATATTCTTCTCACTAAACATCACCATAAGTGTAGTCATTTTTGCTCAATCTTATAGTCATTGATGAGAATAATAAATATGAGGTCATAAATCATCTTATCCTAAAGAAGAGACCTAAAACCAGTCAAAAGAATCTTTCCCTAAAAATGCCTATTTCTCTTCATAGAGTATAAAGGGATCCTACAGTGACTGTAATCCCTAAATGCTTACCACGTAAATGTCTAAAGCTAGGCGGAGAGAAGCTCACCCTCTGTCTTAGCTCAGGTCAGCTAACCTGAATTGCAAGGAGCACTTCGATTCCCTTATAGCATGACTTCATACAACTCTCTTCTCTTTCCATCAGCTCTTTGAGTGTCTGCAGAAATTTCCTTTTAGTCAAGTCAAAAAAGAACCTCTCTATAGCCCTTGATGATTACATCTTTGCTTAGCAGTTCATCATGAGATAACATAAAGTATCATGCTTTATTTGCTTGACCATTCATGAAATCATGAACAGACACAGCTGTGCCAGTACTTTATTATTATATTACCGCTCAGAAGCAGGATAAGTAGGACTACCTTATATACAAACGCTTCTCTCTGTGCTACTGCCAATCATTCATTGGGTGAGGCAGGACTCGTGGTCTTTTAACAGTCAGGTTGTTTCACCTTAAAGATTTACACTTCATATCAGCTTGTTAACATACTGTTGTAATGCATTAGGTAAGAATCTATATAATATCGAATACTTTGTTTCAGACACCTTGATTAAAATGTGTTTGATCATATTGATTACATTCCTAGTAAAAACTGACAGCATGGTCAAATCACATGCAACATATTGTGTCAGGTTGCCTGTGCAATGGAAATTACAGAAAAAATCTGGATAACTTGCATTTTTCCCTATGTAGTTTCTTAAATTTTGATTGATATTCTTTAAATGCATTTCACCTGATCAGAATATTATACCTTACAATCCTGAAATAAACATTACAGGCTGATCTACTCTTTCTCTCTTTCAGAAATGGAGGAGGATGAAGTGTACAAGCAGGGATCTAACAGGCTCCAGCCAGCTCTTCTGTCCCCAGGAGAAAGGCAGCAGCGTCTGTACCTTGGAGGACTGACACCCCCATGCTCAGCTCTGCTCTGGCCCCCACCGTGGCCACTAGCTGTGAGGTGAGCTCTGGCCACATGCTGGCACAGCGGTTATATTACCCAGCCCCCTTCCCCAGCATCACAGCTATCCCTGGTCATATCCTTTTCTTATATAAGCTCTGTACTTCCCATAATTCGACAGACAGTTTCATGGCTATAGTCAGCTTCGTCTCCTCTTCTCACCCTCCAGCATCTCACTGCTTTCTAGCTCCAGGCTTCTTCAGCTCCTGGGACACCCTCAGTCCCACGGCACTGTCTGTCTGTGCCTCCACTCCCTCTTGCTGTTTTTGTCCAGCCAGCAGAAAGCATGACAGCTTTACTTGTCCAGCAAGAGCTAATTCTGTTTGTCCTGGACAAGGAGATTTTTCCCATTTTGCTCTTGTCTCCGCATATAGTCAATATTTGCATAATATATTAAGTATGTGGGGAAACCTCAAAAGATTTGGTTCAATGCCTTTTGGATAAGCACCTGAAAAGCTTGCCTGTTTGTGCAAACCTAATCCAAACAATCTGATTCTTGAGTTAATGGGCTGGAAATCTTGTGAGAACAGGTTGTCTCACAGTACAAGATTTCTCGTAATTTTTGCTTCTGCTGTTGGAACGGAGTACGATGAAAATAACCTATTGTACTGTTTGACACTTCCTTTCAGGGATTCAGGACTGGGAAGGAAGAAAGTTACGCAGACTTTTCTCATACTTACAAAAGTATCTGTCAACTTAAACTGATGTTTCAGATGAGAACTCAGGATGGGAGATCACGCCATCCAAGCCAATTCAGCTGTTCTTTTATAGCAGTGTTCACCCACTTTATTGATATGCATCAGGTATTGGTAAAATAATACACTACATGCTCTGACTGACTGGCTAATAGGAATCTGTCAAACTATGAATGCTATAACAGCCATATAATAATAACACAGCACTACAGAAGGTAATAAATTATATACTTGCCACCATCCTTCACGTATTCTATACGGATCATGGAGTTATGGTTATTGGTTGCAGTGTGTATTACCAGGTCCCAGGGTCACCAGAACAGAGTTAAATGATGTAAGGGAGTAAGTAAAATGATGATCTATGTTCAAAAACAGCACTAGCCTTGGTACCTATTTACCTCATGCAGTATGTTTATATACTGAGTGTGAATAATCAGGTTCCCTGAAAAAGGAGAGAAAATTGACAATGCCAGGGGCAGAACGGTGCTTTCCATTTATCAAGAATTTTGGATTGAAAACCTTATTTATTTTTGTAGGTGCTGCAGGTTGTGGGGGATCACTCAGAGTTGGCAAAGTTTCTCTCACAGATCTATAAGACTCTGTACCCAGTAGGGTATTTATTTTCCTCACCAAAGTTCAGCTGCCACTGTCACATGGAAGGAGAGTATTCCAGTAGCTGCTGTGTGCCACTCTCAGATAACAACTGAGCCCGAGACCAAAGGCCACAATAATCCTGACTTATTGTTACTGCTACTGCTCCTACTTGAGCAAAAGGAGCAATTTCTCTCCATTTAGGCAATGCAGTATTTGTGCTTTAGTTTGAAGTATCATCCACTTACATTTTATTCATGAATCCTTTCAACTTCATTCCGTCTCCACTCTTCAGTGTATTGCATATCCACAGATTCGGTAGACCTCAAAGACAATGCTGATATATCATAACTTATACTCAAGGGAAGCATGAGGGCAGAATAAATAGTGGCTCTGTACAATCAGAGACTACTTCCAGATTCACCAGGGAAGACAGTTCTGGATAGGGAAGAACAAACATAATTACGCAAAATTGTGTTGCTAAAAATTCCCAATTACATAAATCAATGATATTTTACACTCTACATGGATTCATAGACTATTTAGGATTGACTGATACAGCTATCAGCCACATACCGTCAGCAAGTTATGTATCGCTTGGTGTCAGCAAAAAAATAAAAAAAAGAGAGGGTGTTACTTTTACATCTCAGATGAAATTGTGTTGTATTTTCAAAGCAGATGTCATCTCAAGAAAAATTATGCTTAGGCAGGAGTTTTCATGTAAATAATTTTCTGCTGGGCAATCTATCCTTCTTTGGGGCTTTTTTTAAGTACCTACATAAGCCCAAAGTTCTCTAAGAGCAGCTATAATGCTGGGGGAGAAAACAGGAAAGTGGAAACACCCTAGAGCCCAAGTACCCCAACTTAGAGGATCGCTAACTCCAGATCTCGATCGGTCTTTTACCTGTTTAGATAACAGGTAAACACATTAAACAAGTTATCATCTTCTCTGTCCCCTCCGCCCCCAAGTCCTGCCCGACATATACATTATGTCCAATTATGCCTCTGGAAACCATCATCAACGCTAGGTGAGAATAACTAACTGGGCGATACCATCCATTCTCTTTCTAGGCGTTGTTTGTCGCATATTTATTACAGAGTGTGCTTTTAACCCTTTCTGTTTCTGCCCTGCTGTGTGTAATGCTAAACCCATCTCTGTACCAAATGCTGACCCAACTCGTTTGTGACCTCCCCCTGAAAACAATGAGGTGCTCAGGTGTAATTGAACAGAATTTGAACAATAATCCTGGCTTTCTCCTGAAAATGAACAGTAGTGCATGAAAGGTAATATAGCCCTATTTTGCTGAGTGCAGGGCTCTGAAAGGTCACACTAGGAGAGAGACTGTGAATTGTTTGGAAAATAGCCAATTTGATTACAATGGGCAATTCTGAGCTTACAGTTTGCTTGTGTCAATCCTGCCTAAAGTGGCATCATTTGTAATAACAACTGTATTGCAGAAGCACTGTGAAAGAGACCACAAGCCCAATTTCTATTCTGCTGAAGAATCAGAAAGGAGACTTAAATATCAAAACCAAGATGCAACCTATTCGACATTGTCTACAATACAGACATTCAAATGCAAGTTCAGTAGCATTAAATTAATATTAACATATACCTGCTAAACAGTCAAAATTCATAGCAGTTTGGTGGTGAAATGAACATTAAAACCTACTATCAAGTTCTGAAGGATCATTTTCATTTTTACAAATAAAAAATTCAAAACAGAATCCAAGGCATTTCTATGCTCTCACTGCCTAGGTATAACTCCCACCACACTCCTGGAATTTGCCATGTACTTTCCTCTTAACCCAGGTGATTGCTTCCAGCGGCTAATGTGACCGATTCGAATTCACACATGACATCAGTGCCTCAGGTGATCCACAAGTCCTCCTTGTCTTGTTGCAAGAAACAGTGGGACTCAAAAATCTCAGCTTCTCATGGACAGACCCAGCCATTTGGTCAGTCTCATACGCAGACTGAAACCCCACATATCTTCTCATGACAATACTGTTGGGTTTGGCTATAACGCCCTGATGTGAAGCGTCGTTGTTAGGGCCACTGTAGATAAATGGGTTTTCCCAGGCATGCTCTGTTTTTTCTGGACATATTTCAAGATTTTTCTGTATTTGCCTATGGCTTGCAGTCATCTGGTAAGTCTAAAACACATCCACCTGGGGTACACATCCTCAGGTGTGTCTGACGTCTTTCAGAAATATGGTAGGGTCTTACAGATGGGTTGCTTACAAATTGAAGATCCCTCTCCATTTCTTGCATATTTATAAGTATCTGATTAATGAATAACTATAGGTAGTAGGCTGCAATGGGAACTGCAATGGACTTGCAAACGACCTGAGTAATTTTAGAGGAGGCCACATCAACCTGTTCTAAATCCCCTTGTTTCATTTAGTCACACTGGCAAACTACACTGAAATCAGAATTATTCCCTCCCATGGCCCAGTGTGATGGCTGCATAATTCACTAATAAAGTATTAGCATGTCATTCCTTGATGGAAATCAACTGTTTCTAGCTAAACAATAGGGTTGAATGTACCATCTTAATAGCAAAGGGGGAAAAACAAAACAAAACAAACAAACAAACAAAAAACCCACAAGTATCTACTATCTCTAGAAGCTTCTTTAGGTTTCTACTCCCTGAGGAGCTTTCTTGAAGTTTTTGAGATGGTGGTCAACCAGGAGAAATCAATTCAATTTCTACCAGAAATAACCAAAATCTCTTCACTCAGCTTGCATAAGTGTGAAGGAGTAACTGGAGACCAAAAAACCTGCAGTTACAGTCTGTTCTTTCAGAAAAAAGAAAAAAAATATTTCTTAGTATCTGATTTATATAGGTACTCTCACTCAAACTCCAGACCTTGATGAAGATTGCTCATCACTCCAGCTTTCTGGTACCCAAGCATCTTCTCTTAGTTTGATTTTTTCCTACTATGGGTGTCTTTAATGCTTTTCATGGAATATTCTCCTACCTTAATTTCCAATGACACTAAGACAATAAAGAGTAATGTGAAGAATTTCCACCCAATGTTAAGGATTAATGGCCTAGTTTTCAATTTTCAGTTCATTAAGAACTCCTCCCAAAATAATCTATTTTGTGATGGTCTGGAGGTTTAGGTCTAGTAAAAGGCAAGGGATTTAAAGAAGACTTTTCATGTGAGCCATTTAAAAACTGTCATAAATAGACAAAAAGAAAAAATAATATACAAAATGGTCACAAATGGAAAGCAGACTGGGCTACAATTTCTTCAGAGTCTTTTTCAGCTACCACGGAGAGTTTTAATGCATATTTCCAACATTTGTGCGTTTCTTTGCTACTGAAAACTGTAAGTTAAACATCATGCCACAGTTCTTCACAAAGGAGCTCAGGGGAAAAAAAAAACAACAAACAAATTATATATTTTTAGTCAGGTTACCAAGTTTCTCTCTGTCATAAAGAAATGCAGGGAAATTTGCTTATTTGTAAGCTTTCTGAGAGAGATATCAAGACATTATTAGAAAGCAGGGCTAGGCAGCAAATAGTTTTCATATCCATAAAGATTTGATATTTCAATTATTTTTCCAGCCTCAAAAATGAAATCTCATAGAATCAGAGAATAGTGTAGATTGCAAAGAACCTCTTTCTGCAAAATGAAACAGCCAAAAAAATGGGGTTTGTTCAATTGAAATATTTCATTTGACCTAGTTTCTCTTTTCTATGCAAATTAAATTAAATTTTAAAAGAAAAAGTTGTTTCTGACTAAAAAAATTCAATGTTTATCATTTCTGTAAATAGTAAAGTAGATATTCCTTATTGCACATGTGATTTATTAACAAATTATTCACTGAAATGAAACAGCTCATTTTCCAAAATTCTTTTAGCAAATGAGCATTTTTCATTGAAATAGATAATGAAGAATTCTTATCCAACCACACTGAAGAATGTCCCTCTGCAGATGAGTTTTATAACCCACAATTTATCTTTAGGCGTGGCTTAGGAAGCCCTTCCATTGCCTTTTCACCTAAGCTATTATTGGAGCTTACGGATCTCTTTCTTGACTTTCTTTCAAATAGTTATAATCATCCAAATACATCAGGAGAGTATTATTTCCCACAAATCACCTTTTTGAAATATTGCAAGAAGTAATGGGGAATCTCCTAATTGCAGGAGTGACATCTTATCCTCTGAATGTGTGAACCGAAGTTGTATTTGTGTAGATGACAAGAAGAACCCCAAATTCCACCATCAGCTAACTAAAACTATTATCCCTGCTGAACTGTTCCTGTATAAATGTCAAGTGGTATCACAGTTCATCTGTTCTCTCACTCACCCACAGTGCATAGTATTTCTAATGCAGAAACCGCTGCATTTTCTATCTTAAAAGAAAGGAGGGCAGAAGAATAAACTTGGCTTCTTTTCCTCCTTTTTTGTAAGTAACCTTGAATGAGAAGTGTGCAGCTTACGCCTGTGCATCTCATCAAGAATATATGTCATTTCTCTAAATAAGCATCATATATCTCAATAGTAGGGTCAGTTACCCACCCCTACCCCCTCACAGTAGCTGATCTATCAAGTTAAATAACAGGCTTTTTGATACGAGTGTCAATGTAGATCTGACATTAAAAAAATAACCCCTAGTGGGGCAGAAAAACAGTAAACAAAGCAGAAAAAAAATTTAACTCCTTAAGCTCTCAAGTCACTAAAATCCAGAGAGGTCGATGCGCAGTTTATGCTCTAGTGCAGAGTATATTTTAGTTCAAATATTTTGAATGCATGGACAGTTCTTCATGAACTCATCTTCCCTTTCTTTTTCAGACCTCTTGAACTACATGTTGCCTTTCTTTTCTTGTTCTTCTGCAAGAACTTTACTGCTCCAGCTTCCATATAACCTCTTCCTCTATGACTGACACCTTTCTCTGCCACAGTCATCTTTTTCTCCAAATTAAATAAGCTTAAAATAGATTGTTCCCAGAGGCCTTTAAAAACCCCAACATCTGCTAAAACAGAGAAGGCTTGTAGAATTAATAAGACTTAAACTAGTATTTGACCCGATCAGGAGTTTTTCTGGTGGAATTTTTTTCCACAAATTCAATTTTAAAATTTTTAATGGGAACAAACTTATAATCTTCAAGCAGTGTGGGATTTTTAGTCAAAGCAAGAGAGAAGGAGAGCAAGGCTTCCTCCTCAAAAGAGCCACCAGTCCAGTGTTAGGAGACCCATGTCTGTGTAAGATAACGTGGCTCACAGCCCGGCTCCAGGGACTCAGGACCCATATAGGTTGCAGTAGTGCCCGCAGAAGAGGCTGAGACCCAGTATGAGATGCAGGGGGCACAGCCACCGCCATGACTTGTTGGGCACTTCCCTGGGACTTCTCTGGCCCTGAGGGGGCAGGAGAAGCAGCACGGCATGACTGGTTCCCACAGGTCTCCACCCTCTTCTTTCCCCCTGGGTTTGACATAGCCTCATCTGTATTGCCTACGGGTACAGATCCTCACCTGTGCCATCCTCCAAACCTCGCCTGGGCATAATTTAAGAGCAGTAGATGACACAGGCCAAAACAGGGCCAGGAGCACACTCATAATCCAACAGTGTGGACGACCATGCACCAATACCCTAGCTCAGGCCCTGGCCTTTCCTCTCAGCTGGTCAGGCTGAGGTCCTTATTCTAATCCAGGCATCCTGGTCTTTATATGCCGCGTGGTGGGTCACCCTAAACAGGAAAGGGTTCCCATGTGCACCTCTCTCAGGTGCTTTCTGAGGGAGCATCTCAAGGGCCAGATGCTGTTTCCAAGGACTGTGTCTATGTGTAGCATCTCAGATTTTTGTTTCAAAAGATTTTGACTTCATCCCAATACATAAGAAGGTAGGGGAAGTACATACTCTTGAAAACTTTGAAGAAAACTTTTCTTGGTCATATTTAGTAATGTATCCCTGCACCGTGACGCTCCTCCTCTTTGTGCATTTAAGCCCCAGGCCTAGCTTCCTTCAAAGTCAGCACCTTCCTACTGAGAGCAGCTAGAGAAGACCGCTGCACTGCAAAGCTGTGCCAAGCAGCAGTCTTTCTTACTTCGATACGTGGCATATAAAATGCTACTGGCTTGGCAATAGAGAGAGATGACAAAACTCAGTTCGTCTGTCAGTTACAGGATATCTCCCTACTCGGGAAGATGACAAAAGATGTGTGCATGTAAAAGGTACATGAATAGAACAAAAATAAGATTATTATTTATTTCAGCCTGAAAAGACCTAGTCTAGAAAAACCACTTTTCCTCAAAAAAAACCTTGAGTTTGCAGCTTTCACAACAAAACCTTTATACCGTGAGCTGTAGTGTTGCTCTGCAGGAGGGGCTTACTTTATCCACCAACCTGTAAATGAAATGGGATGTGATGGACAGTGCAGCCACAGAGTCCTGCAACAGGGGAACAAGGAAAGAAAAGGACCCTGATAACAAAGACAGCAAAGGAGCACATGCTATGCACATATTCCTTTAGATTAATAGTAAGTGTTTTACTGTTCTCAACAGTGCTTAAATCCCAAATGTGAACAATCTCCCTACAAATAATGCAGAGGTAAGTGATGCAGTATACACAGACTTACAAGAGGAAATGCATTAGCTTTAGATGCCAGGCCTTCAACAGACAATGGATTTTCCAGCTTGGGCCCCAGATTTCGGTGGCCTGCAAGGATGGCTCTGCAGAACACCCTCTGGTCTCGCCGTCCTGCTCGTTTTCCCTGCAGGCTCCTCCATTTCAGGAGGGTGCTCTTTGGGAAGCAGACATTCACAGCATGCTTGTTTCCAATTTATTAATTAGAACTAAATAACTGGGCAAAAGTGTAATATGCATATAAACAAACACAATTAGAATAAAGTGTGGAAGTTGCAAATTCATCTAATGATCAGGTTGATTAAATTACTTCACATAAACCAACAATTCCTTATAAGCACTGTGTAATGGTTTAGGAAGGCTGCAGTCTTGTTTAGCTCTCAGCCTGGAAAATAACAGGGCTTTTATCAACTCTCAGTGCCAAGTGACATATTTAAGTTCCAGCCAAATAGCTGGTACAGGGAGTGTCAATAGCTCCCAGGCTGAAACTAGTGTTGAGACTGTGGCTCTGCTGCCAGCTCTGAGAGGTTGTGCAGATTATTGGTTATCTAATGCCAGCCAACCTTTTCTCTCACTGCCCTTTCCCCCTCAAAACTCCCAACAATGGATTACAGTGGATTACACTGGAGATATTTCAATATTTCAACATGACACAGCTTCTTAAATTTAATATTCAGAAGATAAATTAAATGAAATAGTATGATTTATCATGTTTCAGCTGTAACTAGTTATTGCAAAAATCATTCTTTACTCACTGTGCTCTGGGGACTCTTGCCCCACATGTATGCTAGCCAACTGCTTGCATTTAAAAAAATGCAAGAACATTGAAGTAGAGGTGATCCTTAACTTACAAAGATGGGAAAACAAACAGGTGCAAAAGTAGAGACATAAATTCTGAGAGAAAGTGTCTTAGGGTGGTTTTGAGGATTCCCGATAAGGCAAACACATATACACAGACTACACAGAACAAACAAGCAAGCTTTTTATTAACTACAGACATGCATTACACTAACGGTACTTTGCAAAGCAATTGCCTTACCGACCCAAGGACTGTGAGGAAGACGTACCCTCTGTGCATTCTGGTGTCGTCCTGCGCCGYGAGCTCAGCCCAGCAGTCGGTAGGTGCCAGCTTTAYGTGGGCGTCCYCACGGAGGCAACGGTGACCTTGCTGTACACCGGCCCGCTGCTCGTCAGGAAATCCCGGTATTTACACATTTGCAGAGGAACGGGTTTCGACACTCGTGACCAGCAGGTGCCAAAACACGCCTCGGTTTCCCACAACATMGGGAGCCTCTGGYGCGTGCGCCCGCTGGTCAGGCRCGCTGCATGTGCCGTAGCCATCCCATCTATTGGTYCGTGGGCTTTGTACACACGGCATATTACCATAATAGCAAAATGTTGTCAGGCAAGCAAAAYTATGAACTGTGCTTTGCATTCCTTCATTATYRCATTCCCCCATTATCRCACRTCCTCCCCTAGTATTGCTCAGCTTTCTTATCTCTGTGGTCAGCACTTCAAAACAATAGACAAGAAACCACCTGTTTTCCTGTGCTGACTGCGGTTTTCTCAGCTATCTACTTCTCACCCAGTGTCCATCCACGGACCAAAATCCCACTTTTTAACCCTTCCGTATACAGAAAGGTTAAGCCAGAAAAAAATATACAACCTTTTTCACTTTAAAAAATGCATTTTAAGAGCTTACTTTTTACCTGCAGGAATACCTGCCTCATGACAGGAATGGCCATGGGACATTTGTTTTGTGTTTGAGTTCTTTGGCTATTAGCTTCTTTGTAGATCAGTAGCACTTTGTTATTATCAAAATCCTTCCCCTACTGAAACTGGGATTTCAGCTGCTGTGCAGGGTGTAATTTCTGAAAGCATAAACCACACAGAAGACTGGACACAGCCATGCATTAGAGAGCAGAATCCAGTGCTATCCTCTGCATACTCCCAAGAACTGTGCTTTAGTTCCCTTAAACTCCCCAATAGCTAAAAGATGAGCTTATATGAAACAATTAGTGATATCCCATTTAACATGAACCTACAAATCCAGAAAACAGTCGCAGAATCTTGGCAAATCACACTAGATTCATGTATTTGAATCAGTGCCTAAAACGTTCAGTTCAATGTCTTTGGGTTTTTGGTGGGCAGCTTTTTCCCCTTCAGACTGACAGAGGCCACAGTGCGTGCAGTGCATCATTTCAAGGCATAAGAATTAGGCTTTGACTAATTGGAAGATTTGCCTGTTATTTAAATGAAACTTGTTTGCAGTTTCATCATCCATGTGGAATCCAGAAAGGCATCAGACTATCCCATCAATTTAGGTAGAAAATAATAAATGAATAAATAGGCTGACAATTTTCTCCCCTGGGACCCACACTGTCACTACATTGTTTCTCTATTATTAATTACCTATGTAAAAATAATTTGCTGTACAGCAGTATATACTCTATGCTGTAAATGACTGTATCAGGTGCCTTTCTGTTTGTCTTTCTGTGTGCATTTAAATGTCTTGGTGTCAGCAAGTGCTGCTCAATGGTGCATTCACTAAAGGAAGAAAGGGAAAATCAAGTTGCAGACATCAAAGGGTTACAGCCTACATTTTTGGATGCGTACAGTAAGAGGGTTAGTTCTTTTCTATTTTGTACGGAAGACTCATTTACAATTGCTGCTCTGCTTCAGAGGTTTGGGTTCAGACTGTCTTGCAAGCAGTTTGTGTGCAAGGCTGAGATGTAATATGCTAGCAGGTGTCACTGACAGGTCAAGGAGTCCTTCAGATGCTGGAAGCTCCCAGAGCCCCTAATGAAAAGGGGCAGAAGAGAAGCCAAACACATTTCTTTGAGTCAGAGCCTTTACAAGAGTTTGTTTCACATACAAAATTCTTGACACAATTTAGTGGAGAAAAAAGTTAAGAATCTGTTTATTTTCAATAAGCCAATACTCTGTAGAATTATTTCACTTAACTAATAGGAGAGGGAAGAAAAGGGCAGCTGGGGGGACTCAGGACTTTCCTCTTATTAAGCTTCAGATTTTCATCCACCCTTCACCTGAGTGCCAGAGGGACAGGTAAATTCATCTGCATCCATTGCACCATCAGGTCTATCCCCAATAAATATTTTTCTTATGTACCATCTGAATAATTTTTTTAGACTCATTCAAATAATGCCACATTTCATTTGTGTCTTACAGACCTTGCCATGTGCCTCTTATCTCCACTGCTGCAGTATTATTAATCCTTTAAAACTTGCAAAAAATACGTCAAAGCAGAAATTCAGTCTTCTCAGTCCTACAACCCAAAGGCGTCTCAATTTCAGTTCCAGTCCTGTGTAATTTCAAAGCTACTTCACTGATTCTTCCAGGAAACAATTCCTTCACAGCTGAAATTTTCAAAAGGGTTCAGACATCCAGCCTCTCCGAAAATGCTACCAATAATCCAGGAGAAACACTTTGAGTATTCTCACGAGGATGAGATAGGTTATTTTTTCTTATGGCCCTCTCCTGTATTCTCTAGAAGAATGGTTCTGTCTTTAAAGCACTCTTCAGACAAAGATGTGGCTTTGGGGAACATAGCAGTAAAAATTTGTGTTCCCATTGGGCTTTTTGTATAGCAGAGTGCACTTTTCAGCATCTTGTATATTATCTGCTCCCTGCATAAAGGAATTCTAAACTAAATTCCTTGCGGGAACTCCCTCCATATAATGCAAAGCTTTAATTTGTGCCCTCTGCTTCTTGTATTTGACACAAATTCAAACTGTCTTGCATCAACCGTTCTTCCTATTCCCTCAAGAACTTCATGGAGCAAAATGATCTCACCTCTCAGTCTCCTCTTTCACAGAGTACAGCCCTAATTTCTTTGGTTTATCTGGGGCAACTAGTGTCCCCCAATCCCTCCATTATTCTGCTTGCTCTTGCTATATCTTTGTCTATCGCTATAATAATTCTTTAAAATCAGGTGATCGGAAATGAGGGTGATAGTACAAGTATGGTCTCTGCAATACTAAAGGGGGGGTAATTTCTTGATACTTAAGTCCACTATTTATGTAAAATTTGCAACTATCTCTAAATTTCTGCGCTTGTATGCACCTGTTTTAATCTTCCTGCTTCAAATTTCTTCTGCTACCCATGAACTACATTTTCCTGAACTGCATTTCTGCATAGTATGATCTTTTAGAGTCTAGTCCTCTGCTTTGTCCAGCTCCTCATTATTTTTACCTAGGTCATTCATCTTCCCATACATACATGTAGCTTCTTTGTACTGGCAGCACTCCCTATTTCTGCATTATCTGCAAATATTTTTGCTTTACAGTATTTTCATCTTCCTCAGGCCTCAGACAAATAGTATGAATAAGAGGAACAAATCTAGTCCTATTCTCATCCGTGTAATTCTCTGCTCCTCCATTGAGGTCACACCAAAGCAGTATGATCTCTCTCTGTAGTCTATAGTGTGACCACCCCTTAATCCACTCAAACACAACACCCCCTGTGCCATACTGCTGACCCCACACATTAGCCTCTTTGTGTTTGTTGCTGTCGCAAAAGCATCATGAAAGCTGCGTAAATTATATCTCCAGCTTCCTCTTGCCAGTTCTTTGCGCTCTTGCCTTAAAATAAAAATATTATCAGCCTATTAAGACAGGATCATCTCTCTGTTAATCCATGTGCATCCCAATTGATCAAACAATATCTCAGTAAGGGCCCCTCGATCCTGCTTCTGATGAGTTTTAACAGCATTTTCTCCACCAGTGCTAGCCATATTGTTGTCTGCTTCTTTCTGTCATCTCTGACATGGCAAAGCAGTGGCTCAGCACTAAGCGATCTATGGTACATGAATACCTCTTCTCAAAACAGCACAGCATGAGGATTTCAGAAATATTCAGAACAATGGCTAGACGATAAGAGATCCAGGGTACACATTACATGAATACCACTTTTCAAAATGGCACAGCGGGAGGATTTCAGAAACACTTAGCTCCTCCTGCTCCTTGAGGATCAGTACAACATGSCCTGTTGATAGAGCAAATCAGCTAAGAAGAGCTTCATGTAAAGGAACTCTGAATTTTTGACAGGTCCTTTTGCACATGCACACCACAGAAACTTCCAGCCTACTGGAAGTATTTGCCACTCATAAATCCCTGTTAATATAACCCCATAAGAAACCCCTTTCAAAGTTTGCTACTTTTCTTCTTCTCCATGCTGGGAGCATGATCTCAAAGCACTTCTTATATGAGGATACTTTGAAACGGTGAGGGATATGATACACATTCCCATACAGTACAAAGAAAGTTTTATAGCGTGCAAAAAAGGGCAAAACCAAAAACCTCCCATTTTCATTCTGGAGCAAAACTGGGGCAACAAACAAAAGCTCTGGCGGTGCTCTCCTGGTCTTGTGAGACTGCTCATTCACCACATCAGCAGCCTCTCCCAGGAGAGCCCCCACGGTCCCGGGCAGAGCAGAGCCTGTCATGCGTTGTGGCAGGGCGCGTGGCGGCATGGGCCGTTCCTGCCCCATGCCCCTTCTGCCCCGGCGGCGCAGGAAACCTGCGCACGCTGCCCAATACGTAGGGCTGCCGTCCGTAAAAGTGAGGCATGATGAGTCACTGTCCATCCTGGTGTAACTGTTGGGGCAGTAGATTCCACCTCTGAGAGAGTTTGGCCTGTTCACTTTGAACTCTGGGAAGAGGTGTTTGAGCCATCTGAAAAATACAAAAAGGCCTTGACTTGTTGGAAGAAACGTTAGTGACGGGGAGTTTCTACTCTCATTTGCAATGTCCACATTCTCTTTGCGTGTCCAGCATTTCCCTCCAACTGCGAATTGGTCTTCCAGTCTGTTGAAAAATGCCTGTGGTTTGCAGTAGCTTGTAGTCAATGTGCTTCAAGCGTGTCTCTTGAGCACAATACTGCTTTGATTGGCCTGCTCTTGCTTGGTATCTTCTCTTCTTTTGCTGTACTGATCTCCAGGAGAGAGGAATGTCAAAAAAAAAAAAAAAAAAAAAAAAAGGCACACCAGAGTAGGGTAATTTCCCCAGGCTAAATACATCCAGGACGAGCCCCTGCACAACACGGTCTGATTAAAACTCCCCTAAGAATATTGTGTGAAGTGACTAATTCAGAGAGCTTCACAATGTTTACAAGGCTGGGGTCCCATATCTGAAACATACCCCTGCTTTTATCTATCACAAGGTTTTTTGGCTCTGACTGTTTCTTTCCCTGTGTAGGTTTTCTATTTTCCTAGCACTAATAGCAGCGATGTCTGCACAGTTGTATTTAAAGTTGTATCAAAGATATCCAATAATGAGAGCACACTTACAGGGAATTTCAAAGTCATGTGTAAAATATAATTTGAGGCTGAAACTCAGCAAGCAAAATCTCATCCCAGAAGCAAATTCTTTTGTAACATTAAGGGGATTGGGGGTGAGGGGGGAGAGGGAAGAGAGAAAATTACTGCGAAGGTGAACAAAAAAGTGCTTTGTGGGGAAGTGAAGAGACTACCTTCAAAGAGCTTAGAATCCCAAATATTGAAAAGAATATGTGTGTAGACTTAAATGTGACAGACATTTTTCCCTTTGAAAGTCAGTTCCTGCTTAAGTTCACGTTGAGTGTCAAGTGTTTGCCCTTCAAACAAGGCTGAGTACCTATATTTTCGAAGGCCTGCTCTTCACCCCAAGCATGGATTTTTGCTCATAATTTGTTAATTGTGTGCAAACTCCCATCTATTAAATAAACCCATAAGTGGGCTCTGAGCAGAGAGTCGTATCTTAGTTTTCTCACTTCCCACCTCTTTCGGAGCACCCCTGCATGAGGCTAGAGTATCTGATTTATCAAGGGGTTCTGATCAAGAAGCTCATGCTGGACCAGTGCAGACAATTAAGACATGTGAATCTCTTCTCACTATCAGTTCTGAGGGGAAAAAAATGAAAGGCACTGCAATTCTTCTCCCTAGATTCCTTCTGATCTTTCAAAGCAAGACTGATGACACAGTACTTGCGTGCACCAAAGTATGACCCTAACGAAACCACATAATTACCATGAGCCTGTAAGTCCCTTCCCTTACTTTTAAAGCCATGGTTTGTCTGAAAGAAACAAACCAAAGAGCGTAAACCAGAATAACAATAATCAGAAATGGAAATGTGAAGCAGAAGCACTCAGCAAAGACAGGGGTGTCTTTGCCTGTCACACCAGGACACAGATGAACAGATAGCTACTGAGGACTTTTACACTTTCCATGATGAATTGCCTGGGAAAAGGGAAGGCAGCAAGGCTGGATCAGTCAACAACAGCAGCAGTTGGCTAAATGATGTTGGCCAAGAAGTCAACAAGACTACACCTCCCACGTAGAGCGGTGTGAGGGAGCAGGCCTTCAGGAGGAGGTACTCTTCCGGCAGAGGCATGGGCAGTGGGGAGGCAGATGGCTGTGCACAGCCGTGCCCACAGCAGGAGCACACGAGCAGCCCTACCTGTGCTTGCCTGAGAGCAGCACTCGCTGTAATTTAACATAGCAGTGATTTCTCTGCTCTTTGCTCCCTGCAGGTGCCAGGCATATTGTTACAGATGTTCCACACACGGAGGCAAAACAGGGAGAAGGTTGCTTTCCCAAAGACGATCTTTTTCCACCATCCAAAAAAAAAAAAAATAATCCATTGGTTGGACTTCCCATCCACACTGGCAAATGGAGAGCAAACACCTGGTTAGGACCATCCCAGCCATCTCAAATGCACTTCCATGCACTTTCCAGTTTAGGATTAGAGCAAGGTACCATTGCTGTGACGGATGGCAGCACCTACGACTCCTGGCAGCGATCTCTCTGCGAGGAGCTGAATCAGGCAGCAGGCAAGACCTGCCCCTTCCCCCAGAGCTGCACTCCCTAACAGCTGCCAAAACCCTTTCCGCATGCAGGGAATTAAGTTTCACAGGCGCGAGTTCAGTATTGCGTCTATTCTGAGAAATTGATTATATCCAGGCTGAGGAGAGCAAGGCAAAAACATGCCAGGAGATCTGCGCAAGGTCACATCACTAATCTATTGGAGAGCTTGAAACAGAGGAGAGATAGATCTGCTGGCTCCTACTCCTTTGATTAATAACCAAACCAACATGTCCCCTCTTACGCCCTGCTCTAAATCCAAGTTAATTAAACCAGGTTTGGGTGTGAACATTATTAAATCAGTTGAAACCTGGCTAATATCAGATTAACTTGCACCTGCAAATGTAGAGCCACCAGTCAAACTGCCATAACCTGTTTTTAAACAAAAATACATGAATCCCCACAGTGGTCCCACCATCCCGGCTGGTTTGGTGTAGAATCACACCTCTGTAGACCAACACTTTGGCAGTGCTAGGAAAAACTGTGCACGGCACACAGGAAGGGAATAAAAGAAACGCCAGGCTACACCTAGTGACACGGGACTAATACAAGAGGATGTAACTGGCAGCTCTAAATTTTCAGTTGAAAGAGTTATCTCTGCAAAATATATAATATTGCAGCTGTAATTATTAGGAATTGGGATTATCTATTCAAACAGTTGAGTAGCCTAGGGAAGTAAGCCGTGGAGGGAGACACAGAGTCTCTAATTAAACCAGCTGACCTAGTTGGAAAAAACCAGACATACTATGGCTCTCATAAGCCCTTCTTTGGGTCTGAAATGAAAGCCACAGATTTCAGCCTAAGAGCAGTCTGGGAACAATTGCTTTGAGTGTTCAACCTTCTGCAAAGCTACTCAGCAAAGTCATGCCTTGCATGTGATACTGAGTGTGTAAATACAGTTATCTGAATCTCACTGTGTTTCCTTCGTTTTGCATTGCGTAAAGCACAAAAAATGCAACAAAGCCTGTTCTTACTGGTCTTAAACATTACCATTTCATGGTAGCTGCTTGGTCTTGACCATCATCACTTATACCTATTAGGTCAATGTTTCCTGGCTACACTGATGTGTCTTGTGGGTTAATTACAAAGGAAGCAGTGACTGCTTTAAAGAGAAGTTCCTGTGAGGAATCCAGTGGTGAGAGGAGCCTGGCTCATAGAAGCACTTGAAAGGAAATACCAGGTGCCAAGTGCTTTGGTCTAGAGGCTCTATTTTCCTGGCTGTGGGCAAAACATAGGAATGAAGCTAAGAAGAAAGTCACATCAGTACTCAGCATCATTCTTTGCTCACTCTTTTACTCTGAAGATCCTTGTGGGTGGAAATTAGGTTCCCATCAGAGATAGATATTGCCAGAATTAGCAGCAAAAAAAGTCTGGTCTTGCCATCAGAGGTTCATTAGCATACAAAACGTCTCTATAAGAAAGAATTGTGTCAATCGCTGATGCTGTGCTCCATTGTCTTCAGTGTTGCTGTGCTCAGGCAGAACAGTTCACCCACCCTTACTCTGAGATAATTCGCACTCAGATCACTGCAATGTTATGGAGAGAGAGAACGGAGAGTGAGGGGCTGTGTAGGAAGAAAGTGCTAAAACTCTATGCAAATTATACTTTACAAGCATGAAAAACAACTAGATGGAAGCAAAAATCAAGATAAATAGGGGGAAGAGAATGGTTAATTACCTTGCACTTTGCAAGGACTGTGTTAGCTTCAGATAGGCTCCCCTCAATGTGGGATATATAATTCCCAACAATATCACCACAGTGCTCTCAGAAAGATAACACTGAAAAGGGAAACCAATTTTAAGGAAAACAATGTTATATAAAAAGACAGAGATTTCACTGTATGGTCATTTTGAAGTGGGCAAATTAACAATTAAAAAGGCTCTCGTGTACCATAATCTCTGATTGTTTTATTTTAATAGCTATCTCAGTACAGAAGATTCTCTTCAGTAACTAGAGATCTAATTTCTGTTAATTTTGTACAACTCTAATGGAGCCACTGATGTTCATTTGTAACTTGCCCCACACCCCCTCCCCCATCATTGCTTCTTCTAGAAATATAGCTCTTGAAAGCATGATGACTATCAGCAGAATTTCTCTACTAGCTACAAGCTTTTGCAGTCCAAACCAAAACTGCTGACCAGTTAGGAAGTGGCCAGGAGAATGCATAACAAATATGACATCAGGWAACTAACTCCTTTTCCAACTGCACTCCACACCGTTTCACCATCTGGAAGCACTGGGAAAGGCGAAAATGCTCACACAAACCTACATCCAGACATCAGAGCTCAGGAGGACAAATTTCAGCTTCTCTGATTCCCCAACACACCATTATATGAGGGCCTTGCTAACCATAACACATGCATTTAATGAAAATCCTTTGTGTGCTTACAGACTCCTTAGCCTAAGAGAATGGAGAGAAGACGACAGACCTTTACAGGTGTTAGCTGCTTCAGTAGACTTGTGTGAGTCTGGACCAAAGTGTTCACTCATGGTCACACACGAAATCTGTGGTGGAGTGAGAAATGGAATGTCTCTTGCCAGAAGAGCAAATTAACAGGTTAACATTAAAACATCCTTCTTTTCTAATGGCGATACCGATTACCGCAAACTTTCTCCCAGGGAGGAGCATAAGAATATTACAGTAGCAGAGAGACACTGGGAACAAGCTCCTGTTTTGCAGCAAAAGCAAGCCCATCTAAAAAGACAGGTATTTCTTAAGAATTAAAAGGGGAGAAAAGCCCACATCATCTCAAAATAAATACAGAAATCTATAGATACATATACACACACAGAGTACAGCACTGTTCATTTATGTCTGCTTGGCCACTAGCAGCAGAGCCAACACAGCATGTGTTTTGAAACCAGTGGAAATGGGAAAGGTAGGCGAGTATTACATTCTGTTCAGAAATGGTCCCTTTACCTCTGCAATAAGCTAAATACGTTCATCAGTAAAGGGTTAAAGGAATAACAGAACCATATAGCTTGCTAGGCTGGTTACAGCTAACCCATATACACAATTTTGGGGGCCTACCCTTGCTTCCCACTTTGAAACCTGACCTCACCACACTGGCTTCTGTTTGGCAGAATGCTAATTATCCTGCAGAAATGATGCTGCAAGGCTCTGTGTATGCCCGTGCTGTGACTTGGGGGATGGGTTTCAGTGCTTTAGACATCATTAGAGCAAGCCAAAGTTTTATCTGAAACTTTTTAAGATGAATAATTACTCTCTCCCCAGAAATAAATTATTTCTTGTACATTTTTCATGTTACAATTTTTTTGGGGTTGTCAAGTAAAACAATTTTTCACTTTTCCAGTTTTGGAGCATCTCTCTTCCTTTTTCCTTTCCACTTTTAATCCATAGGAGCAAGGAAAACAAGCAGATAAAAGTAACATTTTAAAATGTTTAAAAGGTGGTGAGAAAAATAACTAATAAACATCCAAAAGCTAAAACATTTTCTTTGTACATAATTTTAAGAAGCTGACTTTTTTTTTAATATTTATGCTATACACATTACCTCTTTTTTGGCAGCTCTGATCATAGTATGTGTTCTCCAAACTTGAAAAGCATTAAATCATAGTTTCACTACAAAGCCTGTAACTGCAGACAGTACGTTTCCTAGCAATCCCATTGAGAGAATTGTTTTTCTCCATTCTGAACAAAAGGATGAAGTCCATATGTCCACTGAAAATGTATGTATCTTTGCGTAGTCAAGGAAAATAAATCCATATATTATTTGCTCATTTCATTTCCCTTTCATAATTTAGTCTCAGAGGATTAGGAACAGGAGAAAAATAATAAAACATAAAATGCAGTTAAGGATCTCAAAGTACTTTACAGAAGTGGGTCAGAATAATTTCATCCCCTTCTACAAATGAGGCTGTTGAACCACAGAGAAGAAAAGCAGTGCACTGGAGTCAGCGACAGAGCAGGGAATACTACCCATACTTCTTAATTCCTGCCATTCTTTGCTATCCATAAAACCTCATCCACAGACTGGGCGTTCAGGGGTGGGTGAAAGTAACATCCTTTGGCATTTTCCCTGCTAGGCCAGGTATGAAAAGAAGTTACGTCTCCTGGAAACTGCTTCCACTGGAAGAATCCTTTCCAAGTTGGAAGGTTATTGGAACAGAAATATGATTGGGATTTTCAGCCAGACAAGAACAGTCAACAAACCCAACATTGTTCCAGTCCTGGGTAACATTTGCTGGTACTTGGAGTACATGACAAGTCCCAGTGTTCATCTACTAAGACCTCAGTGCTGTATTCAGATCCCCAAACAAGGAGAGGTGCAGTTTTGCCCAAGAGCTGGAGAACTGGTCTATGATCCAAAATTATTTTCTGGGGTGGTGTTGGGTGACTTTGGCACACCAATTCACATCTTGCAGCTTCAGTTCCACACCAAAAAGTTGGGGACAATAATAATTCTCCTGTTAGTGAGAAATACTTTGCAATTTCCCCAGACTGAGCCCAGCAGGAGAGCCAGGTGTTACTGGCACCACCTGGCAGACTAACTTTGTGTGTCTCCAAGTCCAAGAGCAAGCAGTGATGCCAATACACTACCATTTTCCAAAATGTGTGGCTCTGCAACTCTACTGAGCTCCTCTGCCTAGAGGGAAATAACTTCACAGAAGTAAGTGTTCTGGCAAACTGGGGAAGGGTAGAGCATGCCCCAATTCATCACATTCTAGTATCTAAGACAGTCCCTGATATCCAGCCTATTTATATGGTCTTCAGATACCCAAACTCTTGGTATATCAGAACCACCTGTTTGCAGGGGACATACACATTACCCTCAATGGGAGAAGTCAGGCTGGTGAGTCAGGTCATGCAAAGGTTTTAAAGCACTTCTTCCACTTCATTCAGAAAACCAGCTACAAAAGCCAGCTCTCAAGGACATACATCACTTGGCTTTGAGATATGCCCTGAAGGGCTACGGTAGGTCCAGAAATCAATGACTAGCTTGAACTGCATCATAAACATGCTGTAGGCTTTTTTCACCTGTGACAGCTATATTGATGATAATTTCGTATTACTTAAGCACTTCAGACAATCATGTGTGAGAGGATGCAATAATGTGAGAATTGTTTATACAAAACCAAGAAACAGATTTCAGCACTGTAGAATATGTGGCAGGTTTTTCTCTTTGCTGATGAGTAATGCTGCAAGCCAAGCAAAGCTGCAATCCCTACAGCTATATTGTGTACATATGTGTCAAGTAAACGGCACTGCTGGGAGTGATGGGTGGTTGCAGGAATGTGTCGCAATACCCCCCCTGCATGGGGCAGGAGGTAATTTTGTGTCATTCAGAAGAGAGGAGAAAAACAGGAAACAGTGAAGAGCAGAGCAAGAAGAAAATGGACTTTCCCTTCCCCTGGTGCTCTCATCTCTCAAGTCAAGCAGGGATTTGCCCTCTCTCCCCATTTGTGGGGGGCCCTGGGAACCCACAGTACAGCAGACCACTTCAAGGGATGGCCCATGGAAAGTTTCAGTCCCCTTGGAAAAGCCAGGAGGATCTGATTAACTGAGCGAGAAGGGTGAAAATGTGTCTTTCACCAGCGTTAACCTTGCTCTCATGTTTGTATCTCCTACATTCACCTATCAGCAGGAAATCTCTCTTGCTACTGTATAAAAGAAATTTCAGTCTGCTTTGTGGTGTATATGACTTACAGCACTATGATCCTTCCTCAAACAATGACATAAACTCTCCTTAACTATATTGCTATATAGGATCTAAGCAACACTGTGGTGGAGGCATATGTATGTCTGTGAAGTCTGATAGGAACAGATATATATTTTTATATCTGTGGGATTTATAAGGCACAATTTGAGAAGCACCTCTTTCTATCCCTTGTTACCAGTGAGCATCCTAAACACATATAGAAAGTAAAAGCTGAGCAGGGTTCCAGTAAGGCCTACAGCCCATTCAAGGAATAGGTTTGCAAAAGATACAATATCAAATTTTACTTTAGAAATCCTATTAATTTCTTTTTTATAAAAAATACATAGCCACTCTTAGCTTTTTTGTTTGAGAGTTTGTAACTGCAAGAGAGAATGACTAGACGAGGCACTGAAATTCATGAAGTCATTCCTTCAAAATGTTTCTGTGGCGAGAATCTGCATCCAGCGGCTCCTCAATCCAGCATTGCAGACTAACCTGACAAGTATATGGTGCACACAGCAGTCCCTTATTGCTCAATTTCATTTCCTTGTGGTTTCTGGTTAGCAAGTAATAGTCAGAAAATGCCATCTCCCTTAACTCACCATAAGTAGCAAAGCAAACTCTCCCCAATTTATATCTTGTTTTAAAGGCGAACTCCCTCATCTCCGCACAGACTAACTGCTCACAAGACACTTTGATCCCCAGCATGTACTCACAACATATACTGAACAATGCCGGGTTTTGTTCCCGCAAACAAATCCCAACAAGTGCCACTGCGCTGTCTCCAGTCCCTTCTGGCAGCAGTCAGTCCAGGCAGGGGCTGAGAGAGTCGTTTCACTTACACGCAGCTCTCAGCGAACGCCACCATCTGCTTTTAGGTAGTTAAACAACCCCTGCATCGGGCCTGAAAATTCCTGTCAAATCCTGCAGCTTCCGACACGGGATAATTTCAGCTGTCTGCTAGGCCAGCCTTTGCCGACTGTGATAGACTTGCTCTAGACTTACATGAGTGGGAGAGAGAAGAGTCTGATCCATGGTGGTTTCCTTCAGGAGGGCTCAGGGGCCAATGCTTTTTCTGTGCTCCCATCCACATGCACAGACCCTCGTCCCCTAAATTGCACTGACAGTGTGAGGGAGCACATGGTGACCTGGGATGACGAGCTTACCCAAGTTTGCAAAAAATGCAAGGAATGAGGCAGAGCAGGGAATATTTTTCACCTAGATCAGTTTTGTCCCCCCATTTCAGCCTATAGCCTTAAAACTCCATTCAGCCCACGGAGAAACGGATACGGAACAGCAAAGACACGCAAACACTCTTTATGAATTTCATACTAATAATTTGCCTTCACTCTTCCAAGAGTCCTGTGTAGACCTGGCTTTAGTCACCTCCTCGGACTCCTTCCCACCAAGCTGCTAAATAGGGCAGAGCTGGGTACCAGCTACAACTTGTTCCTGCAGCCTTTCTTTCTGCTGGATCAGGACAGAGGTATGGTGAAGGGGCTGCCGTAGCAGCCTTATCAAACCACCCTCTGGACATGCCACTCAAAGACTGTCCAGCAGAGGAGAGATCTGAGTGATTCACCACACCTGAGCCAGCATGCATCTGAACATAGATGTCATCATACTTATCTATTAATTAATTGATATTTATTAATTCCTGATGTATCCACAAATACAGTACTGATGACCGTTGGTTATCATATGCAAGAGCAAGGGATGATACGTGCATAGTGACTCTGACATCATTCTCAGAAATGCTAAAGAGTGAATAATGAAAAAGATGTCTGGGCATTAATATTCTCCAGGTGAAGAAATCACATAATGTGTCCAAAACTAGGTAATTGCAGCAATCCCTAGACTTTCCAGATCAGACTGGTGTTCTAAATATGCTTATTTTCTAATGTTTTGCTACAGACAGGTGACAATAATTGCATGATCATAGTTACAACCCAGATGTGGTTGCTTGCGGTACTTTTCAGCAGATGCAAGGGATAGTTAGAGGCATCAGCTTCACCCCAGCCGAGCTGCTGAAATTAGGACTGGCTTCTTTGCAGGAATTTAGAGGATATAAATATCCACAGGCAACAGGTATTTATTTCTATGCCTGCAGGTAAAAGCAAGTGGTAATAGTAATTGCAAAGCAATACATTTCTAATTGCAATAGATCACACCTTTCAAGACTAGACTTTGAGATTAGTTTCTGAGTCCTTAAGCATACTAAACAGTTTTTTTAAGAAGATACAGTATGCTTGCAGCAACATTAAAGAAGGAAGTCTAGAATACCTCGTTAAAAACTTTTAAGGTCAGATGGGGAGGTATTCTCTCTCTCTTACACACGTGCACACACAAACACACACACGAAAATGAGCATAACAGTTTCACATGCAAGCCAAGTGTATAAGTTCCTTTGGATAAAATCCATATGAAAGAAAAAGGTGTTATTTGTTTAAAATATTGCTGACTGTGAGGCATTGCCCACTGTACCTCCGTCTCATCACCAAGGCCAGCCGCGGGACAGATTTGGCCTCCTGACACAATGGCACACAGAGAAGCAGCCACAGCGCCGGCGCTGCAGCGGCCCGGCCCCAGCAGGAGGGCTGAGGCACGCAGACTCTGCTCACAGTTGCACAAGGGCCGGAGCCCGCTGCCAGCCAGAGTTCAGATCAGAAAGCAAATGCTCACTTGCTAAGGCAGGGCAATTTGCACTCTCCATGGACTACCCCCGGAAAAAAACAGAGACCTGAAGCATAATTATTAACTTGTACAAGSTGCTTTTGTGTTTTTGTAAGGGTTATGATATAAGCAGTCCTTTTTTGAAAACCCCAAGAGAAAGACTCTTTGAGAAGCTGTTTATTTATTCAGTTTTATCCTACAGCTGTATGCCTTATACAACTTACCAAGAATCTCATCCAGGATATCATTTGAGACTTTCATTTAAGTACTACTCTGAATTAGAAAACAAAATCCTCCTTCTCTTCTGTTTACGTCCTCCCAATTTGCCCTTCATCCCACTGCTTATTTAACCAGCTTAGCTGAAATACTTTTGTCCACTTTTGGTTTTTTGCTGCACTCCTTCAAACATTTTTTCTGAAGAACCCATGTCTAGAAAACTGGGATCTTGTAGCAACAATTAACTATGGGAGAACCGTGACTCAAACCCAAAATACTTTAATTTGGAGCACAGGCCTAATACCACATGCTCCGCTTCTCTTCTATAACTTCAGCTCTCTCATCAGATTGTGCCTCACATGGTGGGAGATTCCTGAGGTATTAGGCTTTTTTCGAGACAACAAATGGTGAATCACAGCAACCTTAGGCAGAGCCAGGAAACAGCTTAGCTGACAGGAGAAAATAAAAATCAACTGACCTGTACCTCCCAGGAAGCACTGTCAGATGTGGACTTAATGGGGAAGAAGGAGACAAAGATGGTAATAGAGGCTAAAGGGTTTTTACTGCCCTGCTGGCTTCTGCCTTTGCCCTCTCCTGTCCTTCCCCTACCACCTCCTGTTTCACCCTCGTGCTGACATCTCACACCCCCTTGTTATTGCACACCGTTGCAGCCCCTCGCTGGCTCCTCTGGCTCTAAAGAGAAGTTGAGCACAATGTAACAGCTCTGCAAAAGAGTTTGTGTCAATGTGTGCAGTGCACATGTATGTATGTCTGACGTACCACGTCTTCCCACCTTGGATGCCAGTGACACGGGGCCATCCCCTATTGCATGACTCAAGGCAAAGGGCATGTCCCAGCAGAGAGGAGCAAGCATGGCTAAACCATCCTGTTCACTTATGACTACATGAATAGGGCAGAGCATCTCCACCAAAAATGTTTCTGTATTCAAGCATACGCTTCTTAGAGGAAACACTGGGATTTCTATGGAAAGAATACACTCATTGCAAAAAATAAAGAGGTACATTATCAAAAATCCAGTTTTCCATTAGACGGCAAATTTTCGCTCAGACCTACTCAGGTCTTGCTGACGGCTCTTAGACTAGGCTTTTGACAAACTCCTTCAGACTGTATACGCAAGGACTCTGTTTACCCTGTGGAGTCAAAGAGTATCAGTGCACCACCACACCGTCCACATCGCCCTTCTCTGGACCTGGCCCAGGTGTGTCTTCCAGCCGATGTGCATGTAGGGGCTGCTCTGCAGCTTCCAGACACCCCAGGGGACCTGTGATGAGGAAATAAGTGCTCTTCAGCTCACTGGTGACATCCAGAGAGATGAAGGGGGAAAAACTGAAGCAAAAGGAGAGGCCAAAACCTTCAGCATGTTGGGTTGGCCCAGGGCAAACAGCTGATGCAACCAAATTGTTTCAAGACTCCCCAGGAGCCTCCCTTCCCTCTGAGCATCTCCACAGCAAGTGGCAGCAGTTCCCAGCATGGGCAGCATCCATCATTGCCACGGGGCAGGCACGTATTCCCTCCTGCTTCTCCTCCACATCCTCTTGGGCACTGGGCATTACTCTTTCCTCACCCACCACAGCAATTTGCAGATGTTAAATTATACCCAGGAGGGCCTATCAAATACAAGAGAAGCCAAATAAGAATTATAGCTCAGAAATTTATATTAAAAAAAAAAAAGAAGCAAACAAACAAAACCCTATAAAGGCTATGGAATTAAAACAATGTCTTTTCCCAGGTTCATGCTGAGCTCTAGGTGCATGCAACATTTCATGCAAATCAGATGTAATTTACTGTGTGATTTGTTTCTTCAATAAAAAAGTGAGACTATGGAGAACAATAATTTTCCTACATTTTAGCTACACATTTCTCCACAAATAGCATAACTATTATAATGACTTCTTGTATGTGCTTGTAGAGTGATTGCCTCTGTGTGAAACACAGGGAGATCATTTCTGTATTATGTCCAGGATGCTTCACAGAGTTCATTCGTAAGTGTATGTGTGTATGTGCACAAATATACACATACACGCACACACGCTTGTTACTAATAGATAGTACCATATACATGTATAGTATATGATGTATGCTATACGATCTGTATATGTGTTTGTGTGTGTGTGTGCGCGCGCATGTGTGTGTACCTGTATGTGTGTGTATATCAACCATTTTGCTCCCATTGTTCCTCTTGCCCAGAACCACCATTGTCTGCCCCTCAGACAAATGGCAGTGAACCAGCTTCTGGTGACAAAAATAGGGCTACAGCCGCCATGGACTTCCCAAAATAAAGACTTTTCCACTGCAAATGAGAGATGTTTCATCAGTTGCTATGTAGGCACGTAGGAGTTGCCAGATCCAAAATACATCCATAATTAACAATGCCTGGCAAGCAAGTACAATGGTGTCAATATAACATGCGGTGATGTTGCTAATCAAAGACACTGCAAGATATGATTCTTTTCCCATACCTCCTAATATTTCATAACATGAGGGGTAACAAAACGGTCAGCACAATGAGTCCTTCTGTTGAAAAAGGCCTGATGAACGGGTTATTCCTTGAGGTATAAAATGGGACTGTATGGTAGATAAGGCATTGTC
Source organism: Oceanodroma leucorhoa (assembly GCA_030449065.1). Classification (NCBI taxonomy): domain Eukaryota; kingdom Metazoa; phylum Chordata; class Aves; order Procellariiformes; genus Oceanodroma; species Oceanodroma leucorhoa. The sequence continues at coordinate 2,641,639 of JASVER010000084.1, read as the reverse complement.
ATAATGTCACCTTTCAAGGGGAAAAGCAAAGCATTAAATTTTTTTCTCAAATGTATTTTATTCAAATTACTGGTTTTTAATTACAAAAAAAAATGTTAAATTGGGGCTTGGGATAAGGCAATTCCTGGGGAGAAGCACCTGTGTGAATATTTTCTAGAAGAAACCTTATCTRTAATGTTGGAAAAACAGGTACAAAAGAGAACAAGATGCAAGGTTATGAATGCAGAAGATGCTTATTCCATCTGTAAAATGGACCAGTAAGTTTAGAGACACACGTGCACATACACAATGTATTTGTGTGACAATAAATTTTTATAATAAGCCTACGTGGAATATAGAAGTGAGAAAAATAGGTGGATAAATTACAGTGAACTTCTGATATTATTATATATTAAAGTATTTTATTATAAATAATTCTGTGGCACTTACTTAGAAAACCAAGGTTGGGTGTGAGGTTTGGGAGGGGGAAGTTATTCTGGTAGAGTAGAGTAGCTATTTTCCCAGCTGAATAGTAATGGGAGAATAATAAATTCCTGATTGCATTTTCTTGCTTTTTGACATTGTGTTTTAGATTTGTCATTTGTATATATTAATACATAATCAGCTTTGCAATAAATTCTGTTTGGGAAACCATTTCTTGATGGTCTTGATAGATTTGTACATAGAAACATGAAGGCAGACATCAATAAGAGAGGCTTATTCAAGATGTAAAAATGAAGAACTTAACCAAAAATACTGGGTTTATTGGTAAGTTTAGCAAAAAAGGAGGAATTTGGAGTTAAACAAGGGACATAGAACATAAAAATCCCAGCTAACATTTGCTCTGAACCCAGTATTTCAGTTTACTTAAAAAGAGACCATGTTCAGGCAATGCAGAAATATTGATAATGATGTTTTCCATCTGGGAGAAGGAGGATAATGGCGAAGAGTCAGTGTTGTGCCAGGTCTGGAAAAGAGAATCACCAGCTGTGTGAGTGAAAGGCCAGATATCAGCCACTCTCAATTCCTATGGCAAATCTGCTCTTTCCTGGCTCTTTCACCTCCCCTTTACCCTCCTTTCTCCAGTAGTGGGACCTCCCAGACATAGACACAAGAGCTGCCCTGGATCTTTTGAACTGCCCCCATTACCTGCTGCTCACAGCATCTGATAGTAAAACCTGACCCATCCCATTCACAGGTACGAGGCACACAGAAACAGTTCCAATGATGAGCATGACTTTTCCACTCCTTCATTCATCATAGCTCCAACAAGTGCTGCAAGTTTGCCCTCTTGCCCAAGGGTGTCCACGCAGGCTACAATATTAATGATTTCAGACTTGTAGAAGTCTGTCTTCTCCACATCCCCACAAAACCACAGTTCTTGATTGGGATCTTGAATRAACCCATCCAGATAAAGTCAAGGCTTCAACTCAAGGCTTAACAAGTTGCTGTCTGCAGGAAGCCTAAATAAGTAGCTTCAAATAGACACGTAACTTTTAGATTACTAAAACAAAGCTGAATCTCATCCTAAATGCTCACTCCTTCAACGGAAAGACTCCTGCAACCCCTGGAGATCTATTAAGGTGCTAGGAGGTCCACGAAGCCTGGTCACTTGGCGTCTCCCCTCAGGAGGTCATGGCTGCCAGGAGGTGAGACAGGGATGAGAAACCTGTCTGCCGCTCCCCTCCTCCAAGCAGGTCAGCACTCCTCCTCTTTGCTTTCTTACTCCCCCAAAACTGTTTTGCGTTCAAGAGCAGAGCAAGGGATATCACTTTGGTTTGTTTCTGGGGCAAATCCCCAAGGTGCGAGATATTTTCCCCTTTGCAGCATTGTTCTGCCAACTACTTGGCATAATATCACTGAGAGCAGGGCAAGCCTTTCACAGCCAGCAGCTGAGTCAGCTTTTCTCCTGTTCACATGTTTTGCAAACAGATGAAACTTTTCTTCAATGTCTTTGCTATTTTAAATCTTTCACAAAATCATTTTATATATGTAGTGCCTGTGCAAAGATTTTGTTGCATGTGTTAAGAATTTGGAATTCCAGCTCTTACAATGGCGTATCCTGCACACTGCATTTTCATAGCTTGATTGGAGCAGTATGACTCTGAATTGTATTAACCTTGACAAGGGCCAAGTCAAAATTTGCTTCCTGCCAATAATTGACAGTGTGAGCTGAAAATTCACCACTTTGTTAGAACATTTATGCCAGCAAATTGGTTTTCAGGTGTATTGCTGGTTTTCAAACGCTCCGGTAATGAGGAACATATTAAACATCTAGACTGATTTATAGGAAACGAACCCAGAACAGGTGCTGCTACTTCAGCCCAGGCTTATTTGCTAACAGAATATGAATAGAAATGTTTTATACCAAACTTGAAGAGTGCATGTGACAGGATACCTCAGTCCATCTCTCCCAACACAGATGGTTTTCTTATGAAGAATTTTCTAGGTCTCAGGCTGAACTCTTTGTCTTCTGGAAAGAAAAAAAAAATTCAATTTGGGGGCTCCAATAGCTGGTAGACATTTTTATGATAGCTACAATGCAAGTATGTATTCAGAGGGATTTTTCAACACTCCTGGAGTAGTAGTAAACAACTTCTTTACCGCTTGATAATGCAGAGATACTTACTTTCATCAAAATAAATCTTGAACAGGTTTCAGTACTCCTCCAAAATGAGAAGTTCAGGGACTGGGACAGGAAGACCTTGGGAGGGAATGATACTTTATTGATTTACTTAGGTAACTATTTTCTTGGCAGTGCTTAGCATGGGTGCAAAACACCTATTATGTGCTGACTGTAATTTTTTATAGCCCTCATTTAAAATGATGAAGTGGTTATTCCATGCTTGGTAGGGCTTTGTATGTTTTGTAAGACACAAGCCTGCTTCCGAAGGCTGCACAAGCCCTGTGAGCATGCAGCCACAGATTTTCTGCTGCCTTTCTGACTGTCTGTGTTTGAGGTTTTATCTCAACACACCTGAAAAAGCACCTTCCCCATTTGTGTCCCCATGAAAAGGCATCCCCATTCCACTCACTACCTTTGCAATTAGGAGTAATAATATATCCTCTATATTATATCTATCTACTACAGAACAAATTCCTCCATTTTCCTTCCCATAGTGGATACAGGTCCCAATTACTCTCCTTACAAATCACAATAAATCACAAAGAAGGGATTTGGGAAGCGGCCTATTTACAGCAGACATCAAAATGCCCTCTTCAACTTCTGTTTGCTCAAGGAATTACCCAGAAGGAAAAACTAGTATATGTCCAGGGCAAAAGAGTCTTGGAAATCACCATTTTGAATTCTGAGGAAGGTCTGTCGAAGGTTGTTTAAATATTTAATTCCTCTGCCCTAAATGCTGGTGTCACTGTCATTAACTGAAAGAGAGGATGCATGTAGACACCTTTCAGATAGACATCCCTCTCTGTGCTGTCTCTCCTGCCTCCCCAAGCTTGGAAAGGAACAGGGCCACCAAGGGAGCAAACTGTTAACCTATTGTAAAGTTAGCATCCCAACTCATCTTCATGATAAGCTGAATCCCCCCCCGAAAGCCCTTTCCATTGGCACAAAAGGAACATCGTTTGACAGGCTCATGTGTTGTCACCTCCTGCAGCTCAGGACAGTCTCAGATTGTGCCACAGGGACAAGAGGCAAGCAGGAGACAATTTTCACTTCCTAGGATTTTGAAACCTTCCCCTGCCTGCATCAGAAGGATGATGTTGTATAAGGGAAGGAAACAAATCACAAGGGAGACAAAGATCTCTCCCTTGGTAACAAAGGGCCCATCATCTCACCTCTGGTATACATCTGAAGTCCAGGTTCAACATGTGAAGCTTAAAATCATTCCTTAATAGCGCCAGCCAAATGTGTATGATGGATAGGTGTTCATCAGTACAAGGACATCATCCTTGTCCCCTCATCACTGGTGAGGGGGGTGCCCAGCAGACATTGGCTGTTCTGGGTAAGGGCTCTCTGGCTGGAGCTGACCAAACTTCAGCTAAGGTCAGTCGGGACTGGGATCTTTTTGCACCCCCTCTCTTTCTGGTTTTGACCACCAATTCCACCATGAAGCTGAGAAAGCTTTTGAACAAACCTGCTGCATCTCCACTAAAGAAGCTTTTGAGGAGGTCATGGATTAGCTCTGATTGTCATCACTGTTGGGTCTATGAGTGAATACATTTGTTTGCTTTCTTGGAAACAGAAGAAAGGAAACTGAATGAAGAAACCAACATATGGGTTAAACATTTGGGTGGAAAATGCAGTAAGAATAGATTTTGCCCTGTGGTTTACCCTATAGCCAACCGAAGTCCACTTATGGCAAGATCGGTGAAAATACAAGACACTTAATAGTGGATCAGGTGAGATGTTACTCAGTAAGTATTGTACATTGCAAATGTTATACAGAAAGATAAAACACTTGGTTAACTGATTCTGGGAGCCTCGCACACTACAAAAGAAAAATTAACATATATCCTACAATCCTCAGCGATTACAGTGTACTTAATCTGGATTTTTTTTTTTTGTAATATAACTTTAAAAATAATTTGAGAGTGGAATCATTAGCAACAAGATGACAGAATTATTAGCAAGCCAGGGAAAAGAGAATTAGTTGGTAGATACCACCATTACACACTCAGATCCTAGTAGTGGCTCCTTGAAATTACACAAGGCACAAGGCTGAAGCTGGTGAGGTGGATAAACATAAGTACTAATGCACAGAGAAGTTGTTTTTCTACAGACTCACTTCATATTTCTGTTAAACCATGACAGTCAGCCTACCAAAAGTACCCAGCTTTGGGCCAGAGGGAGCTGCCCAGTGAGGCTGCCCCAACTCAGACAGCTCCCCAGCCTTGCTCCCTGGGAACAAGGAGCACCCACACGGATGCGTTTTGTGGCACTGCAGAGGTAACAGCCAGATATGCCCAAAGATCACGTTTGGGGCTTACATGTCCTCTGAACCCACTCAGCTATGTGAAACATCTGAAATCTTGCCTGATTTGGTGAGAGGTGAAGGAGAGCCAAACCCCCACTGCTCTCTGGGGTGATGGGACTCAGCATGACACCTCCAGACCTGGAAGTCATCTATTCCTCCTACAGGGATCATGTAGTTAAGGAGTTAATACTAACCATATGGTTGATTACAGCAATTATTACAAACACAATGTCTAATGAAGGCAAAAGTATGGTAAAATAATTAGACTTAATTATGACATTCACATTTCAAATTATGTTTCACTTATCCTGCATGAAAGATGAAAAATTCCTCCTGAAATGGAGCAAGTTTAAACTTCCTCTGCATTCCCCAAAGGGAGGGTTCCTGCAGCATTGGAGGGACCAGGGATATGTGTTTAGGAAGCCCCAGAAGGTGAAACTACATAAGGTACCCAGGCTTTTTTTTTTTTTTGCCCATCCACAGCCTTTTCTTTTTGCAGGTAACTTTCCCTCCGGTCCCAGTGCTCTCACAATGGGGCTGGAAGCCTCAGAGGGGTCAGAAAGGCAATAAGGACCCCAGAAAAATTCCCCAGCTCCTTCAGCCCCTCTGTTATTTCACACATTTGAACCTAGTTCCTCACACCAGCATCACTGAGGAGGGTCTCTTTGGGCTTCCTTCTAATGGCAAGTATGACCTGGAGCTCCCAAGGGCAGTCCCATCTTCCATTACTTGAAGAGCTCCTCCTTCTCCTTGCTTCCCTAAGCACGTGCATCTGGCCTGAGTCAATTTTAATTTACAAATAGCAGTCTCATTTTAGAAGTTTGTAATACATACTTGCACATAAAATATTGGCTGCAATGGGAGAGGGGAGTTTTGGGTTGGTGCATTTGTCACAGTGCTCAAAATTCCAGCTGTATCGATTTGCTCAATTCATTTTACAGTGCTATTTTCATTAGCTAATCCTGGGGAGTTCACTGCCCTATATCTATTAAGTACACACTCACACACACACACATATTCAGAGTGGGAGAGGACAGATTTCATTACAGTGCACCACAGATGGGAAGGTATCCAAGTCACCTCCAATACATTATATTAGCTCAACTGGAGGTTTTCCTTAGAGTTCACGCAGTTCATGGTTAAAGCTTTTCTTTTGATGGCCTGAGTCACACACTCCAGTATGTGCTTCATGATCACTGCCTGCTAGGGGGGAAATATTTATGCTATGTGGCTCAGACTTCAGCATGAAAATTATTTTGACAAAATACACGGTAAGAGCACTTGGTCTGCTCTACTTTATGTCAATATGAAAGTGCTTTTCATGTGGCCTCTTCTTTATTCACTATAACAGCTCAGTGGGAACCTGCAAGGTTAATCAAGAACCTGTGTATGAATGGATGCTCTTCACATAACCTGAAGCCGTTTTCTTCTGCATAAAGTCACGGATCATAACTTAGGAATGGCTACTGTAGCGTTTTGYCATCCCTGGGAACATGTGCAGGCACATGGCACATTGTAAGAATGAAAATAACCTAATTTGAAACCAAAATTGCTTGGTACACACCTAGTAGGCTCCAGAGCCCATTTCTGCAGTGGGTTCCCAGCGCTCTCCCCTGCAAAAAGCAATACCGACAGCTTGCAAAGCGCCTGGTCTTCTACAGCAGCAGCAGCAGCAGCAGAACTGGACGGCGGGCAACCACCTCCAGCCCACCCACAGCCTCCCTGGGCAGCAGCAGTTCCCCCTGTGTCCTGCCCCTGCTCTGGTTCCCTCCTTGCGTGAGCCCTGCCTCTGAGATCAGGCAGCGAGGCACAGCCGCAGCACCCCTCCAGGGCTGCCGGTGTATCTCATGCCCAATAAATCTCATCAGGGGAAAAAGGCACTCGGTGCACGCAGGATTTGAAATTACAGCAATATACATAAGCAGATGGGACCCATCCTCCCTTGCAAAGTAAATTCCAGCCAGCAGCCAGTGCTACCGGTGTCTGAATAATGTAATGACAGTGTCCAGAGGAAAACTTGCCAGATCATTAGTTGTCCCGTGTAACAAATCACACCCCTCTGAAATTCCCTGGGTGCCATAGCAGGGCACCATACAAACTGCAGAAATCCCAGCAAGGCTCCCGGGACAGCAGGACAGAGGGGTCAGCCCTCCATGCAAATATTTTTCTTTTTCAACATCCTCAGCACCACATGCAAGTCTCTTTATCGTGCCATTTCTGCACAGTCAAAGCCCTTCTCCTGCATCCATTGCCCACCTCAGGACCTGTCTGATCTGCTGCTGAACACCATCCCTCTCACATTGCCTCCGCCACCCTCCCCGGTCCCCCGACCACCAGGGAGAGGCTCCTAACCAGAGAGCAGTCCTGGGGCCTCATCTCCGAGGACCCCTAAGATGGTCGTCCAAATTTTCCAGTGAGGAATTCCATGCACCCCGTAAATAAATCATGTGATGAAATTGTTTTCATTATTCATGCAGTTCTGCCTAGATATGACTGGCCCCGCAAATGTACCTTGCTGTGCGAGGTACTTACAGGCAGCAGTAGTACGTACCGCAGGATGCTCTCCTTGGTGGGAAGATGAGCAGGGAGGGAGAGCCGAGTGGTAGGGCCTTAAAGCAAGCACATTTTTCCCAAAAGGTGAATCAGTATTTCTTTTTCAAAGTGACCTCAGCTGAATAAATCATTAATTCAGGAAAGGTGCAAAGACTAAGCCATGGGATTTTCAAATGCTGCTCAGGCATATGAAGTACAGAAACGCCTCTGTCTGCTTATAGGAGCTATATTACTACAGATGGGGACAGTGCACATAATAGTCACTGTAAAGTGGCAATATTCTCCAGCAATTCACAAGTAGGAGTTTTTGAAGACTTATGTTTACCCTATACATAGAAAAAATAAGTACAGTTGACTCATAATACTCACTGGGAAATGTGGATTTTTTATTCATTCATAGTATTTGGAAAGAGTCTTCATTCTTATAAAATCCGCATTCACCTAGGGCAGTTTTCAGACCATTCACAGTTATCTGAGGTTGGAGCCTTGGAAAATTGCTACAGGGCAGAGAAGGAATGAAGATGCATAGGCTTCCTAACAGCCGAGATTCTGAATTACATCACTGTTCCATAAATATATTCATTTTATTCATGTTCATTCCTGAAAGAATTTACTGCACCAAGGATGTCATCTTGACTATGCATCTTAGAATTGATCATTTCCCCAATTAAGCTGTTCGGGCCTCAGACTTAAAGAGCTGTCACAGCTGCTGCAAGCTGATTTATCTCCTGATGACGGGCAGAGCTCCTGACCAAAAATTATTAATGACAGAGCTTCTTTTTTTGAAATAACCTTAACCCGAGCATATATCTTTTTAGTCACATTAATATCTGAACACATACCCCCAATTCTTAGCCAGGTGTTAAATGGATGTAAAATCCTAAACCTTAGTCTTTTAATACAGAGCCTTTCAAATGAAGAATAAGAGATTAATCCAGCCCTGTTCTGTGCCAGGCTGAACAGCAACTGCTGCTGTTTCATGGGAAATGCGGGCTCTGAAGGGGGCTTTGGTTTACGTCGCTCTGCTTCCCAGGCAGCTCTCACCACAGTGCCCTGGAGCTCCTCGCTGCCAGACGTGACTTCCACGGGCTGGTCAGGGAAAGGGTTCCCCCCAGCAGAAGAAGGCGCTAGGATGAAACGCGACAAGTGCCCGTTCACCAGTTCAGGACAGTTATTTCCTTTTAAGCCTCCTTTATGGTTTAACATCACTCCCACTGAAGTCAACGAGGAGTTCTGCCATCGGCATTAGCAAGGCAAGAAACGGGCCCTTCAGCAGCATGGTCTTGTCACCATCACTACAGCAGTTGGGGCCCATTGCACTGCCCTAGCCAAGAGGACTTTATTACATTTAATTGCTTAGCAAACTTTAATGTAAAACAAATTGAAGGGACACCATTTATGAGGGTTGTTGCATACGCAAAATGGCTTGAGTCCATACGAAGGCTTGGACAGCAGGGTTCTGACCTGGTGAAGTTTTCTTGCACTATGAAAACATAAAAGGATACAGGCACAAACTCAAATCAAATTTACTCTGATTTGAATGGCCCTAAAATCTTTTGCAGCTTAAAAATCCCCCTCACAAATGCCAGTGAGTGTGAGATAATTCACACATTCAGCTGAGCAGTTCTACCATATTCCAGATATATGTCAAAACTTCCACTTAAACTTTTGTTTTAATTAGTTTAAAAATTCATCCAAATGTTTAAAAGTTTTAAAAAACTAAGAGTCTTTCTTATTGTTCAGTCCTCTTATTATACATTTTCAAAAGGCCCTCTGACACCTATCAAATCTGATAGACGGAGCAGTGATTTCTCTCAGGCGAGTGTAAATCTTACACCACTTCCCACATGATATTACTTTCCACATGTCTGATGGCTCTGGAAACAAGTAATCAAATTAATAGGACTATTTAACTTTCACTCATATCTTAGCTGCCACCATAAATTTCAACCGTCAGAAGATGGTAAAATGTTAGTTTTGCTTTATTTGGAGGAGATACTCGTTTTCACAACTTCTGCCTTATTAAATCCAGCAGCTTATTTCTTGGGTAAGACAGTATGATTCACACTGACAGCGATTTCAATAACCACTCCAAACCTTTGCTATTTACATTTGGTTTTGTGAACAGGTCATATTCCCAGCATTAAAAGTTTATGATGATTTAATAGGGAGATTGTAAATATAATCTACCTGGGTATGAAAACTTCAGTGGTTAAATAATACGATGGGAACCAAATGCAGCAACACAGTTCCTCAGCTGATCCACTGAGTTCCTTCTCGGCAATATCCATTACTGGGAACATATCAAAACTGTCCTCTGCTTACTGTGCTGGCTTCTCACTGCCTACTGCAGCAGGTTCATTATGTCATTATTCATCTGCAAAATGTCCAGTAGTCTCAGCCCAGGATATGTAAGGGATCACATTACTTTACAGGAACAAGTTTTCCTTCTCTTCCATGGCTTAATGGACATAGCACAGAGAACTGCTGGTCCAGGGCCGAGGAAGAGAGGGTATGATGAAGGCAATGCAAAAGTCACCAACTACTGCAAATTTATGAGTTTTTACTCCTCAGACAAGGTGTAGTAATAGCCTGTTTGTGTGCTTTAAGCCCATCTCAATTGCAGACTGAAACTTTTTAATTTAAGCCGCCATGAATCGCATCACTTGTTCCCCACTGTCCATCCCAAGTGAAGGGCAGATTTTAAACCTACCCTTTGCCAGTAACAGTTCTTTGCACATTTCAGTAAAACATTACGCAAGGATCTTCCCCTTCTTTCCCCTTCAGCCTCCATCCACACATACAAACCATTCCCTCAAGAGGAAAAGCAAAAAAGAAAGTGTGTGATGGTTGCTATCAACATAGCTTCACACAACTGAGTGGATGGCAACTGAAGGCCATGGTGGGTCTGCGTGACATGCACAGTAGCATGAACAAAACAGCGTCTCACTAGTTTTAGGCAAATATCTTGAAATACACAAAGTGGATTTTGGTTGTAGTGAGGACCCTGCACAGTGACTAAATAGATCAAAACTCACTGCTCAGTGTTGAAAACTGCTTGAGCTGTTCTGCATTCAGTTGTAATAAACAGTTTGCAAAAAAGATTATCGGTCTTGTGACATGATAGTTTGGCATTTGCAACTTAAAATTACATTGGACATTTTGCAGCTTTATGATATTGCAAATTCAGGCTTGGTTGGCTATCCATTATCATCTTACTTCTTTCAGAATTACAGCTTCCCAGGTTTCTTCTTCCTCTTGGAGATATGTGTTTCAGATTATTTTCCCTCAGATTTATTATCCTGCAGTTTTCCGGGATGAATCTCCGTTTCTATAAAAACCCCTGCCTACCTCTATAATCTCTTTAGGTCTCTTTTTATTATCTCATTTTCTCTCTAGTCCTCCTAATTCAATATCCTCTGAATTTTGTAATCATGCTCTTCTCACTTTTTTCTTTTAGATCATTAATGATGGTATTTAATACAGCTTCTCCTTACACCACTCCTAAAGTACTGCATGACCATAATAATGCTTAGCTTTTAAAAAGCACAATCTATCCATAACTCACAAAGCATTTCATATGTCAGATAAATGCTGTTACCCCATATTACAACCGAAGATGCAAATGATGCAGGCACTCACAAAGGCTGGTTTCCTTTCCCTGTGCTTCATCTACAGTCAACGGAGAGAGAGATACAAACTTCTCCAGAGCCCATTTTGGAGTGGCTAAATGAGCTTCCTACTTTGAACAGCCCTTTAGGGGACCCCAACCCCTCTATAGGGAGCCAGGAAGACTCTGGCAAATATCCCTGAGGAAGCGACCTTGACAAAGGAGAGCTGGGACCTCAACCAAGCTCAGTCTACCCTTTGCCAAGTGGAATGTACCGCAGGTCTCTGCCCCTACTTGTTGCATGGGCAATTTTCTGTGTTGGGAAACTTATGTATGGACAAAAAGGAATTAATTCCCCAGTTAAGTTTTGGGTAAACCCTCAGCATTTTTCCCAGATGAAAAACTGAAACACTTACTTCCCAGTTTTCAATAAAAAGCTGTGTAATTGTGATGTGAAAAACCCTGTTTAATATGCCCCCACAGAGCACTGGCTGTGGCTTCCTGGACCACCAGTGGCCACTGACAGAAACTGATGGTTTTTGTGATCTACTCAGTTTGTGGCAGGGTTCAGAGAAACCCCATCCCCACCCACTGGTCCAAAGGCTGATACAATCTGTTTCAGAGATACTCCAAACTTCTCAGCCCTTCCAGTCTCCTTCTTCCACACAACCTCCTGTTAAGCCTCTCCAGTGCACCAGTCTCTCAGACAGTATCTGCCCCACAGCACAGAGGTTTTATACATGACACGCTGTGGATGAAGAATGGACAGGTAGGAGGAAAAAGGCACCAAAACCAGCGTTACCCAGCCTTCCCAGCTCTGCAGCCCCAGCCGGGTGCTCCTGCACACCCGTTGGGACCAGGACCTTGCAGACATAAAAAGCCATCTTTGACTCCAGTCCCTACCACTGGAAACTGAGGAGGAGAGGTCAAAAACAAATCAAAATGAATGCATGTAGATCACAGTTGCTGGATTTCCCTCCCACACACCCATTAGCTTCTTACCTGAATGTCTTTCTTAGGACACAGGAAAGTGCCTTTACTGTGTCCCGAGAAATTTACCTTCTCAGCCCTCTCTCAAATCTGGAAGATCCTGAACCATTACGGAGCTGCCTGGCAGCAACCATGTGAATATTAGCTGCAGCCCTGGAGCAGCTATTCAGTCTAGCTGGAAACATGGAAGGACACATCTGCCGCTGCCTTGTGACCAACTGCTCTTCCGTCCCCTGCTGCTACCCTTGCCAGCTGCAGGGGCACAGCTGGCTTTCGCTCCCCCTGAGGCTTCGTGCCTGCCTGGGGCACATGAATACCTGTGCAGTCCCATCCTGCCTCTGCCCCTCAAGGTGAAGTTGGTTTCCTAATCTGTGAACTAATCCCACCATTTCAAACAACCTTTTGTTCTGAGCACTGGATGTTTTCAGAGGTACCATGTGCCCACAGCTCCCACTGAAATTTAGGGGGGCAGTCAGAGCTGAAGACAGCTAAAATAAGAAAAACCCTTTTTGAAAGTCACAGCCTAAAAGTTCTTCTCCTGAGCACTGTGTTTCACTCGTAGTTTTGTGGACACTGTCTCAGACAGGAAAAAAATACATGGAAAGGTGCACTTGTTTGAATCAGAAGTATCCTCTGGTGGTCAATGCCTATCTGGTATTTTCTTCACATAAGATGGAACGAATAGTAGGATAATATTTTCAACAGCTTTCCAGTAAAAAAAAAAAATAAAAATAAAGAGATCCAAAAATCCACTGACCACTGTCACTTTCTGCTGCTGTTTCACAGTTTGGCCATAACCTTTGGATTAGCATTAAGCTATTATTGACTGTCTGGTGTTAGAGGCATTCTGATTAGCAGCAGTGATGTATTACAGGTATTTTTCAAAGGTGGAAGGATGTTTGCCTCACTTTTTTTGGTCAAATTTCACTCTGAATAATTTGATTCTGAATGCCTAAATTGTCAAAGGCTTTATTTGGGTAAGATATTAGCTTCTTGCCATAAAACTACATTGTAATTTTTTTTGCACCGTTAAACAGCTGCCATTATCCACATGAAAGGTAGCTCTATGTTGCTGATCAATGAAACAAATTATTACCTCATACCCCCATCACCATATTTATGGAGGTGGTGTCCATGCCACTGATACCAAGACCATAGGATAATTTTGTCATTTACTTCATTTAACATGACCCATGCCTACAGTCCCCCCGTCAGGAAGTTACTCTAACTACAAGCCTACGAGGAGCTGCAAACATGCAGGAACTCCTGTGCGTTTAGCAAAACCCCCTGTGCAAACACATTGAGATTAGATGAAGGAGTTTTCATTCCCCGGTATGTTATAATTAGTTAAAAATCTATAGGGAACAAAGCTGACCAGAAACCCCTTACAGCAGAGCCATGGCGAGAGCATGGTCTCCACACACCTTTTTCCTTCTGTAAAAACCTAGACAACCGGCTCCCACTTGCAAGAGTGTAACATGGGACTAGAGGATTATCCGTCACAATTCAAACGCAATTCTTTGATAATGGTAATAGTGTTCCAGTGTTAGAAGTGATAGACTTACATAATTAGCTGCAAGTGCTATTTCTGTGTGTGTAAAATCTTTTAATTATTTCCTTTTTAATTATTTTAAATTACCTAATAACTCTTTGGCAAAGAGGGATGTATGGGAGGGAGGTAGTGCGAGCCCGCCATCGTTATGAAAGCTTTTCAAGAACTCCATTATGCACTGTGAGCATCTGACTCTTCGTAGCATGAGTCACCCACAAAGTCTTGAGCCATCAAGTAATTAAGCTTCCTTAATACAGAGTGGGAGGGGAGGAAGTAATATCATTTGTCGTTATGATCAGTCACGTTCCTACAAGTATATATCATAACTGTTTTATAAATGGATTATTAGCAAATCAGATTACAGCACTAATTATTTCTCCCAGCATTTCCCTTACCCATGTGCTGTGGATTCATCCACTCCCCAGTACTGCTATACTTCTCTTCCATCTGTTTTCTTCCCCCTTTGCTATCTCACACACATACACAATCATTTATGTAAACTCACCCAGGACAGGAAGAACCCAACAATAGCTGTTATCAACACTTCAAAGCAAAAAACATTGCTGGTTGTCACTGGAAATCTTTCCGAATGAACAGCTGCGTGGCAACCTAGGTACAACAAGGTGGTCGTAACCCAGTTCTGAGCAGAACTGTGAAAGAGGAATTCGCAACACAAAGCCATCTCCATGCTGGCAAGCAATCTCAGAAGAAAGGACAAGAATTGGCGGGCCTGAAAAGAAAACCACCTTTCTCACTTTTACTGGTAAAACCAGGGCTGTTACATAAGACATGCTGGGTAACTTTTTTCCTTTCTAATGAAGACCGGGCCCAAGAGAGCTAGACTATTCCAGCAAAAAATCAAGGGCAGGACAAAGTTACACCAGAGCTGATGAAAGGAGCAAAGTGGAGGGGGAGGAAGTAAAACAAACTAAAGGAAAACATAGGTGAAATCATAGGTCAAATTTACCACACACAGTCAATGAAATCTGTTCTAATTTTCAAGAGCACTCACAGGATTTAGCAGCCCTGAGGAAGTGCAATCATTGTGCCAGTTGTAAATTTTCACCAAAAGAACAGAGATTTAGATGTTTCTGGTTTGTTGTTTTGCACACCCTACAAAATTCATTAAAATCATCAAGCCAAAGCCTGAAATGGTACACAATGTGAAAGGTAAGGCAAAGCTGCTCCCCTGCTCCCCTTCCCAGCAGTGCAAAACACAAATTCTGCCGCAGATTTACCGAAGAGTAAAGGAAAGATTTCAGGGCAAAAAATAATGGGTTATGAGGCCACAGTTGTTCTGCCAATTCTCCAATCTTGCTTTTGCCATTTCCAGAAGAAAAAGCAATCGAGAAGATGGTGCAGTCTGCACAAATTCCTTTGCCAACTAGTAGGGTGCGATTAACATTACCCCAAGTGATTGCTAGGGAAGGATGAAGAGCATTAAAAATGCCAATTTTAGGCTCAGAAATACTGAAGAATTTGCAAGACTTCTGCTTAATCTCCACATGGCCTCTAACTTCCCAATCAGGGTGCGCACAACCAACTGTTTGCTGAAGCTGTCCCCTTACCAACACAGCTCCCTTCCCCATTGCTACCAAAGTGTCGCTTGTGTTGGATCTACTCTCCTCCATATTGTCCTTGTCTCAACTACATTATATGCACATCAAGGCAAACATCCAGCTTTCCACCCATAAACAGAGCTACCATACACATTTCAAGGCATGGTGATATATCAGTAACAAAAAAAAGAGGCACCAAAGTGAGAACGTACACCCATGTCCAGAAGGACTGTTGGTTTCCACTTTGTTCACATGCCTCCCCAGGCTGGACAAAGTTGTCCCGTGTTCAGCTCTGCCACTAGCATTGCAGGCAAGAGGAATGAAAGCTCAGTGCAGCCTGGCTGTGGTGGCTTGACCTCAGCTGGACACCAGGTGCCCACCAAGCTGCGCTATCACTCTCCTCCTCAGCAGGACAGGGGGGGAGAAAATAAGATGGAAAAAAACTTGTGGGTTAAGATAAAGGCAGTTTAATAAAGCAAAGCAAAAGCAAAGCCTGTGCACGGAAGCAAAGGAAAACAAAAGATTTCTTCTCTACTTCCCATCAGCAGGCAATGTCCAGCTACTTCCTGCGAAGTAGGGCTTCAGTACGCGTAGCAGTTGCTCCAGAAGACAAACATCATAATAAAAAATGCCCCCCCTCCTCCTCCTTTCTCTTAGCATTTATTGCTGACAGAGGTCACATGGGATGGCATAGCCTTTTGGTCAGTTTGGGTCAGCTGTCCTGGCTATTTCCCCTCGCAACATCTTGCCCACCCCCAGCCTACTGGGTGAGGGAGCAATGTTGGAGAGACAGCCTTGATGCTGTGTGAGCACTGCTCAGCAGTAACCAAAACACTGGTGTGTTACCAACACCTTTCTAGCTACCAATACACAGCACAGCACTATGAGGGCTGCTATGGGGAAAATTAACTCCTTCTCAGCCAGACCCAATACACTGACGCACCGGCCCCAGTCACGAGGAAAGACCTACGGATCCCACCAAGCCGGCATTTCCTTGGCACGTGGCCCAGCAGCTTGCAGGGCTCCCTGCAAGGGGCACGCTGGAGGAGGGTGCTCGGTGCCAGCCCATTTGCCTTCATGGGCTTTTTCCTTATGTTTTTGAGGAGAGGGGTCTCTGGCTGGCTGGGTGATTCACAAGTGTTGGCATCCCATGTTCACCTCTCTGGGAGAATGTGACTCAAAAGAGTAATTACGTACGTCTCCTCTTCTCCCATCCCAATTAACCTGAAGATGACGGCTAAATTTCTGGTGGCTGAAAAGCACGGGTTCGTCCACAAATACTTCCCGCAACACTGGCTCTAGCCCTCTGTAGACAGGGCTTGATTCTTTTTAAATACTGCTATGGTACCATTTTAATCAGTAATTACACACAAAGCAGAGTCATAAACCCCCTCTAAAGTGAGTCCCCCTCACTGGTACTGAAACAATAGCATATGCCTATGGTATGGGCAAATGTCTCAACTCTACTCTCTCTAAGGTGCTACTTCACAATGTTAAACCTATAAAACTCAATCATACTCTAGCCTGGGAGAAAAATTCAGAGAAAACTCTGGAGGAGTCAATTTATTTGGAAGTTAACCAGACATATTTCAATCTCGATTGGACATCTTGAGACACAACATAAATTTTTATATAGGTTATTTGATTCTCACACCTCATAAATTAAATAGAATGATCTCTGATATATCTAATGCCTGGTGGTAAAACTGTGGAAGGATGGATTTCTGGTACATTTGTTTCCAGTGCCCTGCAGTTAAGTCCTTTTGGGCATCAGTTAAGGTTAACGTGGAATGAGGGGCAGTGACAGGAGGCAGTTTCAAGTCCTGAGCAATTTGCAAAGGAAAGTCAGCTTGCTGGGACAAGCCTACCAGCCACTCTGCATAAGACAAAGCTATCAGTGAGTTAGGTATTGTTGCCAGGCTCTGCTCAAAATTGCCCCAAAACCATAGAAAGCTGGAGCATTGCTTGGCAAGTTGAAAGCAAACAATCCAGCAAAAACTGTTTTCATAACACAGCTAGATGACTAATTTGTTAGGTCAATTTATCTCATCCAAAGTTGCTCACAACTTTCCATATATTTGCCATTTGAGTGAGACAATAATAAAGTTTGATTTTAAGCTGCAAATGGTATGAAAATGCAATTAAGATGTATCTTGCAAATGTGTCTATTGAATATAGTGTGGGCTAGCCATCTAAATCCCATGGTGGGTTTTTGTGTCTTTGACTGGACAACACAGAGACAAAATAATGCAGCATGTTACAATTCAAAATTTGACCCACGTTGACTAGCTGCATGATTCATCCAGTCACTGGATAAACTTATATAATGCCACTTACAGACTCGTGGTCCATAACTAGACACAACCTGCATGTGACTGTGCAAATACACTATTTGTGTCTCCGAATGTACAGTTAAAAGTTGCTTTCAGTAAAACTCAAGATAAAACTCCATTGTTTTGTAATTCCACAAGTAAAACTCACGTGTTCCCAGGAAGAAAACACCATCAAATGAAAATTTGTATGTAACATGACTAGAAATACTTATATTAATATGGAGATTAATTTAACTCTGAAGCAGAAATTTATGACCCTGTGCTACCTTAAGTATATAATAGCAGTGATATCTGTTATATGATAGCAGTGATATTATGGAGGAAGTTGTACTACAATCAGAACTGGCATATGTCTCATATGCAATAACAAGGCTCATAGCTCATCAGCAGTCATTTAAGTTGTACTGATTACCACCAGGAAGAAAGTATGCCTCTTAAGTATTTTGGCCATTTGTTCCCATTTTTCTGGTACCCTCTTACTTTCTTCCTCTGTTTATTTTTTTAGTTTTTTCCTTCCCCTTTCAGTTTTCGCTGTTTGCTTCTTTCTTCCAGCCCTAACTTTCTTGTTCTGAATTTGCTTCCCATCAGCAAGTCCCACTTTTTCCTCCAGCAGCTTCATTTCTTTCTCAACTCATTACCAAACTAGGTTTGACTGGCCATATTATATTAAGGTTATTATTGGTGACAGCAGAGAACTGTATTTGTTGATTTAGGAGTTCTCTTCCAGTCTTACATTTCTTTCTTGTTCCCTAGTTCATTTGAAAAAACTGGTCATTTTGACAGAGATTTGTACCATTATTAGGCTTCAGAGTGAACACCCCCCATGCAGTGCAGTGCAAAGGAGGAAAAAGTGGGAAGGAATTCATTTTTCCCAGAGCTCTCATATCACATAAGGAAGACAACTCTTTTTCTGTTATGCTTATCTTGCTTTTAAAGGTTGGCTTTGTAGCCAGGTGGGTGAGCAGCATTTTCTTTCTAAAGTAAGCATTTTTTCAAGTCTCGTGTGCCACACAGCCCACAAAGAAGTAAAACTCCAGCCTACAGACAGGATGTTCAAGACCTCTGCTCTAGGCAGCTGCGTGCAGCTCTGAATTCTCGGTATGTTTTTCAGAAATGTGCTAACTTTTATGCATTCTAATTTGATTAAGTTCCTTCTCTTGGCAACTGGTCATTGTCAAACGCCTTTCTGATCAGCAGGGGACTAATACAACCTGGGAGCTACAGCCCAGGCAATGGAAAACATTACAGGTGCGATGGAGGACATATTTGCAAAGAATATCTTCTGCACCTGGACTCCATTTATTAAGTTTGCAGAAGGGACAGCTCCTGCCAAGAAGCCAGACACTCTGACCTTATTTGAACCTGCCTGCTGCCTGCAGAGCGGGATCTGTAGTGAGCGGGAGTAAAAGAGGGGCACGGAGCACACTGTTGCTCCTTGGGGACTCGCTGCAATATATGGGGAGTTTATGTTCACAAAGTGTTTTACCTTTAAAGCCTGTATTCTTTCATCTCGTCACAGGCTATAACTTTGCTACTGAGCTATATTGCTGTGTCTAGTCAGGGCGTGTGTTTGTATGCCGGTGTCAATCATTTCTTTTTGTACCCTTCATCAGCTGCAGCTCATGGAGTGGCAGGTGGTTCTTGCTCTCCACTCTATTGATGCTGCTTGGTTTTATTATATCATTTTTCCCCCTTCTCAAGCTTTATAACCTATCAAGGTCTAAAGTCTCTAATAAACAGAAAGATAAAAGGAAAAAAAAAATCTCAGCACACCAAGTTAATACAGCTTGGATTCAATACCCAGCTCATCTTCAGCAAGGCTCTAGTTTTCCCACTATGACATGAAATTGAACTTATCCCATAATGCGGTTCTCATTTAGAATTTAAAGATGTTAGCATTCCACGCAAGTCTTAATGATCATGCTTGGCTCTCAGACACTTCAGAGATAAGTGTCCTGCAAATAGCTAAGCTGGATAGATACAGATACTATTTTCCCTAATAAAAGCAAGATCCTTCAAAACAACAGATTACCTAACCAGAGTATTACCGTTCCAAACAAATAAGATATTTACTCACTCCTTTCACAAAAGGGGAAAAAAAACCCACAAGAATAAAAAAAAAAAACAACTCCTTCCCCCATAACTGAGATGTCTACTACTTAAAACTGCTCCTCCCAGTGTGAAAGCAGCACAGTACTAAAGACCGAGCTTAATTTGATGTCTGCTGGACAACTTTATTTAAAACCAGGCATACCCTTAGGCATCGTGCTGACTGGCGACTTTATGCAGTACGTTTAACATCCCAATGTGACGCATTTCGACCCTCTGCAAAGTCACTTCTGGGGCTGCAGCCCACGTGGGAAAAGCTTCTCCTAACCTGAACCTCGGCCATGGGGCTACAGGGGAGAGAACAGCCCGGGAGGGGAAGGTAAGATCAGGGGAGCCGCCATCCCTCATGGCTGGCAATGCCTTGGCCAAGGGTGCCAGTGGGTGCCAGTGAGGATGGTGAGGGTGTTTGTATGAACATCTGTCCGTTAGGAGGAATAGGGACAAGGAACAGCCCGCTAATTTTACACTCCATAACATTGGCTGGTCACCATCCCAGGCTCTTTGTTACCACTGATCTGGGCTGGATTTGAACAAGTTAGATGGAAGTGAAACACTGTGTCCTATAATTAGTCCAGAGAGGCTCCCAGCTCCCAATGATGTGTACTTTAGCCATTGTCCACACCATTTAGTGCTAACTGTAAAATCTGTACACATTCTTGCTTTGTCTGGAAAAGAAAAGCAAAAGGAAAACTTGACACATTGTTCAGATGTATAAAGGTAAAAGACAATTAATCAGGTTTATTTATATAGGACTTGCAGAAGGTTAAAAACAATGTCATTAGGATCATAAGTAGTTGAACACTCACGCTGTTTGTGATCTAGACCTGGAGCTGTGGTGGGGAAAAAGCCCTGAGACCAGAAAAGCGGCTGGGACCTGGCAGAATCTCAGGGCTGGGGCAGCCCTGCTCCAGCACTGGTGGCTCCCCTGCCACCACGAGGGGTAGCCCGTGGTGGCCAACCTCCCCGGGGCCACCTGCAGCAGAGGCATCTCCCCCGGGGGCTGCCCTGCCAGACCCATGCCCCCACATCAGCAGGCTGCAGCCACCCCCTTAGCAGGGCATGGCCACTGCTGCAGACGAAGGGCGGTGATTTTCCATCTGCTGGAGGCTCTCAGCAACCTGGTGCCGCTCCTCCCAGGACTGCTGGATAAGTGGGTGGATTGCTTGACGAACGCAAAAGGGGTAAGGTGCAGGAGAATTTGGTGAACTGGAAAGAACAGACTGGAGATCCCACGACAAGGTGACATAAGATTTCCCACGTCTGCATTTTGCCGTGGTGGTTCAGTTATTACGACCAACCCAAAAAAATCCACCGATATCTCAACAAGCTAAAAAACAATGGCAAGAGATAACCTTGTGTTATGTTGAAGCCAGATACTGGGTACATATGCCTTGACCCAGGGCAAGCGGTTTGTCTTAGGAAAGAAAAAACAGCTCTGAAGAAAAAAAGGCAGTAGACAAGACTTAGGAAAAAATAGTACCCATACATCTAGTAGACAGGTTAAGTTTGTATTTACAATACTAGAAAATGAGCATGTTATGGACTAGTAATAGTCTTCAGTGAGAGAACTGGCTAATGTATTAACAAATTATCCGTGCTGATAAGCACAGACAGTGATATCTGATTTTGAAGGGTGATGTGATATCTATGGACATTTGTTCTAAGAATTTTTTGTGGCAGAGGATGCTGCTGAATTACATGAATTCACCTTTCTGGTGTAAATATAGTAAGTTTCAAGTAGCATCTACAGATAATTAAGCATGCAGCTCATTAATACTAGTCCAAATGCTCTCCTCCGCAAAGACAAAGGAGAACGTCACTGCGGGTTCAGGCCAGTGAGCAGAGAGAGGTGACCAGGAGTCTAGCAGAGCACCTTTGCTTCTGCTTGGAAGGAGGGAAGATTTACAAGCCCAAAAGCAGTAGGACTCTCTCTGCTGCCCTGCCATGCAGACCAGGCACAGTTTCCTGAGCCTGGCTGGGATGGCTCAAGGAGCTCAGCGTGCACACCACACACAGGCTTGCCACATAAGATTCAGCTCCAGATTAAAAAAAAAAAAAAAATTTAGGCATGTACAGGCACACTAGACAAAAAAATAAATTGCCTAAACATAGGTGCCTGGCTATGTGAGCTGTCCTAGAGTATTTGAGACATCTGTACAGGGCTGTCGGAGACAATACAGGACCTGCAGAGGTCCTGCACATTTCTCAAGCAGAATATCCCACAAAGCCTAAAATTATCTTAGACACCCACTGCAGCAACAGGATCTCATCAGCGCTGCCTTGGCTTCCATCGTTGCTGATGGCAAGCTAGTCAAGGCATCCAAGAGAGCTAGGGAGGGGACCTTAGAGACATAGCACACATGTAAACCCTTGCACAAGGTGCCTCAACCAGCAGCTCAGTCTCCTACACCATGTCCCCATTACTGACAGCCAGCTTCTTGCACCCTACCATCATCTGCCTCGCTGCATCTGTGGCAGCGCTGGCATACTCAGCCTGGTGTGCAAGTGGCACGCCTGCAGCAAGCCTTACTAGTTAGTGTCCATGCCCGGAGAAAACCAACCACTTTCCAGGGCTAAAATACGCTATAACTAATTAAGTGAGTTCGAGATGTATTTCAAAACCTATTGAGCAGAAAGCTATGCTACTAAAAAATTTAAAGGGCTGACTTAATTCCCCTAAGGCAACACTTTCAGCTTTGAAAGGATATAACTTTTTAGTCAATAGGTTCTGAAATATGTCTCAAAGTTGCTTAATGAGTCAGTTATAGCTGAATTTAGCTTAAAAAGGGGGCTATGAGGGCAGCCATTGAATAACTGTGATAGGTGTGACCATGCAAAAGTGATGCTAGAATGTTGATATGGGAGGGCCTCTGGCTAGTTTGTTGGTTAATTCTCTGAGCTTGCTTGTAAAGAGCTAGGTATTTTCAGACAGCTAAGAAGAGCTCAGGTTATATTTGCACCTGAGTACTTAAATAAAAGCCTTACATTTTCTCTCCTGAAAATCTAAATTCCAAAAACCTGTCAAATGCTACGTGCCAGATTCTCATGTGGTGTAAACTAAAGCTGCCTCTTAGCTTGCCACACAGCTTTCCCAATTTACATCACCTAAAAGACCTGGCCAAGTGCCAAGACGGTTAGAAAAGCAGATTCTTTTCTTCTTCGGTTTCATTTTCACATACCTCTGCACTTCCTTTGCTCAGTTACAGACTAGAAACAGAAGCAACAAAGTGCTCAGTATGAAAATGTGCATTTGCCCTATTTTCTCCTTAGCAAAGCAGCGGAAATTTTGTGAGCTAGCCAGTCCTCTGAGATTTCCAGCCCAGTTTGGCAAATTCTTGAGGTTTGGATAATAAAATTATGAGACAATTCCCACAGGTATATTTTTCACCTTTTTAATATCTTTTATATGCTGTATTACTTTCGTGTGATGTTTCCCACAGTTCTACTCTGATGAAACGTAGAAAATTCATTGAGTAACAGTCTCCTTACAAAAGCCAGCACTGGCACAGCGTACATCTGCTGAGGATGAATCTGAGATCATCTTTCATTTAGTAAAGCATAATACGAAACACAAGGTGTCATTTTTGGACTCTGCAACCTGAGACTTTGAAAGTCTACACCTTGCCTGCTGGAAACTACTCCACTGTGGTCTGTCTTGCAAATAAGCCTTGAAAATGCCCAGACCCCATTCACCAGATATTTACATCAGCATGTACCAGGAATGTCTCCATTGCATTCCCCAACTCTAACACATGTGGGCTGAGCAGAAGGCCACATCTGAAAAGCCTGATGTTTCCAAAAGAGCAAAGACTTGATGACTGATACAAATCCTTTTACCTCTGTCAGAGGCATGCAATAGACTATTAGAAAGAAAGAAGGCACAAACTTTTTTCTCAAAACACCCACACATCCTTGCAGCCTGTGTTCTGCAAGGTAACCCATCCTGGAGGCAGTCTGCCTGGTTGACATCGGTGTAAGCGCTGCACAAGGACATGGGCAATAGAAAGGGAAATACCCCAGCTTGTGTTGTTGCAAAACTAGACAGAAATGTAAGCAAAGCTGCAGCTGGCTAGCTGAAAAACAAGAAAACATAGCTCTTTATCCCTGGCCCTTCAGCATAGCTCAGACAATTTTCTACCCAAGCCACCTCCAGGAAAAATAAAAGAAAAATGGAGTGTGACATAAAGCTTATTATTACCCTCTGTGGAGAGCTTGGAGATCTCCAGTCTCACATATCTTCTCCTCTTCCTGCACAAGCAAACCTGGGTGCATCATCCTCCATAGCTGTCAGAGGAGGAGCAGAGCAGGTAAGGCAAGACAACATAGGTCATTACTGGAGGTCTGGCAGTGGGGTTGCCTAGCCAGGAGGCACTGGAGGAGCAACAAAAGTCTTGGAGAGTTATTTAAGGACAGGACGTGCTGCTGAGAAGGGGAAGAGTGAAGCAGAATAGTGCATTTGTGCCTCAAAGAAAACCGGAGGACTGATAAATGAGCTAAAAGCAAAGGAACTTCAGTCCAGGTACGCTGGATTTCCTGCATCTGCCCCTCATTGACATGTCCAAATACATGTAATGCCACATTACAATTCAACTGACCAATCCATATTTTTCATTTTTTCATAAGCAATTTCACTTGTTTCTTCCTTCTCAAGGTGTCCTTAAACAGTTAAGAAAAATGAAGAACATTTTCCAACCTCCCGTGTATAAGTAACTTTTTGCATTAAATTATACTGTCATCAATTATTAAATGAAGATTGTCATTAAATATTACAATGAAGAATATTATCAATATTGCATCTGTCACAGATGAAAAAACTACATATATGGATGAATGTAATCTGTTCATTGGTTTATGAACCCAGAGTTCCCTAGAGAGTGTCACTGATGACACAATATCCCCAAATGCTGGATTTTGTATGCGATATATCTGAAAGATGTGCAAAAACAGATGTAACCAGACAGCTCCTTTTGGTTACGTACATGAGGAAGCTTCACAGAGCAAGTTATTTTAGTTAAGGCTGGCAATAATTTATTCTGAACAAATTGCCTCTATATCTGTTTCAGGCAGCAGCAACATAGGAAGAATGTGAACTTTTTTGCTATATCAACTCATTTTGAGCCAAATTATGCTTCTTTTTGAGTATCCGCCATTGCAAACATAGAAGACATGTGGATTTAGATATTAGCACCTTCTAAAAGTTGGCTCAATAAAAGCTGTTTAGCACTTAAACATGGAAGCTGTTGTCAGCTTCACAGATGAGTAACTCATTCCAAATTTCGGAAATGGAAATTCTGATCTGATGTATACTTCAGGCTTATTAAGAAACTATATTTTCTCGGCCACAATTCAGTTAAAATTAACTCCAGCTCCCACACTGTCACAATCCACAYGTGACTATGGAAGTCATAAAAAATGAACTTGATGTGGGTTCTTCTACCGTAAGTGGAGGAAAATGTCCCTTGGAGCCCAGACTCTTAATTCCAGGGAGCCACGGGACAAAGAGAATAGCTAATCACACTGCCTTAGCTTGGAAATATGATTAAAAAGAAGAATGTGTTAGACTTTATCCTAAGAAACACCTYTCCTTTTTTCCTGTAATGCCATCAAACACTGTAACAGACACCAATAAAAAGACACTGTTGTATGTTTATTGATTCTGTATTTTCCTTTGTCCTCTAGACTTTAAAAGCGAAATTGTAAGAAGGAAAAAAAACCACCCCAGTGGTCATAGCTTAAATCTGATTTGAGATGCTTATTTCTGGGATATTAAACATGAGAGTCTTTTTAATATATCTTCTTTTCAATTTTTTTCTTGCGTCCTGAAAATCAGGTTTGCTGAAGATCTCTTGGTTGTTTTGAAACTGTGGGAATTACTTGTGCTATTTCTCCCTCCATGTCTTCTCTTGGTCCAAAACTCACTTATTCTCTGTATTTTCCTGTGGTCTCATCACTACTGACACAAGATCTTTTTCCTAGTCACACCAACTCAAACAGCCTTGCTCTGTTTCTCTGCTTTCAAACCTACCTCTCTGAAATCCCATCTGCAGAAATGCCTCTCCTGTTAGTTTTTCTTAGCTTAGCTCTACTCCTGCTTCTTATTTTTAACTTGAGCTTAATACAATCCTAATGAAGTCAACGAGAAGTCTTTCCTTTGACTTGAGCTGGACCAGGTAAATTTGCACCAAAAACTTTAGAGAAGATTATTCAAGTCTTCTAGCACATGGACTTAATGAGTGAAAGTCAGTAACTTCACAGCTGAGGTGTCAGCCAAGAGATTTCTTGTCCTCAGCAAGTCACATTCTCAGGGTCCCAGTCTTCATCTCTGTTAGACAGGATACTGGTTTAACACCATTACAAAAAGATGGGGTGAGGACATTTATTTTAGAATACACCTGAGCAGCTGTCTGAAAATCTAAGGTGCTTTCGTGACTGAGTATTAATAGAAACGTTTTTCATGCTATCAATAATTTATTGACAGTTGGCTGCCAGTCTCACGCTTGTTCTGCTAATTTGCTCCAGATCCTTGCACATTTTGGTGGACCAGGGCCAGGACAGAAAACAAAAAAGAACAAAACAAACCCCATCCCTCTTGAACCCTCTGCCCTTTCCACTCCGAACACGATCATGCCCTTCTCTTTGCTGGGAACTGATGTTCACAGTGTGACTAAGAAAATGATTCAATCCTGAAAGCCGCCATGTGATTTAGCGAAACAAAGGGCTGACCTCCCCAGCATAGGCAGCAGCAGCACCAGCCGCTCTTGAAATGTCTAAAAGGCAAATGCATTAGTATGTTCAGCCACCATGCTGGCTAATGACTAGACATTTTCGAACATATGGGATCATTATTCCAGCATATCATCAGTGAACTTTCCAGAAAAGCTAATTAAAGGGCCCTTTAAATGCTTACCACAAAGTTGGGTTTTATCACAGCTCCTCACTTGCATTTGAAGAATTAGCAGTTTTCATCTCCCCTGCTCTCACCACCTTTCCATTTCCGGTGATCACTAAGATGAGTAAAGCTAATTAAACAGATCTTTAATTTTTTAATCATAATTTACCTTTCCTTTTATTTCCTATGCAGAAAGATTTCATTTCCCACTGACACAAAAAAGATTTAGAATGCACTGTGGCCAGTGTCTACTGATGGCTCGTCTTCCGAGCTACCTTCCTTCCTATACCTCTCTCCTGTAACTGCTTCTGTTCTTTAATGGTTATTGCAAATGACATTAAAAGGTAATTTATAGATTGCAGGAAAGAAAGGT
Organism: Oceanodroma leucorhoa; assembly: GCA_030449065.1. Classification (NCBI taxonomy): domain Eukaryota; kingdom Metazoa; phylum Chordata; class Aves; order Procellariiformes; genus Oceanodroma; species Oceanodroma leucorhoa. Next base: position 2,614,755 of record JASVER010000084.1, on the reverse strand, counting down.
CATTTTCCCGGCCAATAGCTCCTAACAAGGGGTAAATTCTCTGGACAACCCTTCCTGCTGATCAGAATAATTTGCTAGGAAATGTGTAGATGACCAAAATCTCCTGCAAGACTGAGTGTAGAAACAAGCTTTTTCACTTCCTTGGGAAGCAATTTTGCTTTTAGGCATGTATCCTCTCAAGTTAAAAACAACAACCTGCAAACCTGAGGCAGGTGAAAAGACTATTATCTACTTTGCAAATACAAACCTGGGACGTCTTTGAGGACAAAAATCATTCAAACTGTGAATGTAGCATTGCTAGTGTTGTGATGTCTAAGCCCATAGAAAATGCTCATAATGGAAGTGTGAGCTATTTAAATAAATAAAGCCATCAGTGATAACTTGTGTCTTCATTGTTAGGTATACCATTGCTGGTAACTTCAGCAGAAGCACACATGGGGTTACCAAGCTTGTTGGACGCACTGGAAGACACTGGGATGGGCTACACAGTKGATGGCAAGTGTGCCTTCATCAGGATGGTCCCAGAGGAAAGGGCTATCAGGATGACTGATAAAAAAGACATTTTTCCATCTTTCATTCAAAAATTAAAATTCTCCTTTGGAAGTTGCAAAAAAAACAATATGATTTTGATAGTTCCATAAAAATATTTTGATGGGCCTTTCTACAGGCCAGTGACCACTTCCTATAATATGCACAAGTTGACATGGCTACTCAATGCTATACAGCAAATCCCAGAGTAAAACCTGAGCTTCACTACACAGAGGAGAGATTGTGATCCTTGGGTTTCCCACAGCACCCATGTCAGCTGTACTCAGCTAGCGACATGTAGCAGGAGCCAGCCGCCGCCATCCCCCCAGCAGCGGGCATAGGCACACCGGGACATTCGCACTACAAGAACGCCTCTGGCGCTGATGGCCATGGCTAGGTGCAGTGAGCCCTGTGTCCTGTGAAATAAGCCACGCTACGCGGCACCGGCTGGGCTGCACATGGAGGGAGAGTGGTGTCTGCAGAGCAACATGTGGCTCCGAGGGCACTGCCACGTAACCTCGAAGCGCGACGGGCATCGCCTGTGGAGCCGTGCTAATGAGTGAGCAACACTCCGCAAAGGAGCTTCTCCGGCAACAGAAAATGAGATAACAACAAGAACACCGTCTCTCAGCGTGCCAAGAAGTATATATACTGCTTGCACTCATCCTTCAGCTATTAGCAGAGAAATAGTTTAAATATCTTGCAGCTGGGTCTCTCTTGTCACATTTCTAAGTCGTAATAACTTTGAATAGATATCTTGGAATAATAAATAACCACTAAAATATACAAATCTAAATGCTTGAAAAAAAAATCAGCTAGTCATTTATCTAACACAATCTCTCTAGATTTTGATTTTTGATAAAAGTAATAGTTTGAGAAACCCTGATCCTCCAAACAAATATATATTTAGAGTCAGGAAAAAAAACACTTTCTTCTGTAGTAATACAATTTATATGAGTAGACCTATGTACATGCTGAAGTGTTTATGGGACTGGGGACTAAACGTTTTAAAAAGAACCCAAAACAATGGCACACATGCACCAGAAGATTTCGTATGTATTGCATCCTGTGGAATAAACATCCCTGTGTGGAGCTGCATTGCAGAAAGCTGTGCTTGGCAGATGGCAAGTAGACTGGAACATAATTCCCCCCGCCCCCACCCACATGCACCGCCTGGTAAAACAACGCCGCCAGTGTCCTGCCTCCTTCCACTTCAAATGAATGTGATCACCCAGTAGACATGTCAGCATCCTTCCCCCCAAAAAGGTCTAGCTGCAGATCAGAAGATGTTTTGACAGGAAGTCAAAATAGGTTTTGTACCAGTCAGAAAGTAAACAATAGGAAACAAAAATCCCTTCTTCCTTGTGTTGCTTCCTTGCCTGGTTTGTTTCCCTCCCCTTCTCAGTCCTGTCTGCTTTGGCTTGGTCTGTCTCCTCCTCTCAGGGCAGGAAGAGTCCCGGAGGTCTTCTCCTCTGGAGCAGGTGAGATCGCTCTGATGTGTGTGCTCCCCCGATGCCCTTCACATCCCCACAACATGAGTCACGTATACATGTTTGTCACTAGAGATGTACAGAAGGTCAAAACGTTCTCCTGCTTATAAGTACGAAAGTATTACTTATTCATGACAGGTCATCTAACAAATGAATGAGCCAGGGCAACACTATGCAGTATCAATATAGATTACATGACAGAAAAAATGTATAGGAAAATACAGAATTCCTCAAATCTGTACCTGGGTATAGATAAACAGAATAATCTCACAGACTCAGCAGTCAGAAAAGAGGTAATCAAGGGAAATTATTTTCCTTGTGGATTGTCACACGTTTTTCTGACCTGTCAAATCTCAAATACCTGCTGTTTTCTGATAAGTGGTGAGCACACATCCTGATAGGGAGCGATGTTAAAATCTCTATTACTTTGCAATGATCTGTGTATAATACAACTTTGTCACCCAGACCAGAAGATTTGCTCCCACGTGGAAATGGAAACATGGTGATTCACAACTACCCAGCCCAATTTTGAGATGGGTATGGGTAGCTCAGTATTTTTGTAGTTTTCAGAGCAGACTTCATCCAAGCTAGCAAAATGCAAAGTTTCTTCAACTTCCCTTACCAATAACAAGGTTCTAAAATGCAAATAAACATAAATATAAATAAATGAATACTGGCAAATAACCTGATACTCAGCTCACAGGTCGAGCGGGTCTCAGTGCACCTTCCTAGCCTCTGTCTTCATGGAGTTAGCCCTACATACCATCCATACGAAGCTTCCCATGTCCCTCTGAGCATTCAGTAGCCAATTAAATATTCATTTGCAAATTAAATGATGGCTTAAAATATTGGAGCTAATCCAATTCACACCACCTGAGGACTGTGTTCGCTAACCGCCTAGAAAACAGGGGAGGAATTACAATATCAGGAAACCCAGGTCACGGACCATGAGTGTGGTTGTGGGCAGGGGGAGGAACATGGTGTCTGCAACCACATAGAGACCTGGATGTCTTTCTTTAGTTGCCTTTTTATCTGAGAGCTCAAAGACTCAAACACATTTCAGTGTTTATATGAACGGTGCTACAGGCATGTTATGGGCTCGACTGAGTTAATCAAGGATAGGCACTTGGTGCCATTTGGGATGCCTGGCAGTATGAGGGCTCCAGGTGGGAGTCCAGAAGGGCAGAGATCTTCTGTAGGTGATGTGGTGGCTGCTCTCTGTGGAGGTCTAAGGTACCCAGAGCATCTCAGGTCACTTCGAACTCCAGACAGTAAGGAGAGTAGTTACTTCTCAGCCTGAATCCCCAATACACCTGCCTGTCTATGCGCCTTAAAACCAGAAGCATTATCCCGCTCCCTACAGCACATTTGGTGAGAGGAATATTAAAACATTCACATTTTTCATTAGAAATGAAATGAAGAATGAAAGCCCCATTGCTTTAAGTTGTGTGTGTTTCACAAAAATATCAGCCAGTTATGAGAACTAGTAAGCTGTGTACCCTCCTTCCCATTTGGGATTGCATTTGAGGAAGAAATACAGAAGGTGGGAGAAAGTTTGAAGTCTTCTACCTTTTGGGAGATAGGTTTTTGTAACCAGGATACCATTTCTTAAAATATATCTATTTAACTGCATGAATATATGAACTTACAGAAAAATGACTAGTTCGACTCATGTCCTACTTATTTTAAGGATATTAAGGACATTGTCCGTTGTCTCTAGTAATCAGCTATAACCAATAATTTATTTTGCTTAGAGATTTTTACATTGTTACAGGACAGAAAAGAGATACAGACCCTCACTAGGATTTATATGCTGCTCGAAGCCTTGGATATCTGAGACATCCACACAGACCTGGCAGATATGACACACAACCTATGAGACCAGGAAATGAGGATGACATTAGAGGTTAAATACTGGTTGAGCGATTTCAGTGGCAACTCTCACTGACTCCTGATCAAAAATTCACCAAAAGAGCTTTAAATGAACACAATTAGCATGGTTGAGGAGCTCCCTCATTTAGTTGACTAGTAGTAATTTCTGTCATCCTTTTTCCCTTYAAGAGAAAAATTAAAGATCTGTTGCATAATTTTTCCTGAGTCCTTCAGCAAGGATCCCGAGCACCTGCAGACAGAAATCACAGTCAAAGGATCAAACGTTACCATCACCACCTACTGATCCCCTGGAAACTCTGCAGGGGAGAGAAGGTTAGATGAGACCAAGGGTCTTGGGTGTCCAGCGCCTCCCAAGAACTGCCCAATTACTCTGTGTATGCATATATGTATATTCACATACTGGTTTAAATAATACCCAGTCCAGCAAGTATTTTGAGTGGAGTGTTTTGTTAAGCAACAATTCCAGCATCTGACCACAGTCCAGATTGTGCCGAAGTCTGCAGCATGAGAAAGAATGGATAATCAGTAAGGAAAACTTTCCATCAAAGACTTTTCGCTATCTAAGAACCCCTGTGGCTAAATAAAGTTCCATCTCTAGATATGAAAGTGTGAGAGGCAGGAAACTATGTGTTAGAAGCAGATACTGAATGGAGGCTTTCACCAGTTGGCAGGAACAGAGCTACTCCATGAGGCACCTGGTGGGGGCTTTTGTCTGATTTTCATTAAGAAGATTTCCAAGGAGTTCATTCAAAGGGAAAAATGAGGAACAACGATGCTCAAAATTGAGTACACAAAGAACACAAATGTATTTTCAAAAGCACAGATGAAATACTGAATGCAAGCAAGTAGAGGGGATTGTGCAGCTTAGATGGACCACAGTACCCCTGATTGAGTTCTTGGCCCAAAATCACTTCCATGAGATTTCAGGGAGAAATTATGCTCACAAACACATGCAAAACAACACAATCTCTCTCATTCATCTGCCCATCTCCTTCTGGTCTATTCCCCCCAGTTTCCAATAGGGCTCTTTCTTCCCCATTTTGTTCAATAGAGAATGACCTACGTAGCCAACAATAAAATCAGATGGAGATGAAACTTATTGTTAATGGTGTGGAGGCCAAATTATTATTTAACTTTTAAATATGAACAATACTTGGCTCCAAATCTCATTTAATCTTCGTGGATATCAATTATATTTTGTCATTTCTAGACCTGTGAAAATTTCATTTCTCCAAATGAGCTCAATAACTAACCCTCAGCCACTTAAAAAAAAAACCCTTCTATTCTCAGATTTTTTCAATATAGATTATGAAAACATTAGTTCAATGGGATTTATACAGCCTATTTGACATTTTTTTCTCTTCAGTTGGATTTGTGATATTATTCAAAGCTGGGGCTCTTTCCAAATGCTAAAATATTTGTTCTCTGAATAAATCACCATATGTGTGAAAAGATCAGACACGAGTACATCTTTTATATAGTAACTGTTCGTTTACAATGCTATCAGTCTTGCATTATATTATTATTATTTTTGTCACAGTGTGCATTTCATTGCTATGGATGACACTGCAATGTTTCAACGGAAAGAGACCTCTAGGAAAAGAATGCAAACGTTTCTAAATCTTGTATGTTCACTACCAAACACTCAGGAATAGGAATAGTGGAGAACAGTAAGCAGATCAAAATCTTTGGGGGGAGCTTACTTCTTGGAGGAGGTGCTCCATAGGAAGCTCCTTATCAGCCAGGCCCCATTTGCAAGGTGCCTAGAGGAACAGGCTGCTTTAGGTGCCCGTATTCCTGCTTAAAGGCTGGCACAAAGCCTTGCAATGGTGGTAGGCAAGAAGACCTACAGGGTAAAGATTATACTCCGCCCTGATGCAGCCTCTGGCCCCAACAGAAGCAGCAAAAGATCTGCAGCCCTAACAAACCCAGGGCAGGCCTTAGATCCCACCAGCCCACCCTGCCTTGCTCTGAGCAGTAAAAGAAATAGCCATCAGACGCTGCGCCTCTGCAGTCTTGGTCCTTGCTGGTTCCTGGCCCTGGGTTTTCCTCCTGACATTTGACTGGGATTGACTTCCCAGTGCAGCTGTAGAGCTGAATTCCCAGCCCCGAGCCCTGACACACACAGCCTGTTTTTAGGACTTTGCAGTGGCCCCAGCTGGTGCAAAGAGGCGGTGACTGTTTTTTTCCATCCATGGTCTGAATGAGCAGCTCTGAGTGAATAGCCTGTGCAGCAGCTGTGCAGCCTGGGCCATCTCACGGGATGGGTTTTAATTTCCCCAGTCCCTCTTCATTCCACCCTCTTGGGTTTTATGTGGGTGGAGTTTTATTTCAGCCTAAATGTCTAAATCTGTTTCCTGAGACATAGGTGCAATCTGAGCCCCTTCCTGTATTACGTGTTCAAATTGCTGACTGCAAACACAATAGGTTTCGCGGTGTTAAGGGCCACCTGTTGAAAGTGGTCAAAGGCACCCCCGTCCATTTGCATTCCCCACCGCCTGTCTTCCTGTCTGTGACTCAAGCGTCTCTCTCTGAGCCAGTCGCCCAGTGTGTCGGGTGCAATCATTGCAGCACTGAACCGATTCAACATCTTGAAAAGCTAATTAACTTCATAAAAAATTCATATAGGCATGCAAATACTGTGGCCCAGATAAATAATTAACTGAACTCTTCCACACCAGCACCAGCATGCTCCAAGGCTGCCCTCTCTTGCCAGGCCTGCTCAACAATTATTCAAGACATGTGATGTGGACCGCATTTGATGATTCTCTTCAAGGTGTAAACCTACGCGGCAGCTTAATAAACAACATACATTGCACAGTCAACATTGATTTACACATCTTCTGAAGAGATGATGCATGAAATGATCAGAAAAGTCAATAATGCAAGCAAAATGTATGGGCTTGAGATAAGTAACAGAAAACAAAATCAATGCCTTCCAGCTATTATCATCATGAAGTAGAGTTCATAATAGATAACATTAAGTTTGAACAAGTTGCATCATTCCAATACCTGCAATCAGCTGTCACTTCTGACAATAATTGCCAGAATGGTATTCATATACGTATATGCTAGCTCTACCTCTGGTGCTAAATGCATTTAGCTGAACAATCAGGGCAAACAATCTGACGAGACAGATATTTTATTATTCTGACATTAAAAAAAGGAGACTGCGGAGCCCATTAATCATGACCTGTATTGCCGTGTACATACAAATATTGCACTGAAGAAAGCCAAAAAGCTTGCTAGAGACATACTGAAATAAGTACCAGAGGAACATCTGAGGCGGTTGATGAGATCACCCTATCACTAGCTCTGAGGGATAAAATTCAGCAGAAGGAGGCAGCTGACACGATCAGAGCACCTGAGCAACAACGACTCAGTCACACAGCACAGGCAACGATACACCTCAGCTTTGTATCTGGAGCTTTACATGGGACTTATCATATGGCTTTACATCAAGGATTTCTGATAGCCCCAGGATGCAATCAATAAGAAAGCAACATAAGAGAAAGCTCTGACCACTAAGGGCTTGTCAACACAGGGAAGCTATTGTGAACCACGGGAGGGTGTGAATTACATGGAGTAAAGTAAAATCGCACAAGGCAGTCTGAGGGTGAAAAACGTTTCTATATGGAGAGCTAGAGTTTAACATCTATATCACAACAGCCCTCGAATCTACCTTTGAAAATATTTCTCACGGTATTTCAGTAGCAGTTCGTGTAACCTATGCCACTAAGTAAAACCAGGAGGAGTTGCCTTCGGCGTGCAGGAGAGGCTGCCAAAGACGGCTCGGGCTATTTGTGGAAGCAACCGCTCTGTCTGCTGCACAGAGGGCTGGTAATGACAAACAGAGCCCCTTCCCTCCAGCCAGGAGGATGAATTTGGCTTCAGCTATTCACAATCCAGCTTCGACCAATTGATAATTATTCAATGGTGATAAAAAATACATTGGCAGTCTCAATCCAGCTCCTAACAGAGCTATAAAATGCTCACAAAACCACAACAAACAGTGATTATGCCCTTTTGTAAGCAGCAGAGACACAGGGAGATTCGTTCCTCCTCCTTCCTACAAGGCAGGAGCAAAGGTAGAGCCTCACCAGGAGGTGGTGGTGTGGGGAGTCTATATCATCGTAACCGCATCTATATTTCTTTTCCTAGCATTGGGGAAAGAAAAGGAGAACAAGGATGATGAGGTGAAGGGAGCTTTGGGGAAACTGTGCCCTGAGTTGCAGTGAATGCAGTGAGTTGATGGGTGACCACCCCAACAAATTCATTTTCTAATGGTTTTGATTTGACCCACAGACGAGAAGATGGTTTCAGCTGAGTTCTGTTTTGATTTTTCAGGGACCCATTCATCTCCCAAAACTAGAATCCAAGCTCATAAAGCACAAACCCACACAAGCCAAAACCAATCAGTAGCTTCCCCGAATCCCTGCAAAGCCAAACAATTCAGTGCCACACTGCTCTGCCAATAATAGTAACAAGTAACACTACGCTCAGACTGTAATTTTTCATATCCAGTGTGCTGTTGTCATATGATTTACTGTGCTAGCACTGAGAGCCATTGCCCAAGCCCTGTCTCTGCACTCCTCCTGATTTACTTAAATCTTTTTACTTTTATCAGCCACAGGGAATGGGGACACTTACATGTAACAACTGACAATTTGAACAGAAAATACAGAGAAAAGCTGTGTAAAGCAAGTGGCTGAGATTATAGCTGTTGACTTCTAATATTATTTGACAGATGAGACTGCTGCAATTATCCTCTGCTCATGGGTTCCATTACTGGAACAAGAAACGCACAAAATAAGGGCAATTTCCCAAACAATATATAGGGCCACTTAACTTTGTCAAGAGCCATTTCTGCAAGTGAAGTCCTCCCTGGTTAAAGATACAAGGATAATATGCTGGCAACTTCACASGAGCATTTAATGCATTCCACGTTAACTGCCTTTTCAGTTGTTCTTTTCCTGCTCTGTTTGAACCAAATAGGATATTATTTCTAAGGATATTTGTTTAAAGAATAACATTGTACTTACTGCTGTTCCCTCTCTCAGGAGCCTTTTTTTTTTAAAAAGAAGGCGTTTCAGAAAGTTTGCGGCTCACGAGATCACTCTGGATTTTTGCCAAGTCCTGCATCCCCAACATCATCCTGTCCCCATGCCCCCTCCACCTCCCTGCACTGCGAGGGAAGGCACCAGCCCCCCACGAAGCTTCCCACTTTCTCCTTCTCCCTCCTTCTTTCTTTGGACGCTCTGCTCCAGAGAGTTGCCCCGAGTCCCCCACTCCACCCTGCAGCCCCCGCCGTGCCCCTGCCCTGCCCCAACCTGCTGCCACCCTCCCTCTCTCCTCCACTGGGCCCTGGTGCCGGCCGGCACAGCTGGTGATGGGAAATGCCCCTCAGCGCTGGTGGGGGGAAGCAGCCGACATGGCCAAGCGGTTCCTCGGTAGCAAAAAAGTGTCATTCTGGGGAAGGGGAATCTCTCATAAAGGCCACTCTGTATGCCCAAAAGCGAGCAAATAGTACCCAACACACACTTGTCGGTGTGTAAGCAGATCTCAGAAGAAGAGTGCAGGTTCAAGGTTTCCCTAAAGTAATACACGTCAAAGGCAATCGTCCTCTGAAGACTTCCTGTGCCAAATCCCGCCGCAGTATCTAATCACTGGTGTGTGAAAGAAGGAACATTAGTCCTGCTTTAAGTTCAAACCTCAACACAACCTGAGCAGCAGAGTCACTACTGACATGTCCATAATGTATTTTTAAGGTTGCCTCATCACTTTGACTTGTGGAGCTATTTATAGATCAAAAGGAGCTTCTTTCTCCAGGAGGAAAAAAAGCAATGAATTTTCTGAAAGCAAAGGTGAAAAAAAATGAGAATGAAAAAAAGAGGGAATAACCTGTGGCCTAGGCAGTAGTTATTAATTCCTCCTTCCAATGCGATCTGCGCTGAACCAGTGAGTGAGTGAATATTTTTCAGCAGCCTTCCCCAACCTCTCACACGCACTCCAGTACCTTCTCTCAGATGTGCCCAGGACCTGGTGCTGCAGACCCAGGTGTGAGAAACCCCACAGGAGATCACTGCACAACCACTTCAGGCTAAGCTCAAGTTCCTGATCCAGCTCAGCTGGTGCTCATCCCCTTCCTTGGAGGATGAAGACGTTCATAAATTTGGAGGAGATTTTTTTTTTTTCCTATTCAATGTAATTCTGAAAGCTCTCTCATCCAGAAAACAGGCCTGGCTTTTCCTGAAGTATTACTAAACACTTGGTTTCTGCACTACCTTGTGGCAGTGAGTTTCATGGCTCAGCCAAGAGCAGAGTCACGGATGATGTGAGGAAAAACAGACCTTGACCACAGACAGTAGTACACAGTTTCTCTCCACGTCCAACAGCATGACCACTTGAGGAAGAGATCTGGTAAGGGGAAAAATGCCACTGCCTTCCGAGCCCACCGTGGAGGAAGGGTCAGACCCCCCCTTCCTCAAAACATATCCCTTGACCTTCACCAAGAAACCCCACCTGCCTGAAAGCATCCTTCAGGCTGTATGTGTAAAATGCCCTCAGATGTCTGGGAATAGGGATACAGTAATTTTTGACACATTTCTATGAGGTGAATAAGATTTATGTCAGTATTACAGAAGAGAAAATGAATCCCAGAAGTCAATGGGACAGAAAAGACAAGATGAGAGCATTCAAATGCCAAACTCACAGACCCCAATATCCTCCAGATTATACCATTTTTCTGTTCTTAAAATTACTAACTCACGGCATCCAGAATGCAAAGAACAAAATATGTGCTATTTATGAGATTTTTGCCTTTTACTTTCCCCCCTTCACCACACCACTGCATTTTTCTGAGGGGCGAGGTGGCTCTTTTCTGGAAAGTGACCTTTGCTGGAGGGCAGGCAGATGGCGGCAGCCACAGACAAGCCCAGTTCTCCTCCTTGACCATGTGTCACTTGAAGATCTCTGTGCTGGAGATCCCAGCTCTCCTCCTGAATCTGGGTCACTGGCAGCACAAAGCCCTGCTGAAGGCACCCACGTGTGACGCAGACCCACCAAGGACCATTCCTCATCCCAGGGACACAGCGACGGCCAAGTCTGCACTGTGTAATTACAACAATTTGGGCTTCAGGGGTTTTTTTATTATTATTTCTTGTTCAGCCCCTGCAGTCTTGGTCTCTTTAGCAAGGGTCTCTTCACAAAGGCAGTCCCTGTACCAGCAAGCCTCAGATTTGCCCTCAGCTCTTCCATAGGCATTGATTAGGTGTCTTTTTTCTTTTCCCCTTTTAAAAAAAAATCAAAAAAGAAAAGGGACATGATTTAAAACTAAAATAGAACGAAGCGCATTGTACAAAGGATTATTTCAAGTAATTCTCCTTGAAACTGTAACAAAGGAATGTTTCCTGGGGATTAAATGGACTGTCAGGTAATCAGAAAAGTTGTTTTAGGCTTTCCTCAAGAAGAAAAGAAGCATTTTGGATGGATTTTGTTTCTGGTGCTTTGTGACACTTTACAGCTTATTCCCTCATGTCACACCAGTTTATTTCATTATTCATAAACACGCTGAATGCCAAAATGATCTGAGAAGCTATGGGGCTCTTACACACTCAACCAGTAAGCCCTTTTCTCCCTGTCCCATTGCAAATGCAAGGACCCAACCCTCTTGCTATCATTCCATGGGGATTTTTTTTTTAACCATTGCTCATCCTGCTACCTTGCTTTTTATGGGGGTGGGACTCCTGGTATTTTACACACTGTGCAGGACTCTGAGATGGCTTTGAAGGAGAAATCACATTCAAGAGAGAATGAATTTGTCCCTGGGGTTGAAGTGCACAGAGCCAACACCCAAGGAACCTTGCATACACACTGGGTGCAGTCCTTATTCCTCTGCAAGGTACCTGAGGTRCTAACACTAAGGCCCACTCCCACCACCAGGACATCTCCCAGACTGGGTCTGGGCCCTCTCACCACACTTCTACCTTGCTTGCTGCTGCAGGGGACAGACAGGCTGCCCTTTCTCAGGGCCGACGCATGAGCACCATATCCCACCGGACAGCCGCACGCTCCTGCCTGACCTGCGACTTAGTTCATAGGGATGCCTTAAAATGGCCGAGGTCTTTCCTCCAGGCCCAGCACCAGAAGTCCCTGCAAGTAGCCGCTCCTCAGCTGTTCCAGCCCACATCCACACCTGCAAGCTCAGACCTCTCCTCTCACCCTTCCCAAAGCCTTCGAGGGAGCAGGTGAGACAACCTGGGGTACAGACATCCCCCACATCCACCACCCCACATCCAGCTCCACATCCATTTTAAGCCAAGTGGAAAGAGTCCCCCCCCCTCTGCTTGGCCAGGTGCATCCAGCAGTGAAGGCGAGCACAGCAGTTGCAGCAAGGCGAAGCAGCCTGGACCGAAGGGAAAAGGTGTTGGAGATGCTTGCCGCCTCTGCAGGGAGACATCCCCACCAGCCAAGGCATCTGGCCCCAGTTGCTACATTGGCCCGCAGCACCAACGTCCTTTTAGACTACTTGGTGCTACTGGGTGCCTAAGCAGCAAAAGACACCCACAGCCATCTGTGCCTAAGCAGCTGGTTTCTGCTGTAGCAGTCAATCTTTGCTTTTGAAAACGGTGTGGGAAATGAGGGTTTAAAAAACGTTACGACTGTGCCTGGAATGGGGGCAGGGATGGCCACTGGTCCCGTGCTGGCTTTCCACATGGCAGCACTGCCAGGTGTGACAAATCACAGCCTCGTTTTGTGGTGCCAACCCAGGAGTCAAGTATTGGTCCCTACACCATGAAGAGCCTCCACTTCCCGTAGGCTCACAGGACGTGGCTCTTCACATCATGCATTATGCTGAGCCTCCTCCAATGTGGAACAATTGCTCCTCCATGTGTGTCTTAATCTTATCTCTAAGTAAGAGAGAGGAAGATTTGACGCTGCTAATGGCCCCGGAAAACTACAAATTTTTTAATTTTTTTTTTTACTTYTTTAATCTAAGAACAGGGTTTTCTTTTCCACGAACTGCTTCTTTCTAAAAGAATTTTGATTCCAATTATTCAGACACCTGCTGGTGTCCCAGAAGCCCCCCCAGCAGCAGCGAACCCTCTCGGGCTGAGCAGCTGAAGGAAACAAAGCCCGGAACAATGTTGTACAGGAGAAACAGTACACACACCAGAAAGCCGGAGAGCACAGCAGCAAATGTGTTATTAGTCTGACATCACAAGGGTCTGCTTGTTTGTTTGCTTTGTGCTTTTATATCCCGACGCTCTCTCTTGCCGTGCCACATGTTGAATTTTTCTTGATTAAGTTGAGACTTTTATTATGCAGTGTCCCCAGAAGAATTGCAGAGGGGAGGGAGAAAACCCAACTGCATATGGCAAAGGCAGTGAGATAGATACTGAATTCTTCCAGCTTGAAATGACAGACAGTACAAATAAAGCTTTTTTGTATCTGCTTTAAGACGCAGCATGTACCAGCCCATCTCAGCAAATATACCTTGGGAAAAACCGAAAGCGGGATCAGAGATGCACAGAGAGGGAAATGTTAAAGCTGTCAGTGCAAGTTTCTTCAGACGCAATATGTTTGTACAGTACCGAGCACCATGAGATGTTGATTCTGACTGTGTAGTAATAATAATTTCTTTACTTTTAATTATTACTGTTGTTGTTATTATTATTATATTATAAAAGCATCTCATAGGTATCTCCAGGTYTGTAACTTTAAAAACAGTAGTGGCTGCTGAAATGATGCAAGCTCCCCTCAGCTCAGTGCGCAATGAATGGGATGGAGCCTCTTGGCCAGATCATTGGGGCTACATCTTTCAACCTCGTTTCTCTCCTTCCAGTGAGGGTTGGGTTTTGCAAAAGATAGACCAGCATCAAAACCACTATGGCAGGATTTCCTCACTTGGTAAGAGGCTTCAAGCAGACCTGTAAACTCTGTTCAAGTTTGCTTTATGGTGCCAGAGCAGCACAAAACAGCTCTAGCATCTGGCCTCAGGGGCTCAATCAGTTCTGTATGAATACTCATACGATGCAGTTATCATCGGCAAAGCTCATAGCTAAGCGCCTTGCTACCAAGTCTCATGGCTTTGATTTAAGGAGCTCTCAGTAATCTGGGACACTACAATTAACATATTTAATAGAGCGACTAATGGGAAAGAAAGAGGGAGGAAACCTGCATACCGCAGCTTATGCCAATGCTAGGGTGGGAAAGGAACAAAACCCAGAAGTTTCAAACTACAAAAAGGGCACATGGAAACTGGTTAGTTTCTCCCTTTTATTCTGCACAATGTAAGAAAAAAAAGAGTCACAGAAATTATTTAATAGTCAGTAAACTCAGACAGATTGATTTATCTTTTCAAAGGTAACATATGAGATTTAAACACTCACCTTGGGACACTTTGACAAGCCTGCTCATCAAAAGGCAGATGATCTGCACTCTCTGGACACCAAATCCTTCCAAAGCGTCTCACACAGTGGCACACAAATGATACAGACTTATTTTAAATACATAACTCTGCTCCCTACCTGCAGGAGATCACAAACTCTGCAGCTGGGTTATTAAAAGGGTTAGGCAACAACTAAGCGTTCAATAAAGGCATCTGTAGTTGTTCCAGGTAAGAAAATGGTAATGAAATTAATCTAGTTTATAAACAGGATATAAAGAAAAGTAGAAGCAATCCCCTAGTTATGAACAGACAACCTTATTGTAATTACGATAAATCAAACACAGCTCTTCTGGTCAGCTGGGGACTTACTGCATTGATTTTGCTTGGAAACCAAGACCAGCTTCAGCTGGCTTGGAGAAGCAGCCAACAGTTCATCTGATCAATGGCCAGGTAATGATAATATAATACATACCATAATGCTGAGTTACAGTATTACAGTGCTGTAACAATTGCCAGACAAAAACTCTAGCAAGATAGCCGTATGACTAAATACATATTTATCTTTTACAGTGTCTTTTACATGGTTGTTTAATTATCTCCAAACCAAGTATTCTAAACCCAAGGAATAGTTTCAAATTATATTCAAATGGGTACCTAAACAACCTTAATTCTGCCTTGGTTTTACTGTATGCAGTATAGCATGTAGCACATTCATTGCATGTGGTTATTACATCCAGTAAACATAAAATTATTACAAAGTCACTGTAACAATTATGGTGCCATATTAGATAAAATGACTCCTCAGGCAAGGTCTTCCAGYTTTCCAGTATCACGTCTTCAGTTTTTCCCCCACTGGCGAGTGAAGGCAAGCTGTCCTTAGAGAAAAGGTTAAGCCATGTTCAAATGACAAAGAGAAGCAGTGGTCGTTTTTGCTTAAAGCACTCTGGAGTTTTATTCCTTCTAGAAACAATAGAGGAGGGAAGCGATGTTGAGAGATGGCAAGCCTTTAAGGAATTTCCTCCAGCAGAACATGATTTTTCAGTGTTGGCAAGAAACTATATTTGGCAAATAATGACACAAAATGGAAGATGATCATATTTCTCTAGCAATGTAACCTACAGACAAGAGTTTTTTCTGTCCTTAAAATAAGTCCAACATTAGGTACTTACAGAATCTGCTTATAATCAAGCTAGTTAATGGATTTACTTGTGAACTTGGACAATACGTTAACTATTTAAAAGGTAAGGGTAGCACTCATCTGAGCTCACTTTAGCCATCTAAAAGTTAGGCACTTGGGTCGGCTGGGCATCTGGGCTCCCTCACAGAGGACAGAAAGAGCAGCTCAGCAGTAGGGAGCTGATTTGTTGGACGGTAAAGGGCTCTCGCTCTCCAGACCTGACCAGGGTCCATATGCACACCTGTTTTTTAGCAACATTAGATAAATCCCATCCCTATTAATTAAGAATGGATTATGATGTTTCCAATCCTTTGGCAGCAGCATTGGTTAAGAAGTTTTCATCCCTGCCCCCACCACTKCTGCTCATCCCTGCCACCTCCAGTCCCCAGGAAGAGTTGGTTACCCCTCCTTTTTGCACCAGCTCAGCTAACACAGAGCTATAAAATGATCTGGTTCTAAAGAAGTGCTTTTTTTCTATTATCCACCTATTTTTCTATGGACCTCTTGCTATAATTATGTTTTTCTTAGCCACCTCATTTTCACCAGTCCTGAACACACCAGCAGTAGAACAGGCACAGCAGCAGAGGCAGCAGCTCCTCACATCAGGGCAGAGAGGGGTGGGAGAGGGTATTTTGGATCTGCTGATGAAGGACCCATAACATGGAGCCGCACCCTAATTCTCAAGAGGACTCTGCATTTTTTTATTCATTTGCACAACAAAGAGGCTACGTGCAATACTCAACACTGCCTAGATTACAGAGCCACAGCATTGTCTTCACAGTGAGAGTAATTTGATTGGCCTCCTTGTTCAATGTCCCCTTATCGCTCATCTTCAAGTGCAAAATGCCCAAGAGAGGCGGCGCACAAAGATTCCTTGTCCAATCAGCCATCAATGAGAAGAGCTGCCACAGTCCTCTGACCTCTCCTGCACCATTCCCGTCTCCCCACTGCTCTTCGTCACTTTTACAAGGGGTACCATCCCTGGGCATCTCCCACCATCCTGCTTCAGGTCACCCCTAAAAGCCTAGGGGCCAGGACATGCACCTTTTTAAGCATTTCTGTATTGCTGCCTTGCTTTATCATGCACTACCCAACTTGGATTTGTGCTGTCCTCCAGGCCATTGGAGCAGACCTTCCTCCACCCTCTGTGAGCCTCCTGCCTGGATCAGACAGCTTTCCTGTCGGCCGTGTGTGGTCTTGTCCCAGAAAGTTTTATCCTGAAAATTTAGCAAAAAGAGCAAAATACCTCCTTGATACCCCACTGATAACTTCAATAGAGTGACTCCAGGGATGAGCTGAGTACATTGGAAGAGTAAAAATTTAAGCAAAGTAGAAAATAAATAAATAATTTCTCTACAGATATTTAGACACACACATACACATACGGTGAGATTTTACAAGTTAATTTGCTTGTGAATGGCACTGAACTGATTCAATGTGGTTGCTACAGTACAAGTGTCCCCTAAACAGTAACTCAGCGCACAGAGAATTACATTCATTTGTGCATCAACATTTTTGAGTTAAGATACTTCTTTATTCCTAAGACTGTTGATTAGGCCCCTTTCAAACTCAGTATCCGCTGTCTGCGCCTTACATGAATCATGTTCAGCACAGGGCATTGCTGACTCCCTGTCACAAACAACCTAGGAATAAAAGATCGGCATTTCAGTTTATTTTTCCTGCATCTTGTTAAAAAACGTACTAGGAATTTTGAAGAAACCTAATGCATAAATACATATTTTGTCTGATTCAATAGCATATACAATTCAAATGACACCGCATTAGAAAACCAAGGGGCTGCTGTTATTCACCAACACTTTAAATACGAGCAATTTATTTCTTCACCTTGACATTATTCAGAGGGCCAAATCCGAAAATGATGTAACATCGCTTAACTGCCTGCCCCACCTTCCCGCCAACAAGCAACCAGAAAACTACTGATCCCTCTTACACCAAATGCTATTTCTTTAATCTTATCAACCGTCACCTCTTCTGAGCAGTGAGGACAATAACAGATTGGTATTAGCAATCTCAGCCCTTCTCAGACAGTTGGAGGCTTGCATATCTTAACTGATGTGCCTAATTAGATACAGCAGTGATTCAGCCTTCAGCTGCGGTTCTGTGGTTTTGCTTCCAGTGTGCATCAGCGTGCTTCGCATCACCCTGTGACTGAGGTGTTTACTCTTCATCACAATAGCTGTTATCTGTCAGAAGTGATACCGGACTGGTTTCCAAAGAACGCCGCTCCTTCACTTATTTATTTGGAAGTACTTTCACCAGAAGGTGCAAGTTATCTTTGACTGAATGTTATTCTGGTGAAAGATAATAGCCTGGAAATCTCGGTGTCTTCCAGCCCTGGACAGAAAAGTCCGCCGAGCTTTGCAGAGGTGTCACGGAGGAGCGCTTTGGCACGTTATTCAGCCTCCACGCCTGCTCACTCTGCTTAGTGACAGGGAAAGCTCCATCTCAGTGGTCGTAGGCTTGTGAATTCTTACCTGCCATGAGCTGGATGAGATTTTTTTTTTTTTTTATTAGGTGAAGTGACTTTCAATAGCTAGCAGCATGAACTAGAGATGAACTGCTGCTCTGGAGGGGAGAAGATCTGTATGTCATTAACCTTGTCACCCTCTGTTGACGTAACAGAGAATGTAAGCAAAGAAACGTATCCCAAAGAACGAAAAAACTCGATGCTCAGTGTTTTCTCAGGCTTTATACTTAGTAGATTAGAGCAGCAAGAATATTCTCCACCAAGCTTCAAAAGTGTGAAAGCCATAGTAGATTACACATTATATTTCTGATTTAAAATGACAACAGTCCATAGCTAAGAATCGAGGAGCCACATCTTCAGCTGGGGTAAAGAAGCACAGCTCTGCTGAAGTTAGAAGATGACACTTACTTATATCAGCCAAGGATATTGCTCCTCAGTATCAAAACTCATTACCACTTCTACTTACCTGCCAATTGCTACATTTAGTGCTCATTTTCCACTGCAGTAGTAGACCCTTAAGCTAGAAGCTAGAAAATGCAACTCTTTTTATCAGTGACGTTTTCAACTCTAACAGGAGATGTACAAGGCCCTGAACTCAGCTCTTTGTGAATAAAAAGGCTTTTAATTCATCTTTAAGGAAACAATTAGAGATCATCCAGAGCATATAAATTAATCTGATTTTCCTTTCCCTCTAGCAAGGCTATTAGATATCTCTTTTATTTTTCTTCCAGGTTGGCTTCTATTTTCTCTCAGGTGCAACTTCAGTTTCCTAAGGCAATGAACTGAAAAAGAATCAGCAACATCTGGAGTTATCTGCACTTCTGCCAAATAAAATGAACACATCTGAAGAGGGCAGTTTCTCAGAATGAAAAGGGAAGTGATGACTAATAAGGAAATGCAATTTACCAAAAATATCTCATTTAGCCTTTTCTTAAATATATCAGCCTTGTAAGTCTCCTCCACCACATAAAAGTCCCACTTGGATTATGCAACAGTAAGCTTTGTCCAGAAAGAACAAACGTTTGTTAGTTTTGTTAGCTGTTTGGAGGTGAATGCAAGTTTACAGATCACTTGATAGTATCTGATAAACCATAGACTCCCCATCTGAGTTAACTTCCCTCAACTCCTTTTTCATCAATAGAAAGAAACAGGTAAGGTAGGATTCATCCCACTTTTAAGCAGACATCTAAAATAGCTCAGCTGAACTGCACCCTAAAYGCAGCAGTTGCTCTCCTTTGGCTAAAAAGGAAGCTCAGGACAACTAGCTCAGCCATGACATCTACATCTGTAGATGTCTAATGCTAAAGGAGACAAGGGTCACCCCTCAAAGCTGTCTTGCAGAATCATCCCCCCTTGCATTCCTCCCCAGCTTAGCTCCTCCTTGTTGTCACTGTCACCCTCCTGGAATGGAGGGCACCGTCATCCACGGACAAGAGAGGCTATTGTCTTCCTCTTTAAGAACTTTTCTTTGGGGTCCTTAATGAAGAGGTGATATGAGCATAAGCATTTACCTGTTACTTAGGTGTATTCAGCTTAACTTTCTCGTCCCTACTTCCAAGTCCTTGCTCTTAGTCCTCTTTCCCATCCTCTTTCTTCTTGTCCCAGCTTAAATCCCATTCTCCAGGAGCCCTCCTTGTTCAAGTCCCTCCAAAAAATCATTCCTACCTGGCTGGCTACATTAATCTTGACTTAATGTGCTCACAGCTCTGTCAAACAGTTACTGGAGCCATCCAAGTGTGCACCTTCCTTAAACAGCAATTATGGGATCTTATCATGTACAAATTGTCCTGTCCCAAGTTTCACTTATCACAGTGAATATGGGCTAGACTCATCCCTCCTAACCATAAGTACTTGGATGAGACACCCACATTAGGTGTGTGGTCACTCCAGCCAATGAAGCAACAGTCCCCTCCAGAGGGGCTCTCAGATCTTGCACGGTTTTAATTGCCCCATGAAGATACCCATTTATTTCACTAGTTACATAAAAGGAGACCTGAGTGGCAATATTCCTTGGTTTGGGTTATCCATTAAGTGCCAAAACAGAGTCAGGGTGATCCCAAGCTTTTAGCTTTTCCTTTTATAGGAATACATCTTAACATWTTTTTAATACTTGGAAATAATAAATATAAACAACTACAGAGGCATAGAATTTTTAGTTGCTTCAGAGCAATATATCTTCTCTGAAGCCTGTTCTCGCCTTAAGTTTGGTGATTCTTCAGCTGCTATTGTTGTTAAGGGAGTGCAGCATCTGACAAAATTAGGCCTGTTGACATTACCAATGAACCTCACCAATCATCAATGCAAAGAAGGAAAAAATGTAACAATGGGAAGGAAAAGGAAAATAAAGCCAGGCTTTATACCTTCACTAAAAGCCTCTGATATCATCCTTCTATTACTACAAAAGCCAAGGGATGTTGCAAATCTGGATATACTCTCTGGAGTGCAATTTTCTTTTTTTTTGTTGCTGCTGATTCTGCTTGAAAGTAATCAAACCACAGCACTCTCCTCTCTTGGCCTTCAACACAAACAGGAAAGGGAGACAGCCTGGCATGAAAACGTGAGCAGTGCCTTCAGCTGCCCCTCTCCTGCTGGCTACAGGGGGATGGCTGCTAAGAGCGGGGAAGGTCATCCCTGAAGGCAGAAGGGGTTCAGAGTGAGGTGGCAGGTCTTGGGGAGCAAGCCAAGGTCACCCTTTGGCAGCACCTCCCTCGGTGAGCGATGCAGAGCACACGTCAGTAACTGCCCCATCCCAGAGCAAATCGCTAGTCAGAAGGAAGACAAACTTGACAATTTTCCCCTTCAATTTTTTGTCATTTGAGGAATGCATGAGGAAATCACGTGATCCATTTAGCTTAACTCGCATAAACTTAGAGAAGCATGCAGCTTGAATTTTATAGCCTTTTCCTATTAGTATTTTTCCTTCAAACCTCCAAATTTTGTTGGGCTCACAGAACAACAGTAAGGCCTGTCCTGCAGCTAATTTGAGGCCTGCTGACTCCCTGTGACTGCAAACAAAATCTGTAGCTTACTGGATAAAGTGTCTTCTTTGTATTTCAAAAATAGTTAGCACAAATCCAATTAAAAATGTTTCTTTTCTTTCAAATATTATATTGTTCTGAGCATTTCTGTATAAGCAGGGAACCCTGAATTACATTCTTCTCCAGGGGATCCTAAATGTTTATACAAATCACAGTAGGCAGCATTACAACACTTCCAACTTTTGCCACATGCACTTTGTCTAAACTCGAACTTGGTCAGAAATCTGTCAGACTGCAAACTGTAAAAAAGAGAAATGAAAGGGAACTGTCTTATTTTTGTTCCTTTTGAGGATGTAATTCTATTAACAGTTCTGTATGTCTTTTCCCCATCAATTTAATTACCGATTAATTAATTCTTAGCAGTTTCCTAAAACCCAGCAAAATATCATCTGACCCGAAATATTTCACAGCAGGGAAAAAAGCCAAGTTAGATAAAGAGAAAATCCATCGTTCAGAAAAAATGGTGTTTAGAAGAATGGGCAAGAGTAGAAAAAGATCAGCTCTCCCTTTTCCTTGGCAAACACATGTCGCTGCATGTCTCATTCATTAGATTTCACTTCTTTCCATTCCTGTGCATTATGCCCCAGACTGATCTTAACTACAAACTGGTGATACTATATCCAAGGATTTGCCGTTTATGCTTTTCCTTGCTTGAAGACGTCAACGTCAAAGTGGTTGAGATACAGCCATGGCCATGGCTTTGCCGTTGGTGTCRTGCCACAGTCATAGACCTCTTTTCAAACAGGCACACAAAGTCTGAACGTGCTTGGAGCTGCAACCCAGATGATTTAGCTTGTCTCTGAGGYTGAGGCAACTTGGTGAGAAATAGAGGGGTCTACATTAGAAACAAGCAAGCTCTGGCAAAGATTACATTTATTGTTGCCTGAGATAACCCCAGGAAGGGGTTGAGTTTGCACCCTTTTCCGTGAGCTTGTGTGTTGCTTCTGCCAGGCAGGTTGGGACTGTCATCTGCTTACATTTATATTTTTATAGGGCCTTTTATCACAGGGCTCCCAAAGCACTTTACACACTTACACCTTGATTCTCTGTTGTAACAGGAGGTGGGTTTAAATTAAAATAACATGCAGGTCATAATCTAGGAATTGGGCTTTAGAGCCTCCTTTTTCACCTCTCAAGTGGGGTTGTTACAAAGCAGGTACAAAAAGCCAGAGCCAGGCATTTCAAGCCATGCTTGAAAATCAAGATATTTCTGAGAATGGAAAAAACAGAAAGACTTAGAAAAAAGGAAGCCATGTTTTACACACATAGCTGAGAAATCTCACAACGTAAAAAAGAAGCACTTCTGCACCTTTGGTCATTGATGTGCAGAGGGGTAACACTCTGCTTGCCATGAAGAAAAGGAAGCACGGCTCAAACAAGCACCCATCTCCTTGTCTTTACATACAGCTATGGGGGGATGATTACTGTATATAACAGGGAAGCCCAAAGAAGGAAGCAGTCTCCTTATAGCAAAGAGCTGCCCCGTTTCAGTGAGGGGAGCTGATGTTCTAAGCTATTGCAGAAGGTCATGGTGACAGGCCGGAAAAGGCACAAGACGTGACATGTCCCTCCTGTACACACAGTGGGGCGCGTGTGACATTGCCGTGCTGTTCTCCCAGGGAAGGGGACAGAAGCCAGAGCAGCACAGGAAGCCAAATGCGGGAAGCGCAGGAGAGGAGGACAGGAGTTCATCTTTGAAAGTGCTTCCACAGGGTTAGCAAGTTAATTAGTCGCACAGCACSGTCCCAACCACCGTGCCATGAAGCTTTTTTTATTAAAGCTGCTTATTTCTGGACCCACTGTTGCTAGTCCGACTGCCACTGGCCGGGCCAAGCAGAGAAAGCACGGAGCTCCTCTGGGCACAGGTGGACACCCACACGGCCGATGCTTGCAGCTGAGCCACCCACCCTGGGGTCCTTTACAGATAATGCAGGGAAACATCCTCCCTAGGAAAACACTTCCTCTCTTCCTGTAATTGACAGTAAATAGGACAAATGCACCCAACGAGTGCCCGTTTCACTCCACTCTGAAGTCAGAAGAAAGGACGTTTCTCATGCCCTCCACCCTGCAGAATAGGCCAGTGGATCGTCTCTAGAAGAGCAATTCCAAAAAGAAGCATTTTTTTAAGCATTTAAAAATAAAAAAAAATTTAAAACMCTGTGAAAATTAGAGCTGATGACACACAGCTGGGTCTTCAAGACACACAGTCATATGTATGCTCACTGCTAGGAAGCATAAGTAATCGGTTTACACCACAGCACACCAACTCGACTTCCCAGATCAAAGCACCTGATCCAGAGGGAAAGGCTGAGAAACTAAAAAGGACCTGGGAACAGGAGGTGAGAAGGCATGGGGCAAAAGATGAGGAGAGGCAGGGAGAGCAATGGAAAAATAGTAACAGAGACTGAAAGAAAAAAAGCAGAAGATGCAACATTGGAGACCTGGTTCATTCCCGACCCCTTCTCTTTCCACTCTGAGTTAAATCTTTTCCCCATTCTCCCTGACCCTCACTTCTGTTCTTCTGTGGCTCACTTCATGCACACGCTGCAGCTCAGCTCGCTCCTTTACCTGCACAGACTCACCACCACCCACAGAAAAATCCTCCAAACATCAACCTGGGGTACGTTCTGGAGCAAAGGGGGGGCCTGAAATAGCTCCCGCTGACACCCTGCCATTGCAGATAAATAACTCGGCACTCACTGGAGCCGGGACTGGAGTCCAAGTCCTCTGGCAGTTTTATGAAACTCTAGCTGTTCCTTGCCTCTGCTTTTCAAAAAGCACACAAAATGAAATGGCTTGTTTCGGGCAAATGACACAATGGTGCTAAACGGCATGATTTGTTTGTTTGTTTCATCCCAGGAGGGGAGGAGGAGGGAAGGAATGTATATTTGATCTGATCCAAACCATTTTTTGTTGTTGTTGTTTCTGCTAAACCCACCAAAAAAAAAAAAAAAAAAAAAAACAAAACAGCAATGGTTCAAACTGCCCTACACAAAAGAAGTGAGGGGGAAAGAGAGAGACGAGACCCCGTTTCTCTCTCAAGACTCGTTTGACCCTCTGACACCCCAGCCTGGGAGGAACTCACTTATGAAACCCAGCGTTCAGAAATAAATTTAAGAAATAGCTCAAGCTGCCCCGCATTCAGGGGAAAAGCTGTTTATTTACTGTGTCTTCTCTTGCAGTGCCTGCGTGCTTGTGTCAGAGCGTGCTCTGAATCGCCCACTGACCTACATTCGCCGGGACGCGGAGCCGTGCCTCCCTGCTCCAGGGCTCGCTGGCACCCCTCGCCCCGGCCCTGTGCTCCCTCTCCGGCATTGCACCAGCTCTACCAGCAACGCTATGCATAAGTGGATAACATCTCGGGCCACCGAAGCATGCTTTTAAATGGCTAGCCAGCCAAGTGTGTATTAATTAAACTTAAAAGTTCTATTTATTGCCAAACACAGGGGGATTACGCAGACAACAAGTGGCGGAAAGTATTCCAAAACGTTCTCACTCCTTTAATTACTGTGCTATAGTTAGCCCAGCGCGCTGATGTATAATCAACACTGCTGTATGCACTGTTTACAGCAAGCACTCAGGAGAAGCAAACTTCTTACTTCACAGCCTCTCTGAGCAGCTGCAACGTTTGGAGGTGCAGGAGGAACACAGAAGGCACTGAAGCGCCCTTTTATTTATCTCCTTCCCGCAAGGCTGCTCACCCCGCCGTGCTTGCCGGCCCCGGGGGCCCCGCCGCCAGCCTGTACCCCCCCAGCAGTGCTTTCAGTCCATCGCACCAAAGCTCCCATAGTGCCCAATGTGTACTGAAATAACAGAGCTGCCATCATGGAAGTTAATTATCATTGCACCACGCTTTGCTGCTGGCAGTTTTTAGAGCTGGACATCTTAGGAGTTTGAATTTATTTATGCTTTGGTGTTCTGTTCATGCTTACAGTCCATGCATGTCACAGGCAAGCCGAGTGGCCAAACGAAGAAGCCAGGAAGATCTGGCCCCCCGAGAGGCTGATGCTGTTCCCCTGAGTCTGTCACTGAGACCAACTCCGTGAATTTGGCGAGATCAGCACTAGGTCCAGCGACGGTATGACACGCAGTCCCTCTTAGGGCAGCTTGCAAGCCCCACCAAAATCATCTTCTTTATTAAAAAAGAAGTTGAAAAAATCAGCAAAATATGGTAAAAATTTAATAGCTCTGTTTGAAATAGCCCTACTCTCGCTCAAACATACAACACACAGAGATAATAGCACTGACCTCTGTGCTCCTCTGTTTCCCTATCTCCCAGCAGCAGTAGCATATTGCTGTCTCCTGCTACTCAACTTGGCTGCCTTCAGCACTGGCAGCTCATTTTCCTTCCCTGAATCCTCAAACCCCCAGGTCATTTCCAGGAGTTTTCATTGCAATAGCCTGAAGAAGGCAAGACACAGACACCCATTAGCAAGCCAGCAAAAAGAAAACCTCTCATACTCTTGCATTTTCATAACTGATCACAATCCAAACAGCAACATGCATTTTCCACGTGACCCTGGGCCTAGGTTTCAAGAGTCATACCCATTCCCAAGTATACAAATTTCCTGATCTGGGCAACCTGAACAATACGAAGAACTGTGGGTAAATGAAGTCATGGTAAGCATGTGAAACAGCTGAGTAAATCACGTTACAGCACCATAAAGTCTGCCACTACTACCGCCCTTGTTACAAGCAGCCTGAGGCACCTTATACATTCAGTACCTCCACGCTCACATATTTAGCAGCTCTTTAGACAGCAGTCATGTTTAACCTTCACTAAAACAGCCTGACTCTGTCTTCCAGGACCTCAGAGTCTCCCTCACGAGGCCCAACAAGCCACTCTTCCACAAGGCAGGGTCAGGTGGGGGTATAAATGCCCCCAGCTTCATGCTTTGGGCTTCTTTGTAAGCAAGATAAGGTCTCTCTGACTGGCTACAAACATCACCTGGGGAATCATCTGCAAGCCTAGAGCTGCCAGAGCAGACAGTAGTTGGCCATTATTTCTCGTCAGCAATACCACCTGCCATACTCTCCCTCCAAAGGCTCTGACGCTCAGATGGGAGACTAGGATGTCTAAGGACTTCAGGGTGATTCCAGAAAGAGATGATTTAGCAGCTTCCCTATTCCACAAATAGAATAATACCAAAGCCTTTTGAAGCAAAGCTGGTCAGAAATTTTCTGACCAAAAACTACCAATTCATTCCTTCCCAAACGATTGCTGCTTTCCCAAACTCAGCTGACAGCTCAGCTCTCTGGGAACCTCACTCCAGTTTTTGGAGGTAAGCCTTGGGACTTGGGACGCTGATTCAGCACTCAGGGTCTCCTTTCCTGCAGAGCTGCCCTGGAGCCAGGGGTCTCGGGAGCTGCCGGCAGCAGCTCAGTGGCAGGGCTGTGTCCCACGGTCCTCTCTGTTCCACTCAGCAGCAGTAGAGTCTGTGGAGCTGCTGGAAATTTCTTCAGTCTTTCTTTCATTTCCTTGCTTTAATACACATCACATTTCAAAACAATGGTGTTTCCTTCAAACTGAAATCCCAATTTTTAGCCAGCTTTATGCTCAGCATCTATATTGACAATCTCTGGGCCAAGAGGCAAAATTTGTAAGCTTCCAAATGACTTTGACACATGTTAAAAATGCCCTAAGAGGAATAGCTGGCAGATCAGCAAACTGAACAACCCCAAATTACACCGAAGTTCATGCGTATGCATGCATGTGCATGTACCACCTCACAAACCGACAGTAAATGTTCGCTGTCATAGGACCAGCATTGCATAAGTGGTATTAACATGCAGAATTACTTTGTGTCTGCATCTGGCACAGCTTTTGCTGGACAGATGACTCATATTCATTCTGCTCTTAATTGCTGAATCTTTTGAAGCAAATTCTTATGCTGTTCTTTCTTTCTGTAGTGGGTAAAAGATTAATTTCTTTGTATGTGGCAGTATGTTTTCACATATCCCACTGCCAGGTGTTGCTGTGAACCAGGTGGCAGTCCATCCTTCTTTGAATCTTGACTGTATTTCACAGGTTTGCCAGGACTGTGTCATGAAGACACTTTGAGATGCAGGAAGAAAGGCAGTTTGCCTTTTCTTTAGAGACCAGCAAACACAAGGACTGCCCAAAGAGTTGCTATATATGTGAGTGGTGATGTCCTAAATGTACTTATTTGTCTCAGGGTTATCTGCAATGAGGGTGGTGGTAATGGTGGATGTTACCAGCCTCAGGGTGTGAAGATGCAGATAGCCCCAGACAACCTTCAGACATTTAGAAAGAAATTTCGCTCCCTGGGCACTGAGCCTGGCCAATATGCCAAAGACACCAGAGGGTCTCTTTATGCCTCATGCAAGTCTTCCCCCAGGCACAGTCCCAGGACATGCAGACCCCCACCGTTAAGTTCAGCCCTCCTGTCCCTCACTGTGGACAGCACTGACTTACACATGGCCTTTAGGTCTGCAGCCTTCCTGTTTCCCCAGCAATCACTGCTCCTGCTGGCATCTGGCCCCTTTACAACCCATTCCCTGCCTTTTGTGTCATCTTCTGCGCTGCTGCATCAGCCATGGCACAACAGCCAGCTCCTTGCAGAGCCACCCCCAGACCCTGGTTGTCCCCCCTGTTCCTCAGGCCATTACAGAGGTGTCACCAACTGGACACTGAGTAGGACAACACATGAGTTGCATGGCCCCCAGCGGTGATCCTGTGTGAGTGGTGGGCACTCTACAATCCAAATAAATAAGAAGTCTTGTGTAAATATAACACACAGTAATGCTGTCACTGATTTGCAGGTAAAACAGCAAAAGCACAGCTCCACTTGTTTTGTAAGATTGAGGGGTGGCTTGAGATATGAATAAGTAGCTGTTTTATTTCCGGCTTCACCCCTAGGACCAATGCTCCCTGATACTGGTATTTAAAGAAAGGCTTTTTTCAGCATGGCTACAATCCAGGGCGTGTGGTGTGGTGGGGTTTTTTTTTCCTATGCTGGCTTCAAACAAGCTGTGGGTGTCTGGGTGGGTGGGTTGAGTGACATATTAGTAAGGAAGCTTCCTCCCCTTTCAGAGCTACATGGAGAAGTCAGAAAGGCATCGTTTGAAAAAGTGACAGGCAGATCATGTCGGACTATTGCTGATGAAAAAGGGTTTAAATCCATCAAGAATCTTGAATTTGGAACTGCACTGCTACACAGAGCGGGGTGAAGTGAACTTCACTAACCTCCATAAATATTATCTGTCTTTTAATTTCAGATTTGCTCCTCGAAAAGCCTTTCAAAATGCACACTCCCTCCTTTCAGCTCCTGGCATCCAATCAAACTTGCTATCTAACAACAAGGAGCAGAGGAAGTCTGTCCTTCGTCTCCATTTAGAAGTGAAAGATTCCCCCTTCCCTCCCCCCCCCCCCCCCACCCTGGCTCTGAAGGTCTTCCAATTATCTCCTTTACCTGCCGCATTAAAAAGTAAAGCATATGAGTTGCCAGAGATACAGAGTCTGAGGACAAGCCACTGTGGCAAAGCCATGACATTAGAACAGATGGAAAACTTCTCAGGAACAAAATGTGCACAAAAAAAATGGGTTCTGGCTTTGAAGTGTATATTCACGGTGGGTGCTTTCATGTCTTTTGAAAAGCCCTAGCTCAAATCTGACCTACTTAGGCAACATTCTTATTTATGTCTCCGACTAAGGAGCTGTATATTTAGCAAATGAGAGGAAATCATCCCCCTGTCATGTTTATAGATTGGAGCAAACTTTGCTGTTTAATTCTTCAACAGATTTGTCTCCATAAAAGTGGATGTAATTTAAACACTGTTAAAAAAATCAATAAATTCCAGAAACTTAGGATAAATGGAATCATAATTCCAAATATATATATAGATATTATATATGTACAGGCATACATACGGAGAAAGAAAGAGAGAACATTTATTCAGTAGACTGCAGTTAAACCATATTTATTTAACTGGTTCAAGAGTAATGGGTAAGGCTGAGCAAAGGTGGACAGCAAATCGTAAGACTTTGCCATTTTAATTGATGCTAAATGCTAACAATATTCTGTAAGATACCAAGGAACACAGAAAATCTTAACTCTTCATAGACTAGGTAGGCTTATCTGGACTAAAATGAAAAGAAATTAAAATTAAATTAAAAGATTCTTAATTTCAAGAAATTGAAGCTGAAAGGCACCTCAGGAGGTCATCTAGTCCGTCTTCATCTCCCAAAGGCAAGATGAATTAGACCCATGATATTCTGGACTGATATTTGTCTAACCTCCAGGGGTGGACATTTAGTAAGCTTCCAAACAGCCTATTTCCCCTTTTTGCAATTATCACCAGTAGAAGGATCTTGCTGACATCTAGGCTACGTCTCTCACTGAGGTTAAGAAGGAACTTGCTGGCATCTAGGCTATGTCTCACTGAGGTTAGAGCCCATTACCCCTTGTCCCAGTAGACAAAGAGGACAGGTTATTTCTTTCTACTTTTCAGTCACCTTTCAAGACTTATCATGTTCCTTCTTCTCTTCTTTAGTTTAGGCAACTCCAATTTGTTCAATCGTCTCTCATGCATCTTGTTTCTAGTTGATCACACCTACTGAGTCACATTTCACGTGTAACCTCTTCTAAGATGATCCACTCCAAGACCCAGATCCTTCTCTTCAGGACAGCTGCTTAGCCAGTCATCTCCTATCCTTGCATTAATGCCATTGAGTGTTCCTACCAGAACAGAGGAGAGCCTTGGAGCTGTCTGCATCCCAGTCTGTCCAGGCCAATCCTCCGACTTCTCCAGGTTACTTTGCATTCTGAACCCGTTCTCCACCTGGCCCGCAGCCCGTCCCAGCTTGCAAACCAAACAAGAACCCTCCGCTTTCCACCATCCCACCCGTTAATGAAAACACTGCATTGCTCTCTGGCCCAGCACAGATCTCAAAGCATTCCACTCAAAATCCCCTTCCAGTTTCACAGTTAATCATTGGTATCTGCTCTCTGACTACAGCTTGCCAGCCAGCTGTGCGCTGACCTAAGATAATAGTTTCTTCTCATCCTGGTTTCTCCAGGTTGCTTATGCCAATGTCTTGTAAAACAATATCAAAAACCTTATTAAAATCAGGACACGTGACACCCACTGCTTTCTTCCCACCCACAAGGTCTGTCGTCTTGTCTCAGAAGGAAGGGATTGGTTTCAGATGATTTACTCCTGACAAATATGTGCTGGCTGTTCTGCTCATATCCTCGTTACCTTTGAGGTGCTTACGATCAATTTTTTGATTGTTTGTTCCATGTATTGGCAGGTAGCTGACTTGACTACAAATCCCTGGATTCAGCTTTTTCTCCTTGTTATGGATAGACACTATCTCTGCCCTTTTTCCGTCCTCCAGAACCTTTCCTGTCCTCCATGATTTCTGGGGATAAACACTAAACTTTCTGGGATTGTTTCAGCCAGTTCTCTGTCTCTCTCTAGCCTGGGTTGAATTTCATAAGACCCGATGAATTCAAAAACATTTAGTTTATCTCAGTATTTTCTAAACTCATTTTTCTCTTCTGTAGCCTGAACTATTATCCTGTAGTCACTAGCTGTATTAAGCCTCCAATCATAGTTGAGCTTCTTAATGAACATTGATTCAGAAGCTGATAACACTATTTATTTCAGACAACACTATTTATTTTGGGGGAATAATCTAGTCTTTCACAACCTTTTCAGGCTAAACATTTCAGAAGTTCTCAGATATTGTTTCTCAGCTACCTGATGCTCAAAGGCCCCCTTAATCTCCTAAATGGAAAGGAGTGCTTGGCATCTTACAAAACCAAGCCCCCAGCTGAGGTTCATACTTCAACAGAAATGGGGTATTTCAAGACAACTGTGATTCTTCCTGATCAAAGCTGATCTGAAAATACCATAAGAATATTTACTTTGTTGCTGTTCCAGCTGAATGTAGAAGGGCCATGGTGTGCAGAAATGGAAGTACATCTTCAAAATCCTGCAAAACCCTGTCCACATTTTCAGTAAGAGCTCCAAACCTTTCTTCTGCAACCCAACAATCTGGCTTACCTTAAACTCTGCTTAATTCTCCCACCTCACCCTCCCAACTCATAACATCATATTTATACTTGTCTCTAATACCTGTTTAGAGAACACCTACAAATCCACTGATGAAATTTAAAAACCCAAAAGATACACTCTCCCTTAAAATGGATTAAAACAGTGTCAGCTCCCTTGAAGTTAATGAATGAATACTATTCCTTAGAGCTGGTTTTATTCCTTCCGAAATCCTAAATGATGCTGAAGCAGAAAGGGTGAAGTAACTGAAATCCAGATATGTTAGTTTCTGCTCCATTAGGAAAAGGAAAAATCAATTTGGCAAAACATAAAAGAAGAAAATCAATAGGAAAAGAAATTTTATTTTCAGCTGAGGACTAAGAATATATTACAAACAATGGTGAGTGAAAATTATTCATTGATTTGTATAACACCTTTTACAAGCCCAAAAAGTGCTCCAAAGAATTATAGATTATTTAAATCTAAGGATCACTTACCGCCAAAATGCACCCATCTCTGGGGTGGAATGCAGCTGCTATGAAATTGCACTAGCAAACACTACACCACAGCTTTAGGGCACAAATGCTTTATCTGAAGATGCATCAAGGGAAGTTGAAAATGCAGGATGGAATTAACCAGGCTGGAATATGACCACACGGCAACTATATCGATTTCAGTTTAAGCTTAAACTCATGGAAGACAGGTCCATCAGCCCATTAAACAAACTTTGGCTCACAAAGTCCCTAAAATGTTCTTTGTCAGAAGCTGGGATAACATGCCAGAGGATGGGTCATTTCGTGTTTGCCCTATTCCTTCTGCTCTTTCCCTGGTCACTGTCAGAAACCTGATGACACTGGGCTAGATGGACCTTTGGTCTGACCTAGCATAGCTGTTCCTAAGTCCTGAGCTAATACGCTGGGCTGTGAGCTACAGCGGCGCTGAAGCTAGCACACCCTTGCATCTGTTGACTCAACAGCAGGGCAGCCATCTCTGGCAGAAGGGCAGGTGGTGCAGCCGACAAGGCAGTCTTTTGTATTCTCCAGCATGAATCACCATACTCATCCGGAGGCATGCTAAATCCTCAATGTTAAGCACACATTAAGTTGTTTCAGGATATGGGCCACATTTATAGCACTGTCATTAGTAGCAAGGGCTTGCACTGCATAAAATTACACAAAGTACCTTTTGTACCTCAAGATGTACTTAGCAAGCAAACTCCTAGGGGCAGGGAATGTACAATCTTCTGTTTCTCTAAAGCACCTTATTCAATTACGGCAATATAAAAATGATTTATAACAATCTATTAAAAATACAACTCAAATGACTTATCACTCCTGGGGTCCTGGGAATATACTGTAGGATTTGCCATTTAATTGTAAATCAAATCTAGTGGCCAGTACCTCACGTTTTAGAGAAAGACGAAAACTAGGGATACACCTCACCAATTGCAAGTGGCATGTCTTGGGTGATACGATCTTGGGTAATATCCCAAGATATGACTGGGGGGAAGAGGAAATGTAGAAGAAAGTGGCAGACATTTCTGCTCCCTGCAGTCTGTAACCCAACCAGTTCTTCCACTGATCAGGAAGCTTCCACCACTCCAGGGGCTGCTGCAGGGCAGGTGGGCCCGCGCACCGAAAACACTCACCATCACTGCCATTTCCCAGGGTGTTTCTTTCTCCCTCAGCCTTCTCTGAAAAGGCTTCTTAGGAAAATCAAAGTCCAAAATAGCAGCAAGACAGAGTGAACAGCTTGCCTAAAAGTCCACAAGCTGGGCTGGAATGAGATCCACAGAGCATCTTGCACATGTAGTCCTGAGCAATCTGCATTGCACAGGATGACCCAGAGCCCTGGGGGACAGCTGAGGCTATGCGTGGGGTAGAAGCACAGCACCTGCTTCATCCCACCCAGTTCAACAACCCAACTCTACCTGTCCCTGTGCTGAGAAAGACCAAGGAAATGTAATAAGAGAATCTCAAATTAGAAACCTGGCCCCTCTCTTCTCATATTCAGAATAGCCAAGAGCTAGCACAGAAGTCTGCATCAGTATCAAAATCAAAACAGACATCATGTGCATCAGAGGCATGCTCCATATCTGATAAAGATACTCCTAATTCTTACCATCACCAGACAGGGATGGAAACTATCTGAACCCTGGGTCTGCCTGTTGTTGACAAAACATGTTGAGAAAGCTGTAGTCATAGGAAGGCCCAGGCCAGGAACTGACCTATTTGGCCACCAAATTCTTTCCTCTGCTTTTCCTAACAGTCATATCTAGCAGCTTGTCTCATAAGCTGATAAAGCTGTACCTTGAAAACAATGTCAGAGCAGACGAGGGAGGTTTACTCCTTCCTACAAAGCCACTGGGAGCTATCACAGAGCACGAGGTAGAAATCCACAATGCACAGCTAATCGGAGATGCCATCACCAGCTAGGATCAGCCAAGAACACAATACCTAAGAAAAAAATATTTTTAACTTTAATGTAATATTGAATAGAATTGATAGATATTTCTGCACCTGGAAAATGGCAGAGGCCTGTAGGAATACTACATTCCTCTTCGTTTTCACACTTTCATTCTACCAACCCTCAGCTTCATCACTTGTTTCTGTCTTCCACTGCTCCTTCCCATGGTTGGGAGATCTCTTAAAATCTTCCCTTCTTAAGGAAGATTCAAAGATAAAGGCTGCTACTAGCATAAAATGTGTTTCTTGTGCAACAAAATCGGCAATACATTGCTTCCTGTGGGTCTCCTTGCCCAATTCCCTAGGGATTAGTACAATACCAGTGACACGTGATGCTCTTCCCACGCTTGCATTTCCGCATAGGATTCCTTCTAGATCCTCTAGCGCCTAAAACTGGCTCGCACTGTACCTGTTCCTCAGCAAGGGCACGCTCTTTTCTAAATACCCACCTTTTTTCAGAGAGCTTTGTCTCTTGATACAACCTGCTCTTTGGTTATATTTGGCTGAAGCCGGCCAACCGGTCCAAAAGTCACTGAGAGGACAGCTACACACCTCACCTCACCCACAGTGCAACACAGAAGCCTCATTTTCTAAGGAAATGAGGCTAAAAAACAAACAGTGAAACCACAATCTTCTGGTCTCTCACTCCCTATGAATCTAATGTTCATCTTTGTTACAACCTCCTTCTGACAGGAATTGCCTTTATCTGTATTTTGTAAAGCTTTGAGCATATTGCCAGCACTTTAATAATAAAATATCATAGAGAACCATATATCTGAATATTATTATGCAGAAAATATGTGCATGTTCACACAGACAGCAGATGTATAAAAATACTGAATATGTAATTTAAGGCTGTATTTGTGTGTAAGTATGTAGGTCAAACATAGGGCAAAGTCTTTTCTATTACACACAAAACTTGCAAGTACACTGGACTGAAAGAAAGCACATAAACCCCTTTAATTCTAGATGCTAAAAGGTGCAAGTTCTAACTAGCGTTTGGATGGGTGATTTCCCCAGGGAACCCCAGGTGTCCTGGGCACATGCCAAGCAGTTATTGCTGAGCACTGGGGTTGAGGTTCACCTCACCTAACCTTAGCCATCTGTCTCCCTGTGGAGACTCAGGCACCTCCAGAGGGTGATACCTGGGAGGATGGAATGAATCACGCTGCTCAAGTCTCACCGCTGACTACAGAGGCGGCCCAAACTACTCAGATAACCGTGTAATTTTTGAATAACTATGGTTAGGAGAGATGAATGCCAACCTTGGTGAATATTAGCCCACAAAAACCAAATGAGTGGGAAGACTTCACGTCACGGCTGGATGGGAATAAGAAAGAACAAACCATAAACCCCAAATTCTCAACTTCTACGTGGAAGCAAGAACTGGTTTATAATACCCAGAAACTTCTGCAACTGCATGAAGGGGTCTTCATAAGAAACAAATAAATATGGCTAAGGCAACTAACATCACCATTTTAAATACATTTGCTGGCAATGAAAGTTTGAAGTATTCTCCCTACAGCTTTCAGTTACTAGAAAATGGTGATTATTGCCACAAAATGGCAGAAGAGCAGTTTCTACTTCGGTACTGATTTGGGTAACTCCCCTTTAGCCACCATGAAAATCAGAATGAAGGCCTAGAGGGAAAAAGCAAACACACAACCTGAGCTGGACTCTGCAGCAGAAGGCTCTAATTGCTCTACCTCCCCCAAGTTTCAGGCACAAAGGGTAACACACACAACCCGCTGGGCAGTGGGTTTAAAAATTGCTAGTCGTCCACTCATTTCTGCAGTTGAATTTGTTGGCTTTATAGCAATTCTATTGGCTTCGAAGTTCTACTTCCCATTAGTCCTATCGACCATGAGATATTGTTAGAGATTTTTGTGTGCTTTTTTTTTTACCTTCACTGGCTGGAACACAGCTTATGCCCATGTCCATTAAATATACATTTGAACAGCATTTCCACCTGCACTTTGTCACCTTGGGTTCTCAAGGGGTGTACCTCCACTTGGCTCTGAGCTCAAGGGCGCCCTTGATATCAGCCTGAGAGTGCCAACAGGCATGCTAATGCCCATTTGAAATAGCTTTTCCTTTGCCTCAGATGTTTCCATGCGCTCAATGAACAAAAAGGCTCTGCCTCACTCTGTCTGCAGTGCTGTAGGACGACCTCACCTCATTCTGTCAGTGAGCTACAGTAGCTTTCAGGCACCTCCTAGACTTTGCTTCCCTTCCTGGAGTGTGTCGCGTCTCCCCCACTTTAAGATCCAAGTTAGCAAAAGGCTGTGTGTGTATTGATCTAAGCTTACCTTAGATGCTCACCCCACTGTTGTTAATACTGTATTTCTTCTCAAAATGTCCACGTTTCCTGGAAAATTAGAAACACCCCTAATTATGACCTGCTTCTGAACAAGAAAGACCATAAATTGCAAAGAGGGAACAAAAAGCTGAATTTTCTGCAAATGAAACTTTGGCAGTAACGATAATTTGTTCCTCTGCTGTCAGTAAGAGGTGTCTATATGGGTCACTGAAGAGGCTCTTTACTGCGAATAAGTTAAATTCAACATCTACCATCTTGTCCTGTGGGTGAAGCATGCTATCTCAAATACGCAATACAACCCAAACTGGGTGTCACCTTTTTTAAACCTTCTTTTTTTATGAATCACTTCCAAGTCTTGGGGGTAGGACGTCACGACAGACAGTTCCTCAACAAAGAACTGACATGAGAACAAAAGCTATTCCTGAAGAGTTCCCAAAATAAAAGTGAAACAGATGAGTGAGGAAAAGTTGCATGGGTGTTTCTTCAAACAAGAACATGGTCAGAAAAAATATAAGAAAATGTAGACTCATTAAAACTGAAATGCCTCACGAAATTGTCAGTTTTGCAGAAATGTGTTTTAGGGAAAAAACACAAGAAGGCTCCAACGCTGTGAATATGTCAGGTTTGGACACCTTCAGAGCTAACAGTGTCAGTGTTTCATCTTAAAATGACTTCTCATTTTAAATATACTTGTATATTTTACATTCTAGTACTGTATTTGATAGCAAAATCAGTACAGTTGAGTCAGAGTGAATCCTTCCTAGAACCCTCCTCTGTCAGGAAGAATTTCAAAATTTGGTACATTCATTCTAAATTGAACCCAAGGTGAATTTCGAAATCTTGAAATCCTTTGGAAAATGGAATTTCCATTCCTTGTCCAACACTGCTTTAAACCTCAGCCCTCGGTCAACAGCTAAGTCAAGCTTTGGGAGATGCTAGCATCCTTTTGAAAAATGCTTCCTGTTCGGCTTTCCTTTTCAATGGCATCTGGTGAGGGCTGCCTTGCTGCAGATCTAGACAAAAGCTGCTAAGCAGTTGTCCGGAAAAACAACAAATAGTTAAGTACTTGGCCATATTCTGGACCCTGGGCAATATCTTTCCGTATAATTATTTCTGCTGTTGTCATTAGCTCCGGCACTCTCACTATTTATTACCATAGGTATTTCGAGACTCATAAAAATGTGATCTTACTCAAGGCTTAAGCAACACATGAAATAAATCAGCAGCACTGAACATTGGCTGACACTGGATGAAACCTGGCTGGGAACAGCTGGATTGCTCTCTTGACTAAATATTTACAAAAGCCATGATTATATCACTGAGTGACACTGTGTGAATATAACAATTTATCAATCATCATGTTTAACTCAAATCCCTGCAGGAGGGGATGGCATTCTCACTTAACAATAAGTATCTACTGTATGCTAATTAAGTGACTTATTTTGCAGCTAAGGTTACTTCAGGGATATGTGGGCTTTTTAACTACCCATTTCCTAAGCACTGCTATTACTTCAGAGGCACAGAAAACACCGAGTTCAGCTGGGCTGTCACTTGCACCGGTACCCATCCAGTAACACCGCTGGAATTACTTGGGGCGCACGCTGGAGCGGGGGCGAGCACAAACCAGTGCACAGAGTCTATTTTGTTTTCCATGCTCCCCCCGCTGTTCCCCTGCCCGCTGCAGGGTGCCCAGGGGCAGCGAGTACCGCAGCAGCTACCCTGCCGTCCCCCCCGCCGCCGCGGGACCTGCTTCCCGCCAGCCCCCGCCAGTTTGGTTTCCTGCCCTTGCACGTCCTCTCCCGAGTAGCTGGCAGGGCTCACGGCGCTGGCTGGCAGCCGCGCGTCCAAGCTGAAACGCCCCTGTCCCTAGGAAAGGCTTCCTGAATTTTCTCACCCCACGCTCACCAGGTCGGGCACAGCTGAGTGTTCGTTCGCCCTGGAACCGCCTGAAGTTTCACCTCGTACCGCGGGGCTCTACAGCACCAAACCCAACCTCTCTGACAGCATCCAGATGAGTCTGTCTGAAGAGAGCGTGCAGGACAACCTGCCTACCTGCCAGCAGTGAACCTAGCACTGTTTCCATCAGAGCTGGTCAGCACTGACTGGGTAATCCTAAACCTGTACCTCCCAAAAGGGTCACTGGCCACCAAATACGAGCCTACTTGCTGCAAGGAGAGAAGGGCTGGGACATGAAGAGGCGAGCTTTGCCAAAGTGCCCTGGCATTGCCAAGGAATATAAGGATCAGGTCCACACAGATCGGAGCAGCAAGTGGACCTGATCAGGGCATCGGGAAGAGAAGGTTTCCTTGAAGATAAAGCCAGCACATGTCACACTGATAGGAAATGCGTATTTGGGCACCAGAAACCACTACCACATGGCAGGAGCTTTTTATAAAATCTTCCACCTTCTGCTTCATGCCAGATTAACTCTCTTGCGCCAGCAATGGCGTGAGCAGTTCAGCTACCTTCCTGTCTCCTTCAGATTACAGGTTTAAGCGCAATGCAAGAGAAAACACGAATCTCCGCTCTGCCAGTCCCACAGTGCAGACGCTTTAAAAAGTTTTTCTTCAAAATGTCACACAGGTACATGGATAGTGCAGCAGGTTTGTGTGGACCCCAGGCTAACATTCAAAATGAATAGGTGGCATCCATGGCTCACCTCTGGAAACTACTTTTAAACCTTGTCTTTCTTTCCAGGAGTCATTGTTCAAAAAGAAGAAAAAGTTTGGGGTGATGAAGTCTCTGCTCCCTTGAGAGCTTGAGAAAAAAGTTTCCCTCATACAGATCTTAGAAGTACATTTTTCTTCCCATTTTGTACATGTTGAGAGTCTGCATAATAATTGTATTTTACCCTTTGGAGCCCATCTGCCACCAAAGGGGAAATTTCACCTTCTTCTTTCTACCTACAGAGAGGTTTATAAATCAGTAAGCACACAGACATGGGAGCGCGGGACTTGGTCGCCCTTCCAGGAGCCCTTAATGGCTCAGACAATCACAGCAAGCGCTCTTTTCAGAAACATGGGGAGGGGGGAGAGAATTTATGATAAATTTAGTTTTCTTTTGAAGTTAATAACCTCCTACAAAGGCTTTTGGTAAAACACAGACACCTTAACATTTTTTTTCCCTTTCAAACAATTTTTTCCTCTATTTTTTTCCTCAGATGGTAAAATCTGAGGAAACCTGTCTCTTCAGAAGTAACTGCTTTGTGCGAATGACATCAGCAGACCACAAGGTTACCACTGGTAAGTTGGCACCCTGAGGGGGATGAAATGAAATCTCTTATCAGCCTACTTGCTCCTCTTCTTTTCTACATTTGGTGCCTTTTGTAATATGCAAAGCAAAGGAAATGTTTTGCTACCCTTGATTTTTTTCACCTTTTTTTTTTCCCCTCAGGAGAAGGAACAATACATTTGACTGGTGTCTCCAAAGTCTTAGCTGCTGCCTCAGGTCTGTTTGCTACCTCCCTCAGAGGCGAATGATTTAGACCTCCTGATCTTTCTGCCTCACATCAGACCTTTTCTCACCCACCACTGGGTTCTCCAGAGACTTGTTTCAGGCAGTTTGAAAACCCAAGGAAACTTGGGTCCAAGGTCTTCCCAGGGGAAGAGGACCTCCATAAATGTAGCTAATGTTAGCTTTTACAAACTCCTCCCGCCACAGCAAAGGCACTGCTGTCTTGACTTCAAAACCGTGATAGATATAACCTCTTATCAGTTTCCCAGTGTGGATACCCTGTCGTAACTCACCTCCTTCAGGCCTCTCTCAGGTCAGAAGGTTTCAGGGACAGAAACTGTTGGTGTGGAAGGAAGAGGACGAGGAGGAGACAATGGGTGAATGTATGGGAAAGTGGCTCCAGCACAAGGAGACCTCCTTCCCTGTATATGGGATTTCCAAGAGGTGGAGTCAGTATGGCTACTACCTACAAAAATAGGGGACTAACCTGAAAGGTGAAAGCTCAAAGGGAAGATGGCAAGAGGGAGGGGCTAGGGTTTGTTGCAGGAGAACATCTGAAATTATGAACCTACCACAACTCACTTTGCCATGGAGGCGTCTCCTGGTTTACCAGCCATTAGCCCCAGGAGAGGAGGTAGGAGGTAGGGACTTTCTGCATTGTGTTTTTAATAAGTCTCATGCACCAGTAAGCACACATTCTCCTGCCTCAATGCATCCAGCAAAGTCAAAACAGCTTGTTAAAAGAAGCAATCAGGAAGGACTAAACAGTAACAAACATGGGAGTCCCTGGGAGAAAAAAAAAAGAAGTCTTTGCTAGAGACTGGCTGTCTTCATGMTAAGAACAGTTTAATCTTTCCTAAGCTAAGCTTAGAAACAAAGATGCTAAATTACTGTAGGATCCCGAGTTTGGAGTACAGCAGGGGAGACTGGATGTCATCAGGAGGATTGCTCATATACTGTCACATGCAGCTCCTCAGCAGGTGAGGGAATACCTGGAAGCAGGGAGAGAATGCTAGCCCGAGGTGGGGTGGAGGACAACTTCCAAAAACCTGCAAGGGAAGATTAAAGGTTAAGGAGCAGAACTATACACACAGACCTCTACTTCTTTTACAAACAACATGCTTTTATAAACTGTGTAAAAAAAATGTGTATTTTCCATTTTGAATAAAATAATAAGAATAATGCATATTTTCTTTTTGAAGAAGATATTTCTGAGTCACTACACCCACCTGACATCACTCAACACTTGCAGAGTAGAAAATGCCTGTATCCCCATGCATACTCTGAGAATACACGGCGGTCCCCCCCAGGGAGGGGTGCAGAAAGCCAGGCCTGGTTTAGGAGCTGTCAGTCAGTGAAGGACAAGAAAAGGTGTCAGCCACCTAGTAAGTGTGACAAGGGGAGGAAAGTGGGCTGAGAGGCAAACGGGTAACTTCAGCACATGACAGAGACACGATAGAAAGGCATGAGGGATGAGATAGTGAAGACTGTTTTTTGAAGGCTGACACATTTTAAAACAGAGTAAGTTTGGTCAAGTGTTTACCATAGTCTCTCCAAGAACCTCCACTTTTCCTGTTTATTAATTTTAATGGGATGGTATCTGCAGCTCCCAGCCAGAATCAAGGCTCCCCTGACACATGCACAAGAGGATGGGACCCTGCCATGCACAGCGTACAGAGAAGGAAGATAAATAGCGCACCAAGAATAGAGCAGTGGGATAAAACTATCTACATGAGTTTTGGAGCCTTTGAGAGTCCAAATTTTCTTTTCCAGGAAATTTTTCTGTTCCAAAAAACCTGCCTTCATTGCAAACAAAGCCAAATACAACATTTGAAATTTCCCAAGCAGTAAAAAAAAAACAACCACACTATAGCGTTGGTTACAAACATAACATCAAACCAAGTACATCTCAAATTGCATTCTGAAAAGTGTAGGTTTCGATTAATCCATGCATCCTGGCTCACCTGAGTAGTTCTATGTACACACATACACACATCTGCAGTTTTTAAAAATATAAACAGACATCCCCACCTGTCTCTCCGTTTTGTTGCAGCTGTGTCCTCTTTATGTTTCCCCAAGAAATCATGTTTTGACACAAAACAATATTCCCCCACCTGGCAGTCTGCCTTGAGGCTGTAAGGAAACCCATGGATGCAACAGGCATGAAGCCAACAGCGTTCCAGAGACACTTGGGAGAGGGACGTAGGACATACTCCTAAAACTTGGAGTGTGCAACACTCACAGTCGCAAACTGTCAGCCTGCCCCTGGCAGGTTTTACCATTTCTGATGGCAACATGAAGGAGGACATGAAGATGTGGGACTGATCTCCCCCAGCTGTTACTCCCTGGAAGCCCAGGCAGCTAGCAGAGAGCACTAGTCATCCGGGCTCCCTTTATACTCAGTGGAGAGCAAGCAATCCCTCCAGAGAGGGATTCATCCCTTCCTAAGATGGATACCTGTGGCAGACGGGATGAATCACCCTCTGAAGGGGCCTCTCTCTCCATAGATGGAGTCCCACCACCACTGCAGAGGGGCCTCAGACCATGAGCCTGGATCTGATGCCTGTTACAAGCCAGATGAGACGAATCGCTCCCAAAGCGACTCTTTCAAAGCAGTGTCAGTGTCATCTAAGGATGAGCCAGCTCAGCCCTCTATTCCACCATGTGCTGTATCTTTCTGCCTCGTTAGTTTATATCAGCTGGCGGAGAACAGGTTAGTTTACAGTATTGGGAAGTGCAATGCCTCCATTGAAAAACTGGCTGTGCCAAAACTGCACCCCATTTTTGCAAGATTAATTATTGAGCTTTTTATTCTGGCTACTATATCACCAAGAAACCATATTCTGCCCCAAAACACTTCCCCACTGTTAAAACCTACAAGGCAGCTTCTTTGGTTTAACTCCAAAATTGTGCCCAACCTGCAGGTTTGAGTGTAGTTTCACCATTTATTGCTATATATCAAACACTGACAATTCTTTGTGGTAAGAAGAAAAATCACTCCCATTTTTCTCCTGTCCTTCACTGTAAGTCTGTCACACATTAGGAAACGCTGGCAAGGGAACCAGGGTTACTGTATTTCTTTACAGAGGTACGAGCTGCTAGGAATACATTAAATAACCCAACTTAATTTTACAAGTGCTGCTCGTATTCTTTGATATTTTCCACTTCAGGGGCCATCTGGTTTCCTCAAGTCCAGTAAAGTCATTTTTTTTAATCTTTGTGAATTTCCTTCGCCAAAGGATTAAAAGACGAATTCAGAGATTTAGAGGCAGGTAACTGTAGTGGACACGGCACCAGAAAGCCTGTCTTCCACAGTGAGCCCTGCCAGTGAGCTGCTCTGGAGTCTTGAACAAATCACTTCACCTCTCTTTTACTTCTGTTTTCTTGTCAATATTTTTGCCTGCTTAAGTGTGTGGTTTCTGGGGCAACTCCTGTGAGTTTGTAGAGTGCCTACTAGTATAGGATCCCAGCATCAAGCAGAGTGACACCATGGTACAAAAATAAGGACAGAAAATTTGGGAAGTACAAGGATTTGAAAGCAAATTTCTGCAATATTTTTTAAATCTCTGATGCTATTGGGGTCTTTAGATCTCCAGGCTCTGAAGGTGTAGCAGTTTTTTAAAGGAATAAGTGCCTGTCGTAGATCATAACAGGGAAAAATGTAGTCATGTATGTTTTTATGAGTGGTCTCTATTCTGTTTGGCTTGGTTATGTTTAATACCTGTGGAGCAGGTAATTTTAATAAATAAATAAGAGAAAAAGGGAGAAAGTGTCAGCACGAGGCTGGGTATGGAGTTATTGAGAACAGGAGTGTAAATGTGTCAAGGAAATCCCCAGTGATCCAAAAGGGAATGCAAGTAGCTTTGCAAGCAGCAGCAGCAAGCTGGAATAATTGTACAGGGGTCTTAGCTTTGCAGAAACATTTTCATTTTTCAAACTGTAAATCAAACCAAATTAAATCAAACCTACATTTCTATAGCACCTTTCATACCGGGCTCCCAAGGCACTTTACACAGAAGGCAAAGCCGCTCAAGTGTTTATGAACACAGCAGGTCAGAAGAGCGTGCCTTGAGCCGAGGTGTAAAGGCTGGGCACGCAGCAGCACCAGGAGGTGGCACAGACTGAGAGGTCCCTGTGCCGTGGGGCCAGGCTCCGTGCTCCCACGGGGAGAGGAAAGCCAGGCGACACGAGGCCACAGCATGCAGACCCGTACCTGAGGTGCAAGGCGCTCATAAGCCTTACCACGTGTTCCCAGGGCCTTGCAAAAGTGAAATTCGAGCGAGATGAGAACAGAAAATCTGGTTAACTGCTCCACAAGGACCAGTGCAGAGAGAGAGGAGAGGCATTTCATGCCTCCCCTGTTCCTTATCTACAGGGTACAGCGTTGTTGCAAGAAAAGGATGCCCTAAAATTGCACCAGCGTATGCAGCCTGGTGACTGCAGCCAGTAGCTCCTGCGCAGCAGCCAGGTTTTGGGGCACACGGTCTCCACAGGCTGCCCACCCATGCAGCCCACTTGGCAGAAGCAGCAAACTCCCCAGCCCTTCCCTGGCATTGCCGCAGGAAAGGCAGCAGGCTGACATGTCCCCTCAGCTATATTCAGACATCAGGCCACCCGCTGGACCAGACTGGATGGAAATACGGGTGCAGCACCACCCAGGCAGTGAAACCTTAGCTGCCATGAAACAG
The DNA here is from genome assembly GCA_030449065.1 of Oceanodroma leucorhoa. Classification (NCBI taxonomy): domain Eukaryota; kingdom Metazoa; phylum Chordata; class Aves; order Procellariiformes; genus Oceanodroma; species Oceanodroma leucorhoa. The sequence continues at coordinate 2,570,805 of JASVER010000084.1, read as the reverse complement.
CTCTCTTTGCACCAAGATAAGGAACAAAAAAGCTCTTGGGTACAAAAGCTGCAAAACCACTGAAATCCTTTCACCAGTGACTCTAGGCAAGCTCACCTTTCTAAGGTAAATTTCATCTCTGCTAATCCTATCGGTTAATATTGAAATCAAATACAATACGGTATTTGATATGACAGTCTCCTTCTTACGAAGTCAGCTGCAGCATTTTTTATTTGCATACGATTTAATTACATTTTCATTCCAGGTCTTCCATTCTGTGTATTGTGGGCAAAAGCACATGAATTCTGTATGACTGCAATGGTGGGAGAGATTATAAAACTTAGAATAATGCTGCAATGTTAAGAAATAAGGAAGAGAAGTATTGCTGGTTTAGGAATGAGGCTTCAGGATGATGGGTAAAGTGAATAAACAGCACAGTCCCATTACTGAAAGATACAGAGCAACATTTCAGCTGCCCATATAATTTTCAAGATAGCCACAGCCTTTTTCTGTAAGATACTATACCTTGTTTTCAGGCTTGGTCTGACCCAATACTTGAGGAGAAAAAGTTCAAAAAGAGCAGAACAGCAGGTGACCTCAATTCCAGGCAACATGCAACTATGGCATTGCTGGACTTACTCTCTGTGTTTCCAAGAGGTGGGCTGTGGGTATGGGAGATCTCTGCCCTGGGTTCTTCAACATGCGTGTTTGCTCTGTAACGCTCCTGCTCCCAGATTAACAAGGCCCACTGGAAATCATAAAGATGTTCTGCATAGTCAGAATGGAAAATACAATGTTCGCAATAAAAGGAAACAGTCGAACAAGCAGTTGGATTCTGTGCATCCGTGACCATTATTTATGGTTGCTGGTTGTGAAAAGCATTAAGACCTCTCAGAGCCAAACACTTATGAGCTGAAGGCACACACACAACATTCAAGTGCAAAGTAATATCCCAAGCCACTTGTAAATAGTAGCACATAACGCAGAATAACTTCACTCTTTGTCACACCACTTGTAGCCATCAAGTGGGAGCTTGATGGAACAGCTGCATGGAAGCGGTGATAAGGAGGAGACCCTAGTTGTTTTGCACACATGGGGAAGGTTTTGTGCAGACTTGGGATACAAAATAGGTTCCCAGACCCACTCATTCCTGTCCTCAAATCCTGACATGAAGAGTTACTACTCAACTACATTTTTCTTTCAAAAAAAGGTCTGAACTTGTTTTATGACACACATGTTACTCATTTGTCTACCACATTAGAAATTGTTAAGGGAAGGAAAACACTGCATTCTTATATATTCAATTGATACAGTGGAATGGGCAATGGGAAATATTTCTGGTCTTCTAAGTGCCGAAGATTTTTCTTTGTTCCTGGATTTTGTTCATAGCTAGGTTCATGATTTCACAGCATTTGCTGGGTATAATGATAGTGCTGGGTATAATGATAGTGCTGCTTCTTAATTCAGAGTTCATGTTTTCACAGTGAGCTGAGACAAACAGAAGGTGCTTTACAAATGTAAAATATTGATTTTTTTTCCCCCAGTTTGCACAAGGTCTAGAACATTATAGAGTAGCTAACATGCTCCTTGAACACAGCATAAACTTCCTCCTTTTCTGTAGCAAAAGGACATTCAGAAAGACACAGATTTCCAGACAAAACCAATTCAAACAGGGCTGCCTGCCTGTGAAGAATGGGGATGAAAAGCCAATTTTGGTTATTTTAGCATTAAAATGTTTCAGTCATGACAATCCTTGTCTTACTGGTCATTGGTCAGCACCTGTTGGATGGCATGGCACAATTAAGCTTTCTGTCTTTCTAAAATTTAAAAGGAATACAGTGTCTCCTATTCCTTCATGATCACAAGGAATATTTGTCTCTCTTATCCTAGTTAACAAGAAGGTAAACTCATAATATGAACTCCCAAGTATTTATCCTTGAAAACAACTTTTTATTCATGCCAGAGCTTAAAATAATTTGAAGTCAGTGCTCCACTGTGCAAAGCTTTCAGTGTTAACGTTTCACTAGTGCTAGGTGCATTTCCTCCAATGTTGAAATTGTGAATACATGGAAACAGAAAAGCAGGCAACAGTTTTCTCTGGATTAGCCATTTCTATAAGGCACAAGAAAGCTTTAAAAAGTTCAGGATGAAATTTGGAAAACTGCTGCTTCCTCTGAGGAGAAGGAAAGAACTGATTAAGATTTACATCATAAATATGGAACAATTCCAATTAATGATGTAGTTAAGAGACGCGAATAGCAGATTTGAAAGTGGTAAGTGGTTTTCTTCTTTGGAAGAAAACTCACGGTCTTGTATTTTTTCAACATCAGATCAGTTTTTCTTGCCATTTTGAACACTTCACATTCCTTTTCTGAAGCTATAATTTTAGCCTTCTATAGAGACAATATCAGGAAACTCCTCTTTTCATGCACACAGGCATTTCAACTGAGATACATTCATCAAGCAGATACGTGCTAAAATAGGCAAGGCAGCACAACCCTCTATTGCAAACACACACACACACACACAGAGAAATGTTTCAATACAAAAGCTAAAGGAAATACTGATTTTACACATTAAGTTGATAGGCCAAACAGTTCATGCTCATTAATACTTGTGTGCTGTTTTTGCACCATAACTGGAGGTAGGATCATAGCAGAGAGAGAAGTAACAAGTCTAGGTACTAAGAGAAGTGATTTTCTAACAACACGAGAGGGTCATGCAAGTCCATCAAGGTCCTTATATGCATATTTGCATGGTTGAAGCCCATGCTCAAGGAGACTTCGCAGCTCTTGCTACCCAAACCAGCCAGAGAAACACTACAAATGTTTCAGGCAGATAAAGTCTCACATGTGTGGACAACAAGGTCAGCAAGCTACGTACTTGTGCTTCATGAATAAACCACTGTAAATAATAAATTGACCTCCACTATATAATTATCTCAATCTCTTTTTCCATGCAATGATTTTGCCAGATGAAAGCAAATCAGAGGAACTGGATTTTCCCATAGATGCTTCAGTCTTATAATAGGAATGATAAGTCCCATCTTTCTCTTTCCCTGCTTCGCACACCCCAGGACAGCTCTGCTTTTTACTCTAATGGTGGCAGAAGGGTGTGAGTAGTTCTTGTAATTCAATCATCAAGCTTAAAGACTGCTTCCCAAGGCTAAATGGAAGCCAAATCTCAAAGCTGCATGCATCCTATGGCCTACTGGGATCTAAATACAACTAATTTCTGCTGGCTGAACTGTAATAATGAAGATTGTGAGTGCTCAGTGATAAAACTGGGGAGGCCTTATTTAAGGCAATGGAAGTTATACCATGTGCAAAATCCTATTCCCCAGACCAAGATGGAAATGCTGTTGTTGAATGTTGCAAGGATAAGACAGAAGAAGAGTATAATTTATGCATTATAATTGAAATCAAGGAAGCATTTCCTGCTAATGCTGTCATGCCTGCTTTGCAAGGCTAACCCTAATGACCAACAATTGTACTTTTTAATACAATTTCTGAAGCAAGTGGTGGCTAGGGAATAGTCCCATTGGAACACACACCACACATGCCTCCCCTACACTTCTTCATGTACAATTCACAGATGATTGCTTTGCAAGACTGTGGATGCATGACTTTTACTCACTCTGGAAGCATTTACTAATAGACTCTCTGGCAGGAAAATACACCTCAGTGCAGTTCCAAGCCACTCTAACTATTTTCAATCACCTAATGAACAGTGTTTCCCTTTCACTGTTGGGAAAAAAAATAAGAACCAATCCAAATCATTGTCCACAAGTGTGGCTGGACTTTTTTTTCAGTAAAAAGCAAACAGCCTGTGTCCTTCTAGTTTAAATAGGAAGCAGAGAAAAACTAATTATTTCTTTGTATTTCTGACCCAGCAAAAAGCCATAATAAGAAAAGCCCTAAGAAAACCATGCTGTCAAGCTTTTCAGATCAAGGTTTACAGGTGCTTTAGCTCAAGGCTGAAGATGTTTAGCTGGCATATTTTCTTTGTGGATAATCACAAGAAGCACCAAAACCCAACTATTTGCTGAAGGGGTAAGAACGGTCACTTCTTACAAGTACTAGGCAGGATAGTTTTAAGGAATGGCCTCATTCAGCTATAACCTGTACAAACCCTTAAATATCACATAAATGGAGCAAAAATTCATGGACGACAGCCTGAGACTTCCCATTCACGTTTCTAACACTTTCAGAATACTACCAACAAGACATTTTACCTACTGGCTGATGTTGGCTGCATTCACCTGTGCTCAGACAAGCTCTCCTCTCCAGTACTAGGGTCAGTCTAAGGAGGTACATTTAGGCACAAGGACCATCATTGGTAAGAGCCACATCCTCACATTTCCTTCCTTCTTATCATTTCAGCTTAGCCCTTTCTTGTTTCTCCAGCATAACTACTTACAGCAAGAGTACTAGCAAATGATGTAGCAAATCAGTGATAAAAGCCACTGGTCATTAAAACGAGGAGGCATCCTGGGTTTAAGCACCAATAAGAGGGCATTAGAACCATAACTACTGCCACATTAGGCCACATTAGTGTCACATCCATACCTGTGCCAGCCAACTCTTGGAAACCCAAATCTTTTTTGTTAATTGTTTTTCATGATGCTTTTGTCTCTCGTGATTCTCCTGACTGCAAGCCTGGCTAGTCAGGCTCTCCCCTCACTCCGAGATCTTATATGGAGAAGTACATTAGCTCCCAGCACTGAACAGAAAAAATATCCTAAATCTTCCCTAGTTCTTATCTGCCTGAAAAACACATACGAAAGACTCATGGATACATCCATACTAGTGTTGACATATCATAGAAAGCAATAAGACAGCTAAGAGAAATTAGCTTTTATGTAGCTCTGTCTGCCAAGACTAAAATCTTTTCCACCTCCAGTCACTAAGGGTCTTCCTAGAGCAAAATCCTTTTTGGATCCTAAACTAGACTGCTTTTGATTTTATTCAGTCTAGTATAAGATCCTCCTTGCTCCTGAATGTAAAGATACAGGATCAATAATTTTATCATAGCAATAATTTCTATTCTGTGTCAGATAGGAATTGTTGACAGATGATGCTCCATCTGTCACAGTATTTTACAGTAACAAGCCAAAACACAGCAAAAAAAAATATTGTAAACTGTACTGTTAGGAACTGTCGCAACAGAGCATCTTGGCTTTTTTGTAAATAGAAATTATTGTAACGAAAAGCCCCAATTCAAAGCTTGGATCCTGGGGCAGGCATAGCTATTTAGCATCTTTACACAAAGGGTTTGAAATCTAATAGTGCCTAGCAAGGTGCTATTTAAAGTAGATCTACATGGACAGACAATCACACGCCTGCTCTCCTCACACTTGGAACTGGGCAGTGCAAGCTAGATCCCATCCAGAAGCTGTGCTACCACCTTCTCATGGTTTCAAGTCCCAGCTACCACTCTAGTTATGCATTCATATTCTCCTGGATCAATGTTTAAATGGAGCAGTCACGTAATGGTCTGTGTCTGCTTATTCCAGCATGCGGAGGGCCACATGTGTTCAATGGGGTTAAGCCAACAAATATGGGGGGTAAGGATGGCAGATGGTATGGAAACAGAGTAAACTTTGGGAGGGCCAGAGATGTGTGATCCCCACTGGCACTCACTAGCACCCACTGGCAAGGAGATCCTACAGTTCTCACCTTATCCCTTTCTCCTCCTTTCCCATTAGGGTGGTGATAGCCACAAGGGATTCAGCATCTGGTTCCTCTGCAAGTGTACGCTCTGTAAAAGGTATGCCTCTGTCTAACCTGAAAGTGTGGCCCATCCTTTAATTTCAGTCTCATTCAAGTTTCTAATGCCCACATGCTTCCTCTTCCTTCCCAGACATCAGAAGCTTGAAGGCAGGAAASACGGATGATCCTGCCCTTGAACCGGCACTCGTTTTCCAAGTCAGCTTTCTATCACAGGCTCCCTGGTAAAGCTGTTTCCCACTAAAACACACAGACGTGGACAGAAACAAAACAAAGCGCCTGATGCAGTAGAACATACTGGAACATAATGCACAAATCAATGATCATTTCAAATTTAAAACTTCATGCAAGTCACACAAACCAGAACCACTCAGCTTTGCACAGTCCTCAATGCAGCTCTCCGTACAAAAAGAAACAGAGCAAGACAGAAAAGAAAAAAAAAAAAAMCAAAAAAAAMCTGCATASAAAAATAAAAAATGACCTCAAACTTGATTTATTTTCTGTATTTGCCGGTGTATTCTGGGCATAATTCTTCTTGTATCACAGCTGTTTTCCTCCTTTCCACCAAGCCCAGTCCAATGGTACAGCTTCCTCAATGTTTTCTCTGTGTTTGCTGGGTGAGCAAAGTCTTTTCATTTCACACATCATTTACAGCTCGCTGCTGTGATTTCAGAAAGTCAGTGGGCTTTTACCAAGCTAACAAGTGAGATAAACATTTTGTGTGTCTGCTAATTCTAAAAGTTCTGCAGATTTTCTGACAGTATGTACCCTGAGCAGTCAGGGAAATTCAGCAGTTTCAATTCGATTTGTACCACATGGCAAACAAGTTTGCCCAGAAGTCAGTAAATAAATCAGGAAGAAAGGGAGGGAAATAAAGAACAGACTCTCCAAAGCTGTATCCTATTCCTATAATGCAAGCCTAATTCTTCTCAACTTTCAATGTATTTCACATGCCTCACTAAATTTATTCACTCACTCCTGATTTGAACCAATAGACAAAAGGTAAAAATTTCTTTCTCTCTTTACTGTCAGTGAGCCAGACCTAGACATATTCTCCTGGCRTAAGAGAATGACTGTTCACTCAGGGAAAAATATTGGATAAAGCATCCAGCTGCCCAGTGCGTCCAAGTCGAGCTTGTATTTTCAAGATCACTAGACATGAGAGACATGAGAAACTGGATGTCTAATCTGTATATATAGGATTTTATCTGGTCCTCGCCAAATTCAATGGCAAAGCTCCTATTTATTTTAAAGGCGCAGAACCAGAGCCCTATATGTGCATATATAAATTGGGCAACTATATGTGCAAATAACAATATGATTTACAAAGGTAAATTATAGATGCAAGTCAGGTGTGGTTTTCATGTATGTCCAGCTGTATGTCCAAAGCTTTTTAAAGTGTGGTTCTGTTTGAACACAGAGAAACAGAAAAAGCGAAACTAAACCGAAAAAGTGTGCATGTTTCCAGAGACACTTTTTCATGTGAGAAGACCTGAGTCCATTCTTCTGTGCAACCAGAGTAATGATCACTTACAGTCAATATACCACCTTATATTAAAACAGCAACAACAAAAAAAGGCATAAAAGAAAAAGGTGTAAAAATTTTGCTGGCTGGCTTGTTGTGTTGGTTTTTTTTTTCACATCACTAGTAGCACCCTCCTATGCACAGTGAGCTTTGGCACTGCAAAATGACTAATTCCTTCTGGATTCTTAGAATGTCACCACCATCAATCGTCAAGACCAAAATTATTAAATGAAAGAATTATGTGTCTTATTTATTAACAACAAGAGAAGAAAGGGAATGGTGAAGCATTTCAACCTCCAAGCCAGCAACAGGCAAGCAAAGGGCCTGATCCTTTCTACTTTCACTTAACTTCATTTAAGAGCATAATAAGCCATGATCATAGCTAGCAGAACTGGCAATAAAATGGCTATTCAAATTTAATCAMTATGGAAGAATAAGGACTCAAAAAAGGATGAGGGAAGAAATGGATGGATGCCTTCTATCTGGCATAGCAGTCCRGAGAGACTGGAAAGTGATGATTGTCTCATGTTCCTTATTTCACACAGCAATATGTTGTAAAGAGGATGGAACCGGTCACATATGTTCTGGGCCTGGCTGGGATGCATCTGTTTTTTATGAGCATGAGAAGAATGTTTCTCCACATTAATAAGGACTTGAGGAAATACATATCTACATCTTCCAAACCAAACAAGAGAAAGCCAGAGTGAAGAAGATGCAACCTTCTGAATAAAAAGTTACACTTAAGGCATCGCATTCCCTTTGCCCTGGCAGTGCTCAGAGAAATACCCATATTGCTGAGGGAAACCTCTTGTATACAAACCCCCAGGAAACTAAAGATCTAATTTACAAAAATATTAAAAATCTCAGACCTTACATGTATGCCCAAATTTAACCATGTGCTTAAATGTGTTCCTGAAAGGAGCTCTAGTTGTGTAACCGGTTTATTTCAGTTATCATCAACCCTGAATAGCTAAAAATTGAACATCAGCATTTTCGTTATATCACATCAGAGCTAATTTTTAAGTTTGTCTTTTGAAGAATGCTGACTGCTGTATCTAAAACATCCAAGGTCTTTTCCTTTTGGAGAGAGGAAATGTAGCAGATCAGGCAGAAATGCACTGGGGTCTCTGAATATTTTTGCTGTAGATTGCTATGCAAAACCAATTATTTCATAAATTTAAAAAAATGCAGAGCAGGATATTTCAAACCCGAAACAATGTAAGTAGCACTGTTTTTGAGAGAAATAACCATGTTATTATGGAATACTAATCCAAGTGAGCTTCTTTATATTCCAAAATATTGTTTTATACATGGCATTTTGTATTCTTTTTGGTGTGTCTTTTAAAAGGGATACAATATTTAGGAATTGAACTATTAGACCTCAGCAAGGCTGTTACCTCAAGAAGAGGAGGACTCATTGCAACTACTTGAGAAAGACAACAAAACAGTGAAGCGAAAAATGCCTCCAGTGCCAAAGATATTTTTAAGATGTCATTGAACAATGTTAGCAAAATTAACACTTGTAAGGAAGTAGAAAAGGAGTGAGAAGCAGGGCTCAGGCAAATGCTAATTGGGAAGTTTTTCAAATTCCTGTTCAGAGAGGCAAAACAGTCTCCTGGTAGAGCTCCCCTGGGATTTGGGAGGCAGGAGCTCTCTCCCCAGCTATCATCCCTGAATCCCCAGGTGACCCTTTGTATTTAAAGCCAAGATGTTCCCTGATCTGCAGAACAAGAGCCATGAACTTTGTGGAGCACTGTGATCTGTCATTGCAAAATTCTGTGTCAGGAAAAGACACAGAAAAAAAGTCAAAAAAATTCAAAAATCTGCCATTAGTTTTTCACAAGGGTATCACATAAAGCAGGTCAGACGTTTCTACTACCAGATTTTCTTTTGAAATCTGTTTAAAATTTAAGTGCGCAATGGTAAGATGCCTGAGCCTTGTCTCCATTACAGCCTGGAACCTGCGGGAAGCCCTGGTGGTGAATTACTGCCTCTAATTTTTCATTTTAGTGTATACCAAATTCCCCATATTTCAGTTGTTCTGAAGGCCAATATAACAATATTTTTTAAATGACATTTATATGAAGCCTTTTCTCTCCAAATACTTTCCCAGGTATTCACAAGTCACATCTCATTACATCTTTGGGAGGCAAATACCCACAATGCCCATTAAAGGGGGCTGCACAAATTCAAGAGAAGTAGCTTGCCCATGTCCCCCAAAACGGTAGCCAAGGCAAAAATGGCTTCCAAATTCCTGAAATTTCCAGTGAAACTATTTGCGCAGTGACATATGAAAAAGCTCCATTTTAGAAAAAAAAAAAAAGTAATTGTGGATAAATTTGGGGTTGCAGCTGCTAATAGTAGGTAAGAAATAAATTACGCAGGTTTTCATTTACACTGTGCAGCTGCAGCTCATGTCAGTGGAAGCCATCCACATACCTCGAGGACAGACTGATGCAAAACATCATACCTTCAAAAGAAGAGGAGCTGTTACTGGGCTTCTGGCATCCCAGCTGGGCACTTGTGAAATGTTACCCACAACAACATTTCTGTTGATGTAATCCCTGCATGTCTTTTTTTTTTTAATGTGGGCACTTCAAACTTCAAGAAAAACATACAGGTTAATTTCCCTTCCTCTTACTGGTATCTACAGTGGGTAATTTCTGAGAGTTCATAGCGGGGCAGAGAGAGAGAAATGGTAACTTTAAATTGCAGAAAAAACACTACGTTTTATTTCTCAATGTGAATGTGGCCTAAATGGTGATTCTTAGCTTTAGTGGAAAAGGTATTTTAAAGCTTGCCTACAAAAATACTCTGTCCCCCTTCCCTATGGTAGTCTCCTCCTYCCTTGTATCTTTCCAGCTGCACTGAAGTTATGCTTATTAGAACAAAGGTACCACGTATTTCTGGATTGAAAATTAATGTGGTCCCTCTCTTACACATTAATTGCCAGGAATGGGATCAGAAAGAAATACTGAGGTGAAGTCTAGATATAAGAGCGCTAACAATAAATATTCCTCAGTTCTTTTGGCCCCAGACATAAGATTAAATGTCCCTATAACTCTTGACCTAATATCTCAGCCAAACCTATAGCACTGCCATAGGTTTACAGGCTTCTTTTTTACTTTCTACTCTTTTTCACCACTCATTAGACTTTGGGACTCTAAAATGGCTTTTCTTCCTGCCAGCAACATTCTCCCATCATCCAGATTAAGGATTCATGCACTTCCTCCTTTACTGTAATGTGACTTTTTATATCCAGTATAACCTTCTGACAATCGAGCACACTTGCTGCAAAGGAGAAGAGATATTTTCCAATGTCTCTGTTCAATTATTAGTGCCATCTGTAATGAACTAYTCTGGTTTAATTGCAGAATTTGTCTCTGTTGTACTATGGACAAAATAAAACACAATAGAACATTAATTTAAATAGCAAAACTAATGTTCACAGCAAGGTAAAAAATATCCCAAAGCTGAGGGTGCTTTTTCAATTTGCTCCATCTGATGAGGTGATTCTTTTGAGAAGACCATTAGACTCATAAACCTGATGCACAGAGGGCTTAACACAGGAACAAACATGAACACTTACGCATTCGTAAAAGAATGGCGCAGCTCTGAATTACAACATAGCAAGTAACTCCACATCACAGGAAAATGTTCGAGGGAGAGTATTAGATGTTCAGCCATGGATGGATCAATGTTTATATCAAGTGATTTGGCAAAATCAAAAGTGGTATGTATCTGGGAGGTGGTACAATTTACATTTAGGGCAGCAGTGTGGAGAGGCTAAAACTGCTGTATTCTCTTTGATTACAGTGTACTCGTCTTTCACCTTGAAGTGAAAAAGGCATCATTTATGCTGCTTTTTTTTTTTTTTTCTCGAACACAGTTGCCACATTTGGGGACTAAATTTATTGTGACTTCAGCCTGACTTTTCAACACTGGTCAATTCCAATCTCCATGCCTCTACAGTAGCTGTAGAGGAGCAAATTTTGACTTTTACAGAACAAGAGGGTTAGGCACGCAGTGCCAATAGCAAATCCCATATTGCCCCATGTTGCTGATGTGCCTGGTAGATAGTCTGGACAATATTCTACTTTCACACACACACACACACACACACTCACTTTCTGATCCTCTCCAAATAACAAACCATTAATATTAAAAAACATACTAAACTGAGCACAGAGAAGGGCTTTTGAAAACACTGCCTTAACTCTTCAGTGCACCTTTTGTTTGTAAAATGGCCATAATCCTTGCATCATATTATCTAATTTTACCTAATGCCTCTCTCTACAATATCCTGTAAAACCCAGGGATGACAGGGCCTATAAAACTATATTGTTACCCATTTTTCCTATTAATGGAGCGCCACTTCTTCTGTTTGTTTCCCGTCAGGAACCCTGCTGTACAATGTCATCTATAATGCATTTCCATAGCATGCTGCTGAGCAGCTCTCTTCCAYTGGCTCAATCTCACTTTGGAAGGAACAACTTGCCAGAAACCGCTAAGACCCTCCCTACAAACAACAAGAAATTAAGGCTCTGCAGGGGAGCACACCGCTGCCTTACAGCAAGGAAATAAGAAGCAGTGCTATGGCCGCCCATGAACCGATCATCTTTTATCTCAGTTTAGTTGGCTATCCTCACAGCAGCTTTCCTACGTTTCCTATTCTTTAATTTCCATCCAGTAAAAGGGCTCCCATGGCTGGGGTACAAGGTCCTTGACACTCGCGTCCTGTAAGCACTGTATCACAAACCTTCAGAAGCACCACTGAGCGTCTTGTTCTCCCACCACCACCAAAGCAGTAATGGTGTCACTCGCATCACCAGCTAAGGTTAAGTGTTATATCTGTTTAATATCTCATGTACTTTCTATCCAGGACTCTCCTCTGGTGTCGAGGGATGAACTAGCTACTCACTTGTGTCTCCAATGTGYGTAAATTAGCATTTACATGATATAATTCCCCATCTGCACACACATTAAAGAGATACGTATTTCAAAGCCGCTCTTACAGGACATATATTGATTCACACCACACAAAGTCATCACTTCTCAGGGCAAGGGGATTTGATTTACATATGACCGCACGGTGCACAGGGAGAGGTCAAGCTGCCATGAGCTATGATCCTGCCTGAAACCTCCATGGATCTGGAGGAATGGTGCTGACCGCTTCCTTCGAGCCCTGCGCCCACAGCCTGCTGTGAGGGAGGAGTGCAGTCAAGGTCACAGCAACACAGCCCTTTCAGGGCAATCCTTGCCATTGCCTTGAGGGAAATGTCTCTCTGCTCCTCCATCTAAGCAGTCTACCCCTTTCTGTAAGACAAGGAGTTTCCTGAACTTTGCTTTTCTGACACAGCAACACAAGTTACTGCATAGGTCCCCCTCCGCGTACAGAGGTTTAACAGTCCTCTCCTGGTATCTTCTTTAATAAGCAGCCTGACCTGACAGGTTATGCGGCTTCCAGTCATTTTATTGCTACGAGCTGGGTAAAAGCTAGTGGAAGATGGTGGGCGTAACACTTCATCCTTTCATTCAGAATAAATTCAGAGAAGCCATTAAGGTTCTTTATGAAGCCAGATGTTTGAAACAATAATGATCTCCACCCCAAACATAACTACATGCCATCTCCCAAAACAAAGACACATGTGGACGGAGAGGTTTCACAGGCAATTATGTTGTGAGGGATTGTGCGTGACAGAAACAGCAAGACCAGAGAAGCTGAGGAGGAAGACAAAAAAAGACCCCATCACTATTCTGACAAAGCAGGAAAGAATAAGCATCTGGATGAGCAGGGGCTGGGGCAGAGAGACCTGACCCTGTGTGTAAAGAGATTATCTCCTGCCTGATCCCCTGTGGGTTCAAGGGAGCAGTTCCTCGTGCATTCTTTGTCATAATACAAGATTTCATCAAGACCACCTGATTGCTTCATCTATCTCTTCTCCTAACAAAAGAGCGGCAGTACCCTGAACTCTGGCTAACTTCTCAGGTCAGATATGAGTAACATCTAACCTAAAGGACTTTGCTCACACACACCATCTAATGAGTGAATTAAACTCAGATTGTATTTTGGGGGTTGGGGTTTTTTTAACCACTACACAAACTGTGCAAACTTCCACTGTCTCCCCAGCCCTGCACGCATAGTTCAGAGGAAAAAACACCTGGCCCTGGAAGACACTGAAGTCCAACATGGAAACTTGTTAAGTGTTTGGCGATCCCGGTTAATTCGCAGTCACAGTAACATTTTGCATTTGCTTCCACAAAAACAGTGCGCATCTAATGGCTGCTCAGGTGTAATGTTAATGTGTAATGTAAATTCCCTAGCCAGTGACAAGCAAAGGGTTACCATTTATTTAACAGATATTCATAATGGTCACATACAAGATTTTAAAGGGAAAATGTGGAGAAAAGGGGAGAAAGGGGAACTGCCATTCTGCAAATATATACTGTATACTCTTCATAAATTAGTTGCTCTTATTTGCAGCACTTTTTTTAGCTGTTGGATGGATCCATTGCAATTCAAAGCCACCATATGACCGGGTTTATTCTTCCTCTTCTTACAGATCAAAAGAGTGCAGTCTTAAGAAAGCAGTGCTTTGGACAACTTGTACTGACAACAAAAGGGAGAGCACGTCCCAGCCTTTGAGTGAACCACGTACAACCACCGTTGACAACCCTTCCGTCTATCTCACTGTACTAGAGCAGCCAGCTTGCAAAATTCTTCTTGGGCTGCTCCAAAGCATCATGTCCTTCCCAGCCCCTCTCCTACACCAGTGTCTCCTCCTCGTATCAGCCATCATGCTCTGCCTCTCTGCATCTCCTCCACTTTCTCCAAACGGCTCTTAGGAAGAGACAGAAGACTTTGCTCTTCTCCATTGATGGCGAGAGCAGTGTCCTCGATCTCCAACTCCACCCACGAATAAACCTATAACCCTTTGCCATCTTCCTCAGCCCTTAACTAACGCTTCCCCTTCCCAAACAGTGTTCCCTCCTGCGCCCTGCAGTTGTGTGTGCACCTCCTCACTCCGCTCGCTGGCTCCCTTCCCCGGCTTCCCCAGCTGCAGCGGCTTAAGAAGGAAGTATAAGATTTTGTCTGCAATTGATTTTTTTAATTCTTTCCCTCGTGCTGCCCCTGCAGGCACTAGTTTGCCAGCCCAGCTGTGGCACCGAGCTCAATCAGTTCTCCCTCACGCACAGCCTTCCCTCAACAAGCTGTGACTGATCAGAGAGGGACAAATGCACACATACATTCATATTCATTTCTTTTCACGCTCTGGAGTTTTTTTACTGTATGACGCCTATCAGAAGAAAACATCTGCTTTATTTGGTCTTTTAGGTAATCATTTCCTCCGCAGCCCTGGAAACGCAAACTCGGCGGGGCTCGGCCTACTGCGGGAGAGTCAGAGAGGGGCTCCGAACTGAAAGTGAAACGGATGAGAGCAGCTGAAGTGCTCAAGCAAAAGGAAAATACAGAAAGCTTAAGAAAACAAAAAACAATGTTAGTGGGGGATCTGATGGATTTTTGAATACTTCTTTTGTTATAGGGCCCTAATGTGTTGTTTTAAGGAGCTGAATGGGAGGAAGAAATGTGAAATTTTCCTTCCTGCTGCCAACTGTCCAGAAGAGTTGGTGATATATGATGAATTTGGCTAGGGCAGGCGTMTCAGCTTTCTTCTCTCCCAGTGCATAATATTCCCCAAGTCCTCTCATGTATCAGGTCACCTAACTCACCTAACTCACCTGCCACAGTGCTAGACCATACCTGGTAGAACATCTAGCATGGCTTTTGGCCTGCAAGATCAGCCCCAGTCGCTCTCTGTTTACTATTGGAGCCTCTCATTTCATGACCCCCGCTCCATGCCCGATGTTCTGACTTGAAGATCCTTTCATCCTCTAGTAGCTGCGTGCAAGGCCCAGCATCAGGAGGCAGGCTGCAAGTTATGCGCCATATCTCAAAGGAGTGAGATATAGGGAACACAACGAAAAAGTCAGTGGTATGTATCATACCTGATACATGAGATTTTACAGTGATATTTGAAATTATAACAGCTAGGTCTTCTCCATATCAGGTTTTCAGTAACAGTGAAACTGTACCAAGACCAGAAAAATGTAAGCCATAGGATAAACACCTGCCATTTTGCAATAAAAAAATGAAGTCTTGGTTACACGAGCATTACCCATGACAGAAGGAAAAGGAAGCTAATACAAGGTGAGAACTGCATTAATGAACTTCTGCTCTGTCCCAGAGTGACTGTAAGTGCAGAGCCCTGGAGGACTTGTCAGCTGGGCACTAACCTACAAGAGAGCAAGTACCAGGAAAGGTGCTCAGGAAACAGGTCCTGCAGTCCTCTGTGAAGCCAGGACTACGAGGAATGAACAGCAGGACAAAGCCTGCACAACAAAACCATGTGAGAGCAGCTGAAGGATGCCTTTAAAAAGCTGTGGACGGATACACGGATGTCCAGAACCCTCTGCATATTCTGAAACCTGATGCACAGAGCAAAAGAAAGTCAAGTGCTTGGTGATCCTGAAGAGGGGAGGCCTGCAAAGTGAGTGGAATAGCATAGAACTTGCTTTTCACAAATTGGACCGGTGGAGTGGTGCTGAACCTGCTTTGTAAAAAATGTAATCTCTGTAACTGGATGGGGTAACGCTCTAACAAAAGCCTGTATTCTGTAGGAACTGATGATGCTATCAGAAAATGGTGGTATGACAATCCACCATGTCCCAGCTTTACAAGTTGCTAAATGTTCTTATTTGTTGTTGAAATAAGGAGAGATCATAGTAAGTTCATGGTGCTCAGCGAGTGGCACAATGGGGTGTACACATTCTTTCAGTGCAAACGATGATGTCTTCAGATAATAAATATGAACAAGTAAATAATTTTGCTACTTCATCTATTGATCTCATCTTAGAAAGGGGATCTCATGGAGGGATCCTGCCAGACGCTCATGGATCACCAAAGGGAGCATTATTAATGTAATGTACCTTATTTAGCAATTTGTCCAAAGACTCTCAAGAACCTTAAGAGCTTTAAAAAAGGAAACAGACTTTAAGCCTTGATATGTAGCAACTGTAGTCATCTTGCTTTACTCCTTAGATCTTACTATTTGAGAGAGAAAAAATAAGAGACACTTTGGGGGAGGGACAGCAGAAATAACAATTTGCAAATCTTCTTGCTGAAATGTATTTAAATCACAAATGCTGACATTTTATTGCAACTACACTTTTCCAGTAAAGGGAATGTAGAAGAAAGGAGGACTGACCCTTCCTGTCTTGGATGATAAATATGAAATCCACTTGAACTCTAGCAATTTACATGAGTTGAAGCAACAAACAGAAAAGGGCTGGCTGAACCTAAAAGAACTGGAACATTTCTCAGTGCTCTGGGAGCCCTTTCTCATTCCAGTGTGGCTCAGCGTCCTTGGCTATATTTTCTAGCTTTCAGAAGATGAAATACTGAAGCTATTCAGCATTTTGCTACGGTTGCAGAAGAACATGGGAAGGAGGCAAGTGAAATTACAGGAGCAGAGATGCCTTCTGTTATTATGCTTAAGTTCTACTGTCATTCGCTCCAATTTCAAAGAGCAGCATTTGTAGCTAAAAGGAAAACTCACTCCAGCACTTAAAACCAATCTGAAATAAACAGAAAAACATTTGGGGGGAAATACACAATCTTTAGCAGAGGAGCAATTGCCAGCCTTAACTGCAAACAGGGAAGACTGATAGGTGACCCCTCAAATAAATGGCCGTAAACCTTTCATCTGCTGGGACCAGTAATGACTGCCTGAATATTAATTAACTGTATTGCATGACACTGAATTTCATGTTTACCACTGCCTGAGAATGAAAAGAGAACGTGTCCTTAGCGTGTTTATCTATGAAGAAACTTCTCTAGCTATGAAGAACCACACAGCAAGATTATAATTATTGAAGCGGAGGACCCAGTGAGATGTGGAGCAGTTGTCATTCCCACAGCAGTAATTTACCACGGGGCACTTAAGAGGGTCAGCGTGTCCCTCAGGATTGGTCTCTGAATTAGGACACATAACATCCTGACATCTTCTGCTGAATGGTTCCCAGGCAATTGGAGCATGGAGATGTATGTGTGCTAGGGAGGTAGCTGGTATTCCTCAGCAGTGGACTGGAAGGACTGGAATAGCAGTYGGTGGCTGGCAGGGTGAAGGGGTGAGTGGTTACCCCATTCCTATGCGAACTCTTCATTATCATTCTACATTTACAGTGTGCCATACAGCTCCTGCTTGCTACAAACACAATCTTATTTATGACACATCATACAGCCCCTGCAGTACGTGAGGTACTCTGGCCCTCAGTGTTTAATGAAAAACTGCCTTGCACTGCATTAGCATGCAAAGTGAATGAGGCAGGAGCCTAGCTCCAACACCTCCCCAAAATAATATGTGACAATCTAATTAAACTTTATTGTAACTATACAAATGAGGAAACAGAATTAAGGCTGGGTAGGCAAGCTCAATTTTGTCATTTCCTTAGCCTTTGAGTGTTTGCGATTTGCTAGTCTTCTCATGTAGGGTTTTTAATAGAATTTCGTGCATTTTTAGAAAATAAATTAAATTATGAACTTCTACATGGTTCAGCTTCTGCTAGGCCAGCACACTAGACCAAGGCAAAAACTTGTGCAACCAATTGGGCAAATTCACTGCTTCCTTCCACGCTGGCTTTTCTATTTTACCTGTCTAGTGGAGGAGCTCACCTTTCTTCCTCAGTGCCTTATTGGTCAGAGAGAGATTTCCTAAGCTAGAAACGAGAGCATGGTACCAGCGTAGTTTGGTACCTAGAGAGCAGAGTCTGCGTACACAGAAAATACCCTGTGACCACCAGCCAGTAACAATCAGTTGCACCAGAAGAGCCAAGAGACGCCTCAGAACCAAACACCAATCCATCCCCACATCCATGAGAACTGTTAAAACTACACAGTTGGAAGTGTCGTTTTTTAAGAAATCTTTGTGCTTGTACCTATCTCAGCTTACGCGTTCCAATTAAAAAATTGCTTCTGGGCTTGATATCAAATGCTTAAAATTGCAGCCAGAAACATAAGTAACTCAAAATAACCCCCTTAGAATGGAAACTGTTGTACATCCTTCATACTGCTATGCCTGGAGAACTCTGCCAATAAGATGCCTAAAAAGAGGGAGAGAAACTCAGGGTGGGAGTGAAGGGAAGGGGAATTAGACCGAAAAGGAATGAAAGGGAATCCCACGGGGAGCTGGCAGAAAAGCTCCAGACATTCTGTCAGTTCTAAGAGTTTGTTCCAGGTGGCAAAATAGACACTCACTCGAGGGGGACTTTTGATGAAAAAGGACTGGGGACTTCAGGGCACGGGCCTTAGGAGACCTGCAGTAACTCTCTGAACCTCTGCTGTATTGTCTGCCACGGCATATGATTAGCTTCCTGTGCTGTAGTGCATTGTAAAGCACTTTATAAAGCAATGAATTACACAGCTGAAGTGGAGTAACCACATGCAAGCAAATACGACAACCATTATGCTCTCAGCAACATCCCCCACACAGCCACGAACATTTGCATTACTGCCAATTAATCTGAGGTGGTACAAACTCAGCCAGGCATAGGATTCGTTCTTTGGTGTGAAGGAGGAAGGGAGGGGAGAAAAATATCCTTTTGTCTTCAGAGAGGAAACATCTGTAGGAGTTTTCAAGGGCTTCGGTGACTTTGTTTAGCGTGGCGCGGGGGAGCGTGCTATTGAGTACTTTGATCTCACCAGCAGGTGACACTGCAGCAAGTGGGAGCAGCTATAAAAAGTTTGAAGCATTCTGAGGACAAGTCGCACAACCGGCGCACAAATGTGTTTTACGCGTGTGACTCACAGTTCCCCAGAAGTGGGAACATGCAGCACGGGCTAGTCTTTTGGTTTCAGCTTCTCGTTGTGTACTAATGTCTTCCTTTTCCCCTCGCTGCCCCCACCACTGCTTTCAAACACCGGGGTGAAGCACAGAGCCAGGAAGGACGCCGAGTCTTTTAACCCTGCTGCACATGGAAATGCATATGACTAAAACAACGCCAGGGAAAACTGTTTAAACAGCCCTACCTCTCGCTGAAGTCAGCAGGAAAGCCATATCCTTTAACGTCAGTGCCTAATACCAAGAGGAGCCTACCAAACACTAAACGGGGGGTTGTGCTTTTCCAGCTCCACGTTTCAACTGCCATTCTGCACGAGAAAATGATGATGGCATTTGTGAAACACAGGTTCTCCTGTGATGTATTTTTTTAATCCTACGGTTAACACAAAACAAATCAGATGAAATACTTGAGAATTAATAACAGATTTACCTCTCTTACCTCTCTGTCATGGCTGGAACTACCAGGAGGACTGAGCCTACATAACCCTGGGCTCTGGGACCTGCGTCACTAGGGGCTCAGGAAGATCAACCTACTCCTATGTGAAGCTCCAGTACCACTGAAGACAAATCTTCCCACAGCTGGACATCCTATGCACAAAAATTCACAAGTGCTAATTTACTGAGCAAGGCTTGTTCTGCAGATCCTGGTGAGGTCCATGGCTGCTGTACACTGCTAAGGGCAGAGTGAAGGGGCTCTTATTTTTTCAGTCAGTAGTCCCTCAGGTGCAAAGGGGATATAGGCAGAGCTGCCAAGTTTTGTTCAGCTCCCTGTGTGATATATTGATTTTGTAAATGGGTTAATGAACTGATTTACCACTTTCTAGGCAATTTGCATGAAGCGTTCAGATGTATTTCCCAGTCAAGACATCCTGCTCCAAACAGCAGCAAGGATTTGTTCCCTTGCTGCTGCGCATAGGGGAAGCCAAGAGTCCTTCTGAGAGAGTCTAAACACCATTTGCAAGAGATGATGGGAGGCTGCAGGGCACTGGCAGGCATAGGCGGGTACCCATGTAGGGTTTAATGCCAGAAGCATTTGTAACAGCTTGCTCTGACAGTCCTGCCAATGCATGGCTGCTCTACTCCAGGTGTTTGGTACAGAGAGAGTGGGTACCTGGTGCTGGTACCTGGCACAGTGTGGACGAAGTGAATACCTGTCGTCTTCTTGAAGCTCATGTGAATGTGTTAAAAACCAGTTGGAACATGTCAGCCCATGACAGAGGTGCCAAAACCAGGGTGCTGGGCAAGAAGCACGGTCACAGGCAGTCCCAAACAGCTCTGCAAAAGTCTGACAGAAACGCAAGAAAAGTGTTTCTAAAGTGCTTCTACTTAAGCCAGTAAAACAATGGATATGAATAGCCCTTCCATAACATTTTACACACATCTTTGGAAATGTTTGGGGTTTTTTTTACTATTATCCCAACTAGAATGCTGTAGAGCATCAAAAGGACGCTCCCTTTGGAGAGCCAGAAGCAGTTTTAAATCTAATCACTTAAACAGAATACATTTGCAGCACTACACCCCCTCCTGTGTCCACTGCAAGTGCCCATGGTTTTACAATCACGCCTTCCCATCGATGTCAAGAGTCACACAGACAGGGTAAAATGACAAGGATGAAGAAACTCAAAGCTGACTTTGCAATGAAAGCAAACACCTAGCATAAACCAGCAGAGAACCCACATTTTTTCATCAGTTTCTTTGACTGGGAGCCCTCAGAGACATTGTTTGTGACGACCATAGGTAAAAAGCCACCTGCTTCCTAAAGTGTGACTCTTCTACTGAAGGTGTTCCCTCATTGACTACGAGATACAGTGATGGACTTCAGAGTGTTAAGCTTCCGCAGTGCAGATGTACCTCGCAATTTCTCATACGTACACTGAAGTAGACAGGTAAGATTATGTATGCCCGATATGTAACTTTATGTACATTAAACTATCAGCATTACAAAACTGCAGTGGAGACTGCCTGCCTTTCAAGTCCCAGAAAGAGAAAGAAAAGGGCAAACAGTAAAAGGGCCAAGCAGTTTTTCTCTTCATCATTCCCACTTCCTACGTGAAAGGCTCACTGGCAAAATTTGCTCCTAAATTGTGGTTTTTTGGAACAACACTCTCTAGTCACATAAGCAACACTTTATTTTTCCAAGTGTAGTTATTTAGTTTCTTCACGTTTGAATTTTCATGTCACTTCTCTTCCTCTCTGTAGTTTTTGCTTTTTTAAACAGTGTGAACACGTTCTGTAATTATTGCTGACAGCCCAATGTTTAATGGAGTTGAGTGTCTTTTATGGCACAGTGAGACGTTCGTTTGGGAGACAGCTGCCTCTGCTTAAAAAGTCGCTGCCCCTTAACTATTTATCTCTGCCCCCACAACTCAGACGTGGCAACTGTCCGTACCTGCAAACAGTTGAAGCAAAGCCTGTTTCCCTCTGCGCTGCAACAGCCTGGAAGAGCCCACGGATTCAGTTACTGCACCTCGGCAGAGGGGAGCAGGAACAAATAGCTGATCAAGCAGTAACTTGTTAAACCACCGCAGCTGTTTCTCAGGCAAACATCCGAGCGTGCCCTGGGAGGCAGCGCGGCGCATGCGGTGCTGGAAGGGAAGAGGTTCCCAAAGCCGGGAGATGCTGTGGGAACCGTCCCACATTCCTCCCCTGCCCCAGCTGAAAGCCAACCGCTGCGCTGTGACCACGGCTGCTCTGCACGCTCGCCCGCTCCGTCTCTCAGCCTTCGGTCTTTGTTCCCTGCAAGCGCCACAAGTACCATTGCGTACTTAAAGCGTGGCTGAACTTTTCTAGCCACTTTTATCTGCCGTTTCGCGGGAACGCGGTCGATATGGCATACTTCCCAGCTGCTTTCACAGAAGACTGGCCCAGGCAAGCACGGCTTTAGATAGCCTGGGTGTGACTGATTACCTGGTACACAAGTCAGGCGGTGATTTGATTGGCGCCGGTCCCAAGTAATGTGAAGTAACACAAAACTCATCTATCACCACGCGGTGCTTACCAGGTGAACCTTCATGAAGAAAACTTGCCTGACCTGATAATACAGTATTACCCCCAATAATTATGCGATTTAATACAAGTGCCGATTACCCACCGGGGAAGGGGAGGGGGGAGGGCAATTGCAGCCATCTGTGTTTGTTTGCCTGAATGTTCCCATAAAAATGTTCTCAGCGTACAGCGTGCTCGTAAGCGGCAGTCTCGAAAGGGCATCAGGAAACCATTCTGTGGGGCAGTGCGGGGCCACTCCGTGTGTTGTCAAACTACGCTGCCAGCACTGCCAAATTGTTCTGAGTACCTTGAGATTCCCGAACTATAGCAAAAGAGGAGACGTGGAGTATGCGAGAAACTCAGTCCCTTCCTTTGCTGAACAGAAAACCCTAATCCCTTGCTGCAGCCCTTTCTATTGCAACAAAAGCAACTAATACATTTTTGTGTTATCTGTTCCCTTGCTCTGCACTTCAGTGAAGTTAGTTTAGAGCAATTAGTGACTTTCCTGCACTGTCTGAAAGAGTAGGCACTTTCTAGTCCTCTTTCAGCTTATTTACCAGAATTATTTTTTAATTAATTCCTCCATTGTATCAGCACAGTAAAAGACGGGCCTAATACTTTCACCGTTTTCAAGTCAGCATATGATTTTATACAATTTATAAAATGCCCTAAGAAATGAAAGCATATCTGCTGACAGTATCCTATGCAAATGCTTTGCAGGATTTTCCTATAACATTAAGCCCCAAAAGGACCACTGTGACCATCTTATCCAGTCTCACCTACCATACAGGTGTGGCTTCAGCAGAGCATGTCTTGACCTAAACAGCTCCAATGCAGAGAATCCACCGCATCTACTGCCATTCCTTAACGTTGAAAAGGCATCTCTTCCACCCAACCTGCAGGAGTAGAGAGAGTTCCGGAGCTACGTTTTCTACCCTAGAAATGCTTCATGCAAGATCGTCCTTCTTGTGTGTGATACAACAGAGGAATACATCATTGCAACAGATTCCCCACTTCCCTCCATCTCCCATCACACTGGCCTCCAATCTTGATCTGGGAAGTGTTAAATCCACAAGTATTATAATGGGTTTCTTTGACTCAACACTGATAAAAGTTTCACAGTATATTCAGCTTTTAAGAAATTGCTCCTAAAATACAGAGATGTAAAATTATGCTAGTCTCTTCTCATCTGGCTTTGAATCATCCCAAAGGGTTGTGTGGTGGAGATGGCATTTTGCTTTTAAATCTGCAGGATTCTTCCATTAAGTTCTATATAAGTTTTTTATCAGTTTGTTATAGCTAGAACCAAACTGCACAGCTTTCTCCCTTCCGAAGCAGGAAATGAATACTTCCGTTTAATAAAATTGCCAAAGGAGATGCTAGGAAGTCCTCTTAAATATGATAAAATGCCCTAATAACATATGCACTTATAACTGATGTTCCATTGTGAAAATTAACATTTGGAAACAAGATCGTTTTAGAATAAAAATCCAGCAAGTAGAACTCTGCAAGGAATCATCTTGAAATCCCCGACACCATGAAGCGCTCAGGGCAGGGAGCCCATGCTTCTGCCACAGCAATTCTGTATGTAGCATGTGGTGTATATTAGTACCACTCTCAGCTGTGCCTGGGCATTTAGGAATATCACCACAATAAAAATCACCAGCACCATCACAGACCTTTCTAAAAGCCATGGGTTTCACAAAGGAAAAGCTAAAAAGCTCCAAGGGTATGCAGTTTATTCAGCAGAACAGCTGATAACTGATCCCGCAGTCCTTATTCAGAAAAGAACCTAATTCCTAAGGGGAATTCAAGTGAGCTCCATTAGCTCAAATGCTCTTCACCAAATAACCAGTAGCCCCAGAAGACTGGAGACAGATAAAAATGTTCCTTCCTAAACCTAGTTGCCAAATGGAGCCAGCTGAAAATTTTCAAATGGAATTTCTACGAGGGCTTAAAATCAAAGGTATTTATGTCTCAGTAGGACAGCAAAATCAGATCTCTAACAAGGCAAAGAGGTATAGCAACTTCAAAAGTATTATTATCTTTGTCTAAAAATCTCAGTATTGTTCAAGCCATTCTGCTTCCACTGTATGGGACTGCATTTTCAGAAATTGTGTTTTGCTGGCCTTGGTGCCTGGTCCAGAAACTAAATACCACGCCAGAAGTAAGTTATAGACGTTTCTTACTGTGTTATACACAACATATTTCTGCAGTATACTGAAAGATGACAGCAACTGTGTTGCAGGGCATGTAGGTTCATTAGTATGGTCGGCAAGCAGACAAAAGGAGGCTAGAGTTCAAACATGAAGATGTTGTGCTTAAAGCAGCATGCTTCCCGCTTTGCTGCTGTACCCACTCCTGCAATTCCCAGTCATGCAAACACTCTAATTTCACTGGCACTGACCGAATGGGCAAAGAGCAGTCTTCCCCAAAAAGTTGCAGGATTTAGCCGTGTCGTGGTTTAACTCCAGCCAGCAACTAAGCCCCACCCAGCTGCTCGCTCACTCCCCTCCAGTGGGATGGGGGAGAGAATCGGAGAGTAAAAGTGAGAAAACTCGTGGGTTGAGATAAAGACAGTTTAATAGGGAAAGCAAAAGCCGCGCACACAAGCAAAGCAAAACAAGGAATTCCTTCACTGCTTCCCACCGGCAGGCAGGTGTTCAGCCATCCCCAGGAAAGCAGGGCTCCATCACGCGTAACGGTTACTTGGGAAGACAAACACCATCACTCCAAACGTCCCCCTTTCCTTCTTCTTCCCCCAGCTTTATACGCTGAGCATGACATCATATGGTATGGGATATCCCTTTGGTCAGTTGGGGTCAGCTGTCCCAGCTGTGTCCCCTCCCAACTTCTTGTGCACCCCCAGCCTCCGCTGGTGGGGTGGGGTGAGAAGCAGAAAAGGCCTTGACTCTGTGTAAGCGCTGCTCAGCAGTAACGAAAACATCCCTGTGTTACCAACACTGTTTCCAGCACAAATCCAAACCTCAGCCCCATTCTAGCTACTGTGAAGAAAATTAACTCTACCCCAGCCAAAACCAGCACATTCTTCACTCCTTATTCCATACAATTTACATCATGCTCAGGTCCCACACTAATCAATGCCTTCTCATTACCCACCACCTCCCTTTCCATCCTTTGATATAATACACAGATAATATTCCCATAGTCTAGGGACCATCCTTGTAAAATGTCCACAAAATGTCCACTGAGTTCATTTAGTCCATGACTTTGGGCTCCATCTGTTATGGTGGTCGCTCAGGACAGGAGAAGTGGTGTGTTGCATGGAGTTATTGGGCACCAAAGCCAGCTCAGGTCGGGTCACTGCTGCACTTGCACTGCTTCTTGTAAGGCTTGCCCTCCGTTGGTTCAGGTGGTTCTTGCTATAGCAATTCCTATAACTGTTCTTCAGAGACTAAATGAATGATTTTTTTTTTTCGCAGTGCATCATCTTCGAACTGCAAATTAGTAGCAAATAGTCATGTAGGCCAGTCAGAGATGGGAAAAATTCTCCAGACCTTACACGGGTGTCAAGTGCAGTTCACAGAGAGCAAAATTAATGCCTCTAGAAACAGCCAAAGTTCACCTATGAGCAGTTCTCTGATGGGTGATTACTTCTTCCATTTTGCTTTTACAGGCTTTAAGGTGCATAGGTAAAATAAGATCAGAGTGACTGAGATGTTTTTATAAGTGTGAACAAAGAAGGCAATTTTAAATCTTTTCTGAGGTGTGTATAATTACAAGTGCATTTCAGATGTTGTTAATATGCTTAGGTGCTTAGGGAAAGCAATCTTATGTGAAAGATAACCTTTTAATAGATCACTTTATTACAGCAGCACTAAGTTTCACCGCTATATTCAGGGTTGAGTTAGCCTCCCATGTTTTCTAGAGGTTTATAACTTAGCTGTGAAAAAAACATTTGAATTGAATATTCATGCCAGCTCATAAAATCTCTATACTAATTGGCAAAAATACAAAACTGATTAATCTTTTACAGATACGAACACCTACTGGCTAAGGAATTAAATAAGCTTTTTTATTTTTCTTTTTTTCTTTCTTTTTTGGCAGTCACCTAACTTCGCAACCATTTCTCTGTAAGAAATATATTTGGCAAATGATTAGCATATATTGACTAGTTATTACACAGGAGAACTGTTATTGCAGGGACCTTTTTTTTAAACTTAATCAAAGCTTGCATTAGACAACAGATTGCAAAAGCTCCAAAGGAACCATTAATAAAAGCTTTTTTAAAAAAATGAGTTAATTTAGTGCTTATGAAAGCAAGAGATCAGTGGAGTTGGCCAGGACCAGTGATGTACAGACTTCCTATAAGGCTTTGCCAATACATTACGGTCCTGGACTAAGACTTTCTTACTATTTCAGTCATGACTTCTCTCTGAACAGGCACTGCTGATTGCCACAAACTGCATGGCACGCTCGTGATGTAGGACAGTTTCTAGAATTACATTCCTAGCCTGGAACCAACCCTGCTTACCTTAAGTGTGCAGTAGTCCTGCATGATGCCAGCGGACCGACTCACATGACCACAATTTGGCTCTTAACTCTTAGCTATGACTTCAGCTACAGCTTGAAGCCAGCTTCCCAGGACAGTTTGGCAAGCACGCGTGCAGTACATCATGTGGATTTTCAGTGGTGCAGCTACAATACTTGATAATGCAGTTCTGCAGAAACATTCTGCTCACCTCCCTCGCCGAAGCAGTCTGTTTAAAATCAGTTGGGCTGCTGGCACAGGTAAAGTAAGCAGGATTTCCTTCTCAAGTTCCCTGCTTTCTGATGACATGGCTAGTTTTCTGTACTGTGTGAGGGGAACAAAACTCTTAGGGCTTTCATTGGAGCTCTTTAAAGCTCCTTAGGTTTTTACTTTCTCTTTTCTATTTACCTTGTCCATCAAGTATTTAAAAAAGTAAGTCCCCTGCTGATGATCTCCATTTCCGCACTTGTGTTTTGAAGAGTTTAGTGAAGACCACCAAAATACTACCACTTAAACACTGGCTCCTGAACATACACATGCTTCCTCTGAGATAATATCTTAAGGTTCCATAAAAACAGCAACATTACCTGCCTACACTCAAGTAAATTAAGGATGGACATCTGCTTAACAGCAACAGTGCAGGGTGGGACAGATCTTGATCCCTTTGTTGCATACATGTGTCCTGCTGTTTTGCATGGTGTCTTTTTTTCCCCCACTTCTAAGGTAAGGATGAAAGTAACATTTCTCTACCTTCCAGAGCTGTTGCCATGACTGATGCTGTAAAACACTATTGCACGATACTCAGGTACAACTACAGATACTGGATAAGCATATAAGCACGTTACATAGACATCTTTTCCCAGCACTTTTTCAGGCAAGAAAGAATAAGGCAGGTACAGCCCCTTGGAGCTTGTCTTTTCGGCTCCTTGCAAGTGACCAAAAGAATCACTGCTGAGTAACTTCTTGGCTTCTTTACCTCAAGAAAAATATGCTCACATCTGTCAATACACAGACCTACCATACGGGAGGTCACACTAAGGCTTTTAACATGTATCATTAGTGGCATTGTAAAGTTTTCATATGAGAAGTGTAATATGTCAAATGGTACTCCAAAGGATCCATTACGTTCCACCAGTACAAATTCACTTTTTACACAAAGGTTTGGCATGATTAATGACCTGTTATGGTCTATTGATTAAATATTACCTATTACAGAATTGCTTAAATACATATTTACAAGATAAACTGGAACAGCTCACAGTCATTACAGTCTTTGTGGTAATTAATAGGAATGTTATGTAAATACACATTTAAGTGATTTATATAATAGGGCTCCAAATAAGCTGTTATAATCTATCATGCTGTAATGAATTAGCTCCCTTACTGTAGGTAGGTATCTGACCTCTACTGGAGTATGAAAGACCTGCTTATATGTCTCACTGCTCTTGCCTAGCTTCAGTGGAAAACCATGCCTGAAAAAGTTGCTAGTGGAGAACGAAAAGAGCAAAAAAAGTGCATTAGATGTGGTGGTAGTAGTAAAACAGGTCCTAAAAGCTCTGTAGTCATCTTGGCTGGGGAGTGACTTTGAGTCACACTTTGACTGCCTCACCTTCCCCAGCAAAGGGTCCAGGAAGGCTGCAGAAAAGATTAAGGCTGCAGGCAAAGAGCGTGCTGCATAGGTAGAGGCTGCATCTGCCTTACGTGCCTCCCCTCCCCTGCCCCAGAGCACAGCAGTCACTTGGGAGCAGAGAGACGCAAGAATGAACTTGGCCTAAATCTTCTGAGGAGTGTGAGGACCGTCAAACTGGACTGGACCTAGAAACTCGAAAGAGGCAAGTTGCTAGTACTCCATGAGTCATGGCTACACTGCAGTCCTGATGCTCATAATGCCAAAGTGTGGGGTAGCCTGAACTGTTCTCCCTTAGCTACTGCCTAATCCAGATACAGGTAATCTCACACAGTACTTCTCAGGAAGGGTAAGGGAGAAACTATCTTTGGATGGGGACAAACTATGGGGTTTTTCAGTCCCCCCCCCCAAAAAAAAAGAAATTTGAGGAAATCATTAGACATCACAGAATAGATGCTGGAATTCATTTTTAACTATAGAACTCACCTTCCATTTGTAATTGTTATAGCTAACTGTCATTCTGTAGATTTTCAGTATGCCAGCAAAATATTAAGTTACTTCTGCTAGTTTTGGAGTGTCTTCTTTGGCTTGGGAACAGTCTAGCATGCAATGAAACAACTAAACCAGGCTCTCAGTTCCACTCATGGCTTTTTAGGACCATCCTTTGTTTTTGTTTTGTTCATGAAAGGAGTAACTGTCTATTCTAAGAATTCATATTATTAACACTTTCCCCTTCAAAATGTTCCCCCAACTCATACTCCTGACAAATCAGTCAAGTTTCCTCTGACCTCACAGAGGGTAAACAAAGACTCGATTCAGCTATTATTTACCTTGATGAGGCTCTCTTTCATATGTTATTCAACTTATCAGGCAGTGACTGGAACAAAATCATGAACGTTATTTCCCAATGGACATTGGACTTGGAGGGTCATTAGATGTTCTATGCAGCTAGAGATCTTACAGGCACAGGGGGTGAAGCATAAGCATGTTTTGGCTTAACAGAGACACTCCCCCAGCCCCCAAGATAGTCAACCAAGGCCATTCACCTGCATGGTAACATGGAAGAAGACCCTGAGAAGGCCCACACATCTTTGGGTGAGCAATGGAGCCCTGGGGCCATTTCTGCCTAATGAGAAGCCAGGCAAGATGAATGGACATAAGACTACATGCATCCACCAGCCACTGCCCACACTGTGCTGTGGATGCAGGAGCGCAGAAGACGCCTGCTCTTGTCTTAGGGCTCCAGATGCAGCTCTTGGAGCAGCTCTGACAGAGATGAGGGTGGTCCTCCACACAGCCGCTTCTGAACTCATCTGAGCTAACCCTGGTGGGGGCAGGTTTGAGCCCTCAGCCGGTAGGCAGGCACTAATGAAATCCATTAAACTGTCAACATTTAGGGAACACTGTTTTACAAAACCACTTAAACATACCATGCAACAGACAGCTGAATTAGGCCTGTCTGCCTGTGTGCAGTCAGGAAGAGCCATGTTACTCTTCAGGGGATTGAAAACTACTTTAGAGAGCAGAGCCCTGATTTTTTCATTTTATTTTTAGCAATTATTCAAATGTACCCAAAATGGACAAGTGCATTTTTCTTTCCTCCCTTCACAGTAAAAAAAAAATTAAAAAAAATCTTTCTATCAAAGACGACCAGCACCTTCCAAAAAGAAACAAAAACCCAAGCCACTGGTATCAAATGGGCTTTGAAGAGGTGATTTGAAAGCGGGAGGAGAGACACCAGCAAACAGGGCGAATGCCT
The DNA here is from genome assembly GCA_030449065.1 of Oceanodroma leucorhoa. NCBI lineage: Eukaryota > Metazoa > Chordata > Aves > Procellariiformes > Oceanodroma > Oceanodroma leucorhoa. Next base: position 2,540,812 of record JASVER010000084.1, on the reverse strand, counting down.
GCGTGCCACTGGAGCTACGCGGCAGGGTGTGTTAAGATGCACGGAAAGAGGTCAGAGCCAATCTCAGGTAAAAGACCGCAATGTAGCCGGCCGGCGTGCAGAAGCGAGCTCAGAAAAAAAAGTGAGGATCCCAGGCCCCCCAGGCCACTGGCAGCTGCTGTGCGCGTGTGCGTGTGCRTGTGCCACCGACTGACAGAAGTGACACAGCGAGTCACGGGAGAGAGGCCGGAGCAGCCCGAGTCGCTCCGGAAGCAGCCCCGCGGGGCGAGCGGCGGTGTGCTACCAGCATGGGCTGCTAAYGGAGCAATCCAGCCCCCTCCTGCTTTGCTGGGGGGGGGACTGCGACTTGACCGGTAGGTCACTTTCAGCAGGAGATTTTCGAGGTGCGGGAAATGAGTTTGAGCATAAAGGAAAAAAGGTGAAGGCAGTGCTCACCATCCTTCCAGTTGCTGCCCAGCAACGTCTGGATATATCAGATCCACTGTCTGAATATGTTAAGGGAAGTTGTTTCCCAAAGGCTGCTGTCTCGTGGTCTATCATCTACTAGAAAAGATCGGGCAGGGGTGCTTTTAAGGAGCTTCCAACAACTCCAGGAACATTTTGGAAAACACGCTGTATTTAGATAGATCCTTTCTTCCTGTTTCTGTCACTTCTCATTCATATAAACCTATATACCAAAGGAAGATGTTTGCTTTTTTCCTGTATGGTTAATCTCATTACTGCTTATTCCTTTACCCGGAGCCATAGTTTCCCACCCTCCCCAAACTGAACTAGGGGAGTTTCATTTTCCTGAAAGGTTTTGGATTTGAATTGATAGAGACAGAGGTGACTCCTTAGAAAAAGAACAGATATGATACAGAAAACACAAGGCAAACATCAGTGGAGTCCTCATCCCCAAATAAATCTGTGTCCTGAGTACAGCTGACAAGAAAACATGGTCTCCCATGATGAGGAACACTTGGTTATCTGCAGTGAAGTTTTCAGGAGAGTGGCCATTTTGTGACACATACATACACACAAAAGCACTGACCCTTACACATTGGCTTTAGGCTCTCATCCTCTCTCCACACGAGAATGACAACCATCAACTGGCAACAACTGGTAGCCCAAAAGAAAGAAAGGTTTTATAGTCATCCCCAGTCTTGAAAAGCATTCAGTCTTACAAACGGTAACTTCTGTGACATCACTGTCATCTCCCCAGCAATGAACAGTGATGTCACAAGACAAGCATTAAAACGGCASATATAAAATAAACAATCAAAGCAGGTAAACGCTGGAAAAAAACACACAACCAATTTTCATGCAAATTTCCCTAGTCCTAACAAATGAAGGAAGAGGGAGAGCAGAAAAATGATACATCTGCACAATTGGTTCTAAATGGAATGTTTTTCAAAGCTCACCAAGAGACACCACCACCTCTTTAATGTTTTCTTCTCCACTAATTTGTATCCTATCAATTTACAAGCTATTTCAAACACCACCTTTATTTAATAAAAATGCAAAGCACAATAGGGAATTTATGTAAACAAGGTTGGCAAAATATCTTTGTAGGACATTCTGGAAGGAGTCAGGAAAYTAATGAATTAATGAATGAACATTTTAATAGTTCGGTGTAACTGGGATATAGTCTAACCGAAACACTAGGCCCGACACTTTATTACCATATAAATACCCATAGAAGTGGACTTTGACAGAGTAAAACGGTCTTGAATCAACTTTCTGGTGGCAAGCCACACGCCTTCTAGACCTTTAAAAAAATCTGTTACAACGGCACTACTAATTATTATTATTCAAAAGTAACATCATAAACAAAATACTTTTCACTCAAAAACCATTAAGCATTGAACAAAAAGTATGGATCATTATTCTTAGGGTACGAGTGGAAGACTACAGTCTAAATTTTGAAAAGGATCTACTAATTTAAAATGTCTTAGCCAAGTTAACGTTTAAAGCTAAAATGACCTAACTGGTCACAAGGCTTCTTGGAGTACAATAGAGAAAGAAGGAAAATTGGATTTTCTCCATGATGGATGAGTCTAGGAAAGCCCCATGGGAATTATTGCCTAGTGTTTTTCAAAAGATTTGCTTTTTGATTTCATGATGGTGGACAAAGGAAGGCTATTCAAAGAACCTGCTTCCGTTCTCTGCCTGGTTAAGCTATCCACAAGACTACAGTGCCCCATTATTTGGGTCCCCAAACCGAGATTCTTGTGCTGGATTGAAGTCAGCCCCAGCTGACTTCAGTCAGCAGCCATTTCAACCAAAGAATCCCTTCTACAAATATATCAGGGCCACACATGATGTTCTGGAGATATAAAATTGACAAAGGAACAATACTTTTATGTTACAGAGGTCAAAGGCACGTTAAAAGTACATGAATGGATGTATTATAGGCAATTTTAAGTGGTATTTAAAAAAAAAACAAAAAACAACTTATTGGACATTGTAGCAATTGATCAGTCAGTTATAGAAGCAGCTACTAGTTACTAGCCATTTACTAGCCCTTCAGTAACTTTATACGTGTAGAGCCCTAATATAAGCTGTAGCTTATGCAGCTTCAAATTTCAAAAAATGAACATCATAAATTCTTTTCCAAGCTCCATATTTAATAAGCAAAAGGTCTTGTTTTCCAGATTGCTGAGTAGTCTGCAATTCTCTTCACTTCACTGGGAGCCGTTGTAGACTCAGCATTTTCCAAAGCAGGCTAATTATTTAGTTGCCCAAACATGATATAAGAAAACTAACTCACAGCTAACTACTGCAAAAGTAACTGTCTTGCACAAAAGTGGCCAAATCCTGGTTCTTCACAGTAGAAGGGAAACAAGAAACCTAGATCTCTGAGGGCAATGGGTATATTCTAGGATATTACCAAGACACAGGGGCTGGGCTGGCAAATAAATTAGCTGTGTTTATTGAGCTCTGTGTTGCCACAGCCAGACTACTCCTTGCACCCGAACTAACTGTTTTAAAGCCACTTCAGGCGTCTCCATTCTGTCGCTGCCTGCCAGCTCGGCACGCTCAGGGAGAGCGCGCCAGCACCCCTGAAGGGCTGCTCTTCTCAAAGGGAACAGAAATGGGAGACGACCTGACTCCCTCCCACATTCGCAGGTGCTGCGCAGGGAGTACGTGACAACTTCTTAAAAACCACGGGATATTCTCGGTTTGCTTGCCCCCATCACACCTGTAAGCTGCCTTTCTCCTTCAGAGACAAAATACCTTCATATATAACCTCTATTACGCATTTGTATGTCACTAATATTAGGAGGAAGAATCTGGCTCCTAAGCAGGGAAGAAGGCATTTCCAAGGGAGATTTTTCATCACAAAATTCTTGAGAGCCATGAAAGGACTGAAGAAGCCAAGTCCTCGGGCCCTTCAGGTTACTCTGAAACAGATTCTCAAAAGAGCTCAGATCTCAGACACCAAAATAAGAGACAGGTTTCCAATAAAGCTCAGAATGCTGAGCTCATTTAAAAAATTCCTCATTTAATTCAGTGCCTGAATCAGAGTCCAGCTCTTTCTGAGACGATACCTATCGACCAAAGAATTCAGCATGTTAACTGCTTTGCAAGATCTTCCAGGAATCTACTTTCCCTCCCTTACGCTACTATTACTTCTGGCTTTAATGACAGCCAGGTCATTTCTGGAGGAGGGGAATTCCTTAAAAGAATGGACAGACGACTTTTCCACCAAAACGTAGTCCCATCTGTAAAGGTATAACATATCCCAAGCTGTGTCACATACGGACCATCTGCCCACACAGCACTGAAAAAAAAATCCAGGACATGTTTAATGGATGAGGGACACCCACTCTGCATTTGGGGGAAGAGAGGCAGGGAGAGCTGAGACTGAATTAAATAAATGATCCCATTATATTTCTTTACCTTACACCTAAAGTGTCTGCTGCCTAAGAAAATCCTGAAAACCCTTGCTGAAGTGTACACAGAGTCAGTTTTAAAGTGCCCTTTAAAGTGGAAGCCCTCCTTAATGGTCTTAAGGAAAACTAAGTACAGCAAAGTTCCAGATGCTTTTCACAGACACAGGTATTTTGTTTCCTCATTTAGTGTCTGGTTTAGCACTGAGAGGGCTGATTAAAGTGAGAAACAGTACACTTCCAGCAACAACTTCCATCGTATCCAGTTTCCCTTCAGTATCTGAAACAGTGTGGAGCACTTCGGCTGCACTGTTACCGCCTCCCATGCTATCTCAGAAGACACAAAAGGAGTGCATAGAACAGAGCAGCTCAGGTAACTGAGATTTTAGATACCTGTCAAAGTGGAGTACGGCTGATTGAGACTGCTCAGGAGTATGGACAGCTGTCAAACAGCATGTCAGGCTTTTAATATAGATGCCCAGAAGAACAGGGAGCCAGCACCACACAAGTCAAGTTCCACCTGCATTTACCTGTTTGCCTGTAAATGCATGAACCCTGCCACTACCACTGACCTGGGCCTCAGTGCCATCCTCGATTATAGTCAAGATCAATCCATAATCAACCATCATCTACAACACAGACATACATTCTTCTATAGGCATTGGTTCCCATGCAAACATTAATTTATTCTGCATTCTGTCTGGCTTTGTCTGACTTTTATTTTTATTAAAGCTAACTGTGGTAGCTTTACCACAGTTTAAGCTAATGGTTAACCAGACAGATGAAATCTCATGAAATGTTGTTGTTGGACTCGCTCACTGAGACATGAGCAACTTCAGTGAAAGTACTGAGCCTTGAAGAAGACAAGAGAAACGCCTTACTGCCTAACTCTGATGATGGGGAGCCTTCCTTCCATGCTTTCCCGCCACTAAACCCATGCTTGCTTTGTAAAGTTGACAAGTGATGACTGAGTATTAATAGAAAATCTCAGAAATCAGTTCATGTGTGTCCAAAGCCATGATGTAAACAGCTCTTCATATAGGAAAAAACTAGCAGCGAGCTCTGTATTCAGACCCAGGCAACTGGATTAGCTAGGTGCATTAAGCAAACAAGTGCTAACCTAGTCTTAGTGTAATTATGCCTTCATCCGTTTTCCCCTTTTAACTATCTAAAGTTATGGTTTTTCTTTCTCTCTGTGAGAGGGAACTACTCCAAGGAGGACTGAAGCCTGATTCAACACTGCTCTCCTGGCTTCAGTGGGGTCATGCCAGTGTAAAACTGGAGTAAATAAGTAGGAAGTCTGATTTTTGGATACCTGAGTGTTTCTGAAAATTTTAGCTATTTGGAGAAGACTGCCTGTGAATGACTGGAGTAGGATTGCCATGATAAAGTTTCTTCATGACTAATAACTTCATATGCCATGTAAGCCCATTCTGTATTACATCTCATACCTGACACAACCCGTAAAAACAAACTTTGTGAAGAATCCTTCTGGAATCTGAGCCACAACTAAAACTGTAGCTACCATGTGAAAACAAACTAGGCTTGAATCCCAGTGCATTAAAAAGAAATTTCAGAAATGTGTCTGAGTACTTCAGAAAGTTCTTGGGTTGGTCAAGCAAGTGGAAGAGAAAGGAAAAACAAGGAAGCCTCAAAGGCAGACTACTTCTGTAGCAGTGAATAAAAGAGGATGGAGTCCAGCTCATCCTCAGCCACAGACCCAGGGCTTGAATAAATGAGAAAGATGCCACGTGGGTAACTAGGGTGTCAACTGACTCAATTCTAGCTCCTCTACCCTAATTGTATGTCCTAATGTGGTCACTCTCTATCCACACACTTCACTTTTTGAGCTACGTCATACAAAAGCATTTTAATAGATGCTTAGAGAATCACCCAGAAAGTTACCACAGAGTAGACTGGGCTTTGTAAATTCATACCTTAGCACATGGCAATCATTCTCCAAGAGAGGTGCACAGTATGACCCTGGATAGGTCACTTGGTCCATAAGACTCAGCTTCCCACCCATAAAATTGTGATGAGAGTATCATTTCCTTCATCTGATGAGCAGGTTTCAGCTGCAAGCACTTTGGGGCAGGAACCATTGCTTCGCAACATGCTAGCAAAGTGGGGGCTCTACGAGCTACTGCCATACAAATGTCCATAGGTATGAGTTTGAAAGAACTCATTTATGTTTGTGATGACAGAGTTGTCTGAATAGATAACTTGAAATGAACGTCCTTTCTGTCCACAGCTATCAATTTGCAAAACCAAGTCTAAATGATCCCACCTTCAAAAGTCTAAATGATCCCACTATTCAAAACCAAATTCATTACTTCTGTTAACCTGAGATTTTTTATCCTTACTGCCCTACAGGGTTCCAAATATATTTTGGATCTTTTTTTTACTTAATTTGACTTTCAGTCTTTTTTTTCCTTAATGTACTTCACCAGTTTCCCATTGCTGTTGCTGCTACACAACCATTTGCAGCAAACTTGGGTGTTGGGAGAGCTGTTGGGCTCTACTTGTTAGGTTGCAGTGTCCCTTGGGCTTTGACAGAGCAAAACATCCACGCAGCCCTCAGAATAATATGAAATAGGGACCTTGGCACTAAGGTTTTGACAAGCTGCCTGCCCTTGCTTAAGCCCTATATCTCTGTGAGTATACAGCATTAGAACTATGGAGGCTGTCGCTTTCTTCTCCTGGGGAATCACCTGTACAATCAGAAGGAACATTTGCCATTACTGTTACTGTACCTTCCAGAGTGCTGACACCCACCATATAACTCCAGAGAAAAAGAGAAAGAAAGAAAAAAGAAAAAAAAAAAGAAAGAAAGAAATCCCACTCAACACAAAAGCTTGAAGTTGGGACCTCAGAACCCGGGAACTGCGGAGCCATTAATTTCTCTGAACCATCTCTGCCTTACAAAAAAACCCCATACTCCATATATATATAAGCAAAATATTCCCTGCAAGCTTTCTAAAGGAAGGATTCTTTTTTACTGTACCTCAACATGGTTGATTTTGTAAAGCCCACATTACAGTCTGAATTAAAAAAAAAATTAAAAAAGAGAGAGTAGCTTTGTTAGTTCACAAAATACACAAGTTGTTGTTAGCAGGAAAAAAAAAATGTTCGCATTCTTGACCTTTACAGAGGTAAGACAAAAAACAACTACTTTTTTATACTAATAGCATTCTGTGCCTGTCCCTTGTATATTTTCTTTTAAACTTGCCATTTTGCTGCTGCAGCTGGGCTTGTCAGTTTTCAGCACTAATGGGTTGTGATACGGTGTCAGGGGAAGTCAACAATCAATGCTGGAAAAAAGGGCTATCACTGCTGACGCAGCCAAGGATGGAAACACAATGGCCTTCGTTTGGAGAGAAACAGAAGAAAAATCCTGAATTATATCTTGCTTTGAAAATTAGTGGAGATTTAGCCCTCACTGACCAAGCTATCACTTTCACCCCTTCCTGCCTCACCCTATCCTCCCATTGGCCTCTAACATTACTCCACATCTCACCCAAAAGGTAGGTTTCCAGTTTAATGAAAAAAGCAAAATGTTTTATAACAAACATTTTAAAGGACCATAGCTCACATTTTTGTTTATAGCTGGTCCAGTTATTAGCTTTTGAAAAGATGAAAAAAAAGGCTGTGCTGCACAGTGTATGCCGATGGAACAGCATGGCAGAAAAAACATTTTGGATGCTTTTTCCACTGTCTTGGAGTGCATCAGATCAGCGCTGAGCCCCTCAGTTCCAGCTGAACTCAACACAAGCAATGGACACTCAGCAGCTGCTAAATCAGGTGCCACGGACAGAATTATGAAAGACAGACAGTGTTCAAAGGCATTCAACATGAATAATGCCAATATTATTTATTTCCACAGCGTCATGTCAGAAAACCTGACTAGCTCTAAGTCCCTCAGAGTCCTAGAGAGACAGGGAGAGAGTATGATTATTTTAGTTTCCAGATGGGGAAACTGTGACAAGTACATTCTTTAAGATCACACCAGGATCTTACACACACAGGCAAGAACAGAAATCAGCAGTCATCAGCATAAGTATGTTAGAGACTTCATAGCTTCCTTCCCTCAAAACTGTAACTATCCAGCGTCACTACAGATCTTTTAATATCAGTGGATATAAGGTCAGTCACAGATTTTCCTCTTCTTCTAATGAAAGAGACTGAGATTGATTACAGAAAATTCAACATCTCCAAAGTAGACCGGACTAACTGAATCTTGCCTCTTCCAGGCCAAGAAATTAGCTTCTCAAAGATATTTAGATATGCCTGACTCCACAGATAGCCTCAGAATATCTTTTTCTAAATATAATTCCTTTTTCTAGCAAGTCATGGCCCTAGATGTGGACTCACATTTACTCTTCTATTAATTCAAAGTACAATTCTGGAATCACAGTCTACCCTCACCAAAAGCCAGAGGGGTTTCTTCAGGTATGAGGACACTGCAGGGCCATGGCAATGAAAGCAAAGTGAGGGGAAAGTGTGACTAAGAACAGAAAAGGAAGGAAAACCAGCAGCAGTGAGAGACCTGGGACAGTGGAAGGAATCAGGAGAAACCTCAGGAGATGCTGAGGTCTTTAGGGTGACTTGTTCCTGTGGGCAGCATCTTTTTCTGCAGCATTACTTCCTCCATCATCTATCAGACAAAAGGTAGAGCCAGGGAAAGAAACAAGAGGCAAAACATTTTTCACACTGTTTCTCCTCGTTCCTGCCTCTTGCACCTCCCTCCCCTCCACAACCCTTGCTGCCAAAACCTGTCTGACCATTAAATGTCGTTTGCAGGCAATCACTATGTGCTAAATTCACAATGGCATTACTAAGCCGTGTAACTCGAAGAAGGTTCCTACTACAGCACCGTTTTGACACCAGTCCTTAAATAACAGCAAAAACCTGCTGCTTCAAAACGCTCGTTGGCAACACACATTTCTTTTGGCCAGCTGCTCCGGTGAAACACAGACCAGCACCTGGGAACACAGGTGCCACAGGAGAGCCTACAGGATACAGTAGACACTGAAAGCACCTCAAAATTAATCTTGAAGGCCTCCTCTCTCCCTGGGTGTTACACTGCACCAGGAGAGTGGAGGCTTAAGGACCTGACCCCAAGCCCACTGAAGTCAATGACTCTCTTCCCACTCCAGTGGGCTTTCAGTCATGTTGCTTGAAGGAGAGCTGAAGAGAAAGTGACGTTAGAGGCAGTTTCAATAACACTCTGTACTGTGTGATTTTTCATCATAAAAATACAGAAAATAAAAATTAACTGATTCACATTCACAGAGTTTGTCTACACAAAGGAGACACGGCCAGTCTCTAATGTTCAAAGCTAGCTGAGGTCTGCAGAGAAAAGAGGAGCACATTATCATAAAAACAAAGAGCTTACCAGATAACCAAAGTAAATAAGGGAAATGAGAGTGGTGTTTGCAAGCAGGAGCCTGAGAGAAGCAACAAAGCTTCACCCATCAGGATACAAGGGAAGGAAAATTATGACACCTTTAAAGTGCAAAAATAATTAAAAAAAAATTAAGACTAGAAGCCATTTTGCATTCCAGGTTAATCAGTGAAAAGCAGCCATTTCTCTCCCCGTATCACTGTCATTATCGCTATCTATGGAAACACAGGGAAGGAGCATCAGTCCCACCTGTGCTATGAAGGAAAAGGAGAAAAGGTCATGGAGCTAACTCCTATAAAACATTTTAAAAACTGAAATGGGCCTCTTACAAAAACCTAACTGAAACTGACTTGAAGCTGAGTCCTGTGACCTGGACAGAAAAGGTGGTCAAAGGACTGTAAGCAGCAGGTAATGATGGGAGGTGATGTATCGAGCTGGTTTGCTGCAGGGGTATGTTTTTGGTCTGTTCTTATTTAATATCTCAATTAATGATCTGGAAAAGGAGGTAAATAGAACATTAATGAAATTCACAAATGACAATAAACCAGGAGGCTTGCAAACCTCAGAGAGGATAGCAATAATATAAATGGAAACTAACAAGATTAGATATGTAGGCAGGCAATAAAATGAGATTCAACTTGGAAAAATGTAGACTAATACACTGAGGAAAAATAATCAGAAACATGGATAGTCCGTGAGAAAGCAAAACCTGGAAAGCATCTGTGCAGAAAGATATCTACGAGTGACAGTGAACAACAAATTGAATAGGAGTTCTCAAGGAGATCTATCATTTTAAAAGACCAATGCAATTTTGGGCTGCGTATGCAGGGGAATAATGTCAGAAGAGGAAAATTATTGTCTATGCATCTGGGAAGACTTTTGCTGAATACTGCAGTCACTTCTAAACACCTCTATAACAGAAGGATGCCAGCATGCTGGAAAGGACTTCAGAGAAGAGCAACAAAACTGATTAGACAAGGAAGGGGACTGATTTTATTAATCCAGGTGACAAGGGCAAAACGACAACTGTCTAGAAAGATATGAAAGAAGAACAGAGAGAATGGAGAGGAATTTCTTGGATGCTAACGTGCAGTGGTACTGATAAATGTAATGGGATGAAACTAAGGAAGAACAAAATTTGGGCAAAGTATCAGGCAGTTTCTCAGAAACCGCGTGATTCAGTCTAGCAGGTAACTTTCAAATGGAGAATGAAAAGTCCCATCAAACAAAGCATCTGAAACTTGAGAGGTAAAGCATTCAAAGGCAAACTGTAGTGAACAATTGTGCACTTGCAGGAAGTTGAACTACCTGGCCTAAGAGGTAATTTCCATGTTTAAACTCCCTGATTCTGTGGCTGTCCTAATACACAGCCCCATTAGTGGGTTTGCTGTATTACTGGGTTCCTACATACAGTGGTATTTTTCAAGGGAACGCRTATCACATATGCTTCCATCCTAGTCCAAAGTCTAATTGCAGAGCAAAAGCTAACTGACGGCATACATTGACTATTTAAAGTACTCAGAGACAAGCAGATGCGTGACCCGCTTTCATACAAAAAATAGTTCTTTTTCAGCAGACATGGTTTTTTAGTGACATGATCCTTCAGTGTAAAGTTATTTTGTATATTCGAAGGAAAATGTGATTAAGTTATTTATTTGCTTATTCATACCTACCGCCTTTTCCTTTTCACATTTTCCATACTTTAACATCTTTATTCGTTCTCATGTAATACACTGGAACATGCCTACTTACAGTAGGCATCTATTCATAGTGAAAAAGGAAGCTTTTAATGCTGAAGTGCATTGTAATGCTCCAAGACCCTGGTGTTAAAAGCAACAGGGGAAACAAAGACTGAAAGTAGTATGTAAGTTAAGAAATACATAGATATCATTTTCCTTTTACAGAAAAATGTGAGTTTATCAATACAACAATCTCTGTGTGTGTGTATTTACATATACATACTTCACCAAGTTTCCCATTTTTATGCCACCCAGGTAAGTCCCCTTTCATGAACATCTACCTTGCTCTTTACAAAAACTGTTCCCACATTCTTCCAAGGAGAACAAAGAGGTGAAAGATTTTTCAAAGTTTTCCTGTCCTTCTCGCTTCCCCTAGGGGTGGTTGGAAAGCTGAGGAAGGAGGAAAGCTTATTGAGAAGAAAGCTCCTGTTTTTCTGTAATAAAAGGTGGCAATCTTATCATGTATAGATGCTCAAATGATGTATAGACAAAGGATGTTTGCAATGAAGATTGCCATAGGCAAAACTGCAGATCTAATCAAAAGCTCTACACGCATGGATGTAGCCAGCCGGTGGGAAAGGAAAGCACGCGCAGCACAGAATCTGGAATTGCTCTTCTGTCTCTCCACGGCTTCCCCATTGGAGCACAGGTGAAACCAGGAGCCTTGGTATTTCAGACAGAGAGGTGCCCAGCCACTGCACTAACTCTACGACTGTGTCACAGAAAGCTATTAACCTAATAGTGGTTTTACTTCTTTTTTTGCATGGAAGCACATGCTGGTAGCTACCTCCTATCAACAAAGCCAGTAGATGAGGTGGTGTTTGTATGGGAAGTGCTGTAAAAATAGTTCTATTGTACAAAATAACAGACCAAACAAATATGTAAAAAAATATAATTAACCTTTAGAACGTTGGCATTTTCAAAACTGCCAAACAGATGAATGTATATATGTCCTCAGGCTCTCAAAGATTCCTGAACGTCAGGACACAAACCAAGAGAAGTAAAGCACTCTCAGCTAAAGCTACTGCGGAGTTCCTCCTTCGCCCCACTGTGAGTACTGTGCTAACCTAGGTGTCCCGGAATAGTCGGAGGTATTACACAACCCGTGTGCTCCATGATCTGAGAACAATGAAGCACAGCTAAATGCGTTAAGGTACTGTGGCAGACACACCTCGGCATTTTTTCTGTTAATTTTTGTTAATTTGCCTGGGGGAGGAGGGTGTTTTTATCTAGCAATACAGGCATTTTAAACTGTACTCTTTTCTGGAACTGTCAAAGAACAGACAGTCTGTAAGTCAACGCATGAGGTTTTTTGTTTGGTGGTTGGCTTTTTTTTCTGTATGCCTCTGTCTCATGCCCTTGCCTGCCTTGTATATTTGGACTGTAAATTCCTTGGGTGGCAGGACACAGTACCACAGTTTACACAGTGCCAAGCACAGTGGGATCCAGTTTTTACTGGGCCATGTGAACTGCCATGAAGCAACGAGTAAATAATAATCGTAATAACTTACCACACATCACTGTTGCAGAACCCTGCAGAAACCAAGGGCCAGAGACTCCAAGGGGATAAGCTGGCAGGAGGAAACCTGCGCTGCGCTCCTCTGCCTGATAGGTGATAGCATTTGATTGCAGACACCTCTCCTCCTCCCAGCGTCCTCATTCTTAACACGTAACATAAAATGCAACCCTGGGCCCAGACAGCAAAACTAACCCACCAGATCGACCTCGGCTCAGCGCAGCAGTAACTCCCGCTCCTCCAGCCCTCCCAGCCCCTCCAGGTGTCAGCGGGAAGAGCTGTGCTGCCTGCCCGGTGCCAGACCGGCAACAGGATCTTTAATGGTCTACGCTGCCGTCCAAGCCAGACACACCAGCTGAAACTCTGTCTCTCCACATGCAAGTTGGATATCTGGCAAGTCTCAGCGAGACACGTTTTCCTCTTGGCCTCCTTTCCTTATTTCTAGGCCCAGTGTTCATATTCAAGGGAGCAGAAAAAGCAGGGGGGGAGACAGACACCAAACAAAGAGCTGTAGCCTGCAGAGGAAACCGGAGGGAAATGAGGATACATTCTCAGAAAATATAAAACCTGAGGAAATTTGCTTGTCTGCAGCATAAAAACAGATTTAGAAGGGTGATGGGGACTGACTAGCACTCAGTGTCACATCATCTGAGGGAGGGAAGAGACATCAGGCAGGGGGCTGGGAAGCAGCAACCAGCTGCCCCATATGGTCAGCTCTTGGTAGGCAATTTGATTTTCATTTTCTCCACTGATTGTGCTCATCCCTGTGGTATCTGGATGGAAAAACAATGGTGGAGATAATAGGATGGGATTGCCCAGGGCATTTTTAAGGGCTTGAGAGCCATTCATTCATAGATCAAATCTAGGCCAGAATGGAAGCAGGTAATCTGCTGACTGTTTGTTGGCTTATATGAAACGTTCCAGTGGTATTTCACAAGTATCCACATAAAAATTGAATAATTCACAACTTTCTTAGCATTCTCAGCAGATAGCTCAGCCTCCGCAGCCTCTCAGGACTCCACAGCCTCTCAGTACTAATGACTTAGCTCTACAAATAAATTTAAGCACACAAGTCTATGCAGGTTCCGGGTGTAATTGTGGTCTATCCCAAAAATGGTTTGAGGCAGTGAAGAGTAAGGTAAGGTGTGGGAAAGATCCCGTGATTGTACCTGTTCTGAGAATAAAAGAAGCCCTTCATTCTCCTAGGCTATTAATCTGGTACCTTCCATGAGCACAAACCTAGAAGAGTTAATTTAGATACTTGACCTTCCATTGTCTTCCATGTGTTTGCAGGATAATAAGTGACAATTGCAGCTCACTATATCCCACATTCTATTGCAGTTTATCTTGCAGAAACAAGAGAATTTATTATTGTTGTCATCATAATTTTAAAATAAATGAATTATATCTAATAGTAGAAAAAATCCTTGTACTATTATGAAATAGTCATCCTCAACTTGTCATGTTATCTAGCATTGCCTTTCCATCAGTTTTCTCCAAAGACCACCAAAATAAAGATTAACTAATACATGGCCAAACACTTCAGATAAAAACCCAATTAAAAAAAAAATCAGACACTAAAACAGTGTTGCTGGACCTTTTTGGTGTCTCCTGCCAGGTGTGAAAGAAAGGACATTATACAATGTGGGTTCCACCCACATATCTGTCAATGCCAAACCTGGCTCTGGTACCTATGGTTCATCATCATTCCTCTAAAGAAAAAGTGATCTTACAGTGACCAGATCTTAAAGAGGGGTAAATAAATGCGTAATTAAAATGGAGGGAAATTATCATGCGCATTTGCCGTTTGGAACACCTAAAGATGTGCCCCAAAACATTTTTGTTTAATCAAATATTGGGCAAAAACTATAAAGGTAGAAAAAGTGTTTCCCATTTCTTATTCAGGATGGAAGTCATCACTGCTACGGCAATTCACCTATTGATAGGGATGTTCAAACACCACATGGTGATACAACATGGCCTATGTTTACCTAGGAGTTAGGAGACCCCTGTGGCCTTAAACAAACCATCTGTGCTGTCTTTCCTCCCACTCTGTCTCCCCATTTGAAAAGCTACCTGTTAACAAGTATCTGCATGAAGCTGGTACCATGGTTCATACTCTACATGGGACTTGTAGACACTACTGTAACACCATTAACAGCAACAGTTCTGAATTACGCTGGAGAAGTCTTTAGCAGCAGCTAGGGAGAGCCACGCTAGAAGGTGACAGCAGAAGAAACAGTAACCCAACACGAAACTTGAACTGACAGGAAGGTTTCCCATTTGGATAAAAACGTGACCGCCATGCACCAACAATGCCCTCTTTCCATGACGACAGCCAGCGTATAGTCCTGCCAGGAATGTTCAGCCTTCCGGCTGGAGGCTCTCCTGCCTACTCTTGAACTGCGATCCCCATTTGTGCGTGTGCGTGCGTACACGAGCACAGGAACGGATGAGAGGCCAGTTTTCACTGTAATGTGCAGGGCGGGTGATTCAAGTCTTTGTGTAGGAAGTTGACTCACCTCCTTCTGAGCAAAAAAATGTTCAACACAGTTGTAATTCCCTCTTTTTCACATAAAGTCAGGCAATGTATACAGAACCTTCCAGCTCAGTATTTCCTAAACAGTGAAAACGTGCTTAGAAAGTTTAGCTATAAAAACCTGTGACTGTAACAGAACAGGTTTGCCCCTTCGTGTCGGGTATCAGGAATCCCTGTGGTTCGGCAGCAGGGGGGG